>JARHVA010003406.1:137500-737500 GCA_037957365.1 Torreya grandis | reverse complement strand
TAGTATCTCTTGAATACACCGATGTTAGTTCCACTAAAAACTAGAGAACCATCTCTCTTCTACATATCTATTACTCAATGTGCATTAGGAGTTATTCTAGCTTAGTATAATAAACAAGGAAAAGAAAGAGCCATCTATTACATTAGTAAAACTTTGGTATCCAATGAGCTTAACTATACTCCCATCAAAAATCATACTTGTTAGTTATCTTTGCATCACAAAATCTCTACCATTACATGTTAAATATTAAAACCAAGATCATTACCAAAGTGGATCCATTGAAATATCGACTATCCAAATTAGCTCTAATAGGTAGATTGGCTAGATGGATCATGATATTAAATGATTCAACATTGGGTACATGAATTAAAAAAAAATTAAAAGACATGTTCTAGAAGATCAATTGGTTGAATCTCCTTTGTCATATATAAAATTGTTGACCATCATATTTCTTGATGAATCAAACTTATCTATTAATGAGTCATAAACATGGCAACATTACTTTTATGGTTATTTTACTACAGTGGCTCGGGGGCTGGAATCCTTTTCATCGCACCTCAAGGAGACCTTATAATGAGGGTTTTTTGAATTAATTTTCCTTATACAAATAATATATCTAAATATGAATCTCTCATATCATGACTCAAACTTACTATTCAATGGAAAAATTAACATCTTTTAGTCAATGGTGATAGTTATAAAATAAGTCAATGACTAATATCAGACAAAAGATGACAAGATTATTCCTTATAAATGTATGATTGATAGCTTCAAACATTATTTTGATCACATCACATTTGAACAAATTTATTGTGGCAGTAATAGATCAGTAGATATGATGGTAACAATCAGTTCTTTACTTGAGATGTCACAAGATACACAATAGTCCTAGTTTTTAATTGAATAAATAATGATCCCATCTTATGAAATTCTTGAATTTAAAATTATATGTGAGATCATAGGCCCAATTCACCCTGATATCAAGACATCTACAATTACCTTCATGATGACATCCTACCACTAGACCTAAATCAAACTCACCACAAAGAATTTATCCAAAAGGCCTCTTGTTTCACTATCCTTAGCAACATGTTCTATCATATAAGATATGATGCTAGCCTATTGATATGTTTGAACTTGGAGGACACTATCTTAACTATCAATAAAGTTCATAATGGAATTTTTGGGGTGCATACTAGTAGAATGGTCCTAGCGAAAAATCTCCTATGAATAGGTTATTATTGGCTAAATATGGATCATAATGCATGTCAATATGTAAAAAAATGTGTAGTGTGTCAGAAGCATGAGATCATATTCATGATCCATCACAAAAATTTTATTCTATTACTAATCCATGGCCTTCTTTCACATAGGGATTCAATCTCATATGCAAAACCAACCCCTTTTCATCTAATGGCCACAAAATAGTTCACTAAGTGGATGGAAGCTATGCCTCTCACCTATGTAATTGGTAATAAAATATCTAAAATCATCTTTAATCATATCATTTTCCATTATGTAATCCCCTCAACCATCATTATTGGTGATGGTAATTACTTTAAAAATAAATATGTCAAAACTCTCTACAAGCATTTTCATATCCAACACAAATGGTCCACACCTTATTACCCTCAAAGTAATGACCAAGTTGAGGCAAAAAATAAAACTATAATAAAATTTGTCAAAAATATCATCAAGGTTCTAGCTATGATTGGCATCTACAGCTCTATCCTACTCTATGGGATTATCACACAAACATCTACACTCCAACTAGTGCCACTCCACACTCATTGATCTTCAATGCTGAAGTTATCTTGCATGTTGAGATTAAATTACCTTCCCTCTGCATCTCATTATAAGGCCTCCTTAACAAATGTGAATATAAGACTACATAACTTTAAGAACTATAACTCTTCTATGAGAAGCATCTCAATTCTCTAAATCACCTAAAGTCCTATCATAATCGACTACATAGATAATTTAACCAAAAACTTAGGCCAAGAGAATTTGAAATTGGTGACCTTGTCCTTAAGGAAAATTAAATAGATACAAATGCATATTATGAAAATAAAGTAAATTTCAAGCCTAATTGGATTAGACATAATGTGATCATATCCAAATATGGTTTAGGATCATACAAACTAGCTACATAAGATGACCAAGAGCTAGATGAGCCAATGAACATCATGCATTTCAATAAGTTATATATTTTAATCATGTTAATGTTATCACATCAATAAAATATCACTATAAATAAATTAATTAAATATATATGATATAAAATTAAAATATTTTAAATCTTTCATCCAATGGTAAAAACTAGTTTTCAAGCACCTTGGCAAGTACAGTGATGAAAACTAGTTTTCAACATCACTCATAAAATACATTGTCTACAAGCATCTCATATGACACACCTTGCATATTTTGGGGTAAGCCTGACCTCATCCACACCATAATGCCTAT
Organism: Torreya grandis; assembly: GCA_037957365.1. Classification (NCBI taxonomy): domain Eukaryota; kingdom Viridiplantae; phylum Streptophyta; class Pinopsida; order Cupressales; family Taxaceae; genus Torreya; species Torreya grandis. The sequence goes on along the minus strand of JARHVA010003406.1, from coordinate 735,037 downwards.
CATATACTATCAATATATGTCATCCTCATCCTTTTTCCCCATTTTGATCTTGGTCAAGTTATGCGTATAACCATAGTTTGGGAAATGTTTGGTATGGTAGCATGTTATAACATAGTAGATAGAATAGATGAAATAAAGAATAATCAAGTGAAAAAAAATATATTATGGACTAAAATGCACAATGGCATTTAATTTTTTGTATAATGTGACCCTTGAAGAGCCTATCTTGAGCTTTCCCTCAATCCACCACCCACTGTCATTTTCAACCACCATATTCTATCCACTATTTATACTACCATATCAGCACTAGGAATAAATTTCCTTTTTCCAATTTCCCCTTTGTAAATACATCTTGCCCCAATATTTCAAAAAGCTATAAAAATCGAAAAAATCCCCAAAAACCAAAAAAATCATAAAATCCATAAAACCCAAAAATATCCCAATTTTTTTGTCCTAAGTCCTCAACAAAATCCAAGTACTTATCTAAAAATTCATTGTAACTATCATTTAATCTAATAATTCCTCATTTCCTAAGGGCAAAATCAATAAGGCTAAGTTGAATCATGATTCATTCACCCATCCCAAGGATTTTTAATAGGATAAAAGATATGGCATTGAACACATACATCATATCATTAGCATTTAAACCCTTGAATATTTGTTTTGTGTGTTATTCATGTGTCATGTGTTTGGGTAAGTGCACAAAGTTGGGAGACAAAAATGGGCCTACATATGACATGTTTTCTTAAAAATTGATAAATTTGAACTTATGTAGATAATTTGAGATGGCTACACTCAAAATTTGAGGATGGTGTAATAACATAAATTGTAACATTTTGAGTCTAGTTTATAAAAAACTAAATGGTTTTTAAAATGTTTTAAGTATAAATAGGTCAAAAATCTAAAATTTAAAGAGGAACTCCTGTTTCTTTCAAAAAAATAGAGTAGATAGTCTTTTGTATAGTGCAACCTATTTGTAGAAAAGTTTAGTATTTTTTAAATCCCTTTTATGCAGATTTAGATAAGATCATCTAGTTTGTGACTTAGATTTTATTGTGTGTGTGTGTGTGTGTGTGTGTGTGTGTACACACACATACACACACATATACATACACATATATATACACACATATATATACACACACATATATATACACATATATATATATATACACACACATATATATATACACCAAACGAAAGACTGCACCATAGACTCATACTATCTATGCAAAGACTATACAATTAATTATATATATATATAATTAATTTTATAGTCTTTGCATAGATAGTATGAGTCTATGGTGCAGTCTTTCATTTTTTCTCGACTACCCCTGACAACTATCATACAGTTGCCCAATATATTAGGATCCCCCCATTAGGTTCCCCTAAGGTGGTCCCCATAAAGTAGACTCCCTTTTAGGTCAAAGGACAAAAGTGACCTCATATGATCTTTCCTATGGAAGCAGTTACTGGACTTGGGAATCGTACACGAGCTAAGATTTGAAAGTTTAAGTAGGACATCCTAGTGAAGATTCTTGAGGATGCTGAAACCTACCGGAAGGACCTCCCTCCTAATCTTTGTTTCTAGTTTTTGTTTCCTTGCTTCTGATTTAGTATAGTGGATTTTTAATGTTTTGGTTGAACGGCCTTTACTCAACATGTTAATACTTTATGTATTTCACTTTAGTGGTTTCAGTTACCCTGTAAAACATAATTATTTTACCTTATCAAATAAAAATAATTAATTAATTTTACAAGTAAATAGATCCTAAAAAATTAACAAAAAAAAGGATGGATGGTCGTATGACCTCCATAACTACCTCAAAAAAATGAAAGTGTATAAAATTAGGCCTATTTTATGACCATATAATTTTTTTCACATTTTGATCAATGAAAACAAAAAAAAAAAAACATATATAGGCATGCATATTTTTGGCATGTAGTGGCCTAAAAAACCATAGTTTAAAATCAACATAGATAGAAACCTTAAATGTTCCAAAAATTTAAAAAAAAAACATATATTTTTAAAGAGAAGAGCATTCTCTTCATCGTGGTAATAATTATATGAATTGTATCATTAAAATTCATAGTGTATGTGGAAATGGATGGTGAGGGTCAATGGAGGAGTGATTAGGGATCATGAAGGAGTGCTTAGAGATGATGAGTGATGGTTAGGGTAACTGAGGGAGTGATTAGGGATGAGGAGGGATGAAAAGGGAGTGTTTAGTTATGATGAGAGATGGGGAGGAAATGATTAGGGATAAGTGAGGGATGATGAGAAAGTGAAATTAACACAATTTGGTCATTTAATGTGTGTAAGTCATCAATGTGACCTAGGTTTCCCCAATCACACCACTTTGGATTGAATTCAAAGTAAGTATTTTATAAAATTCAATTTTGACAAACTTATGACTCCAAAAATTGTCAGCAAGCAATTTGGAAGGCACAAAAACATAAAAAATGACTATATGTTTACCCAAAATGGATGTAAGTTACAAAATTTATGTCCTAAAATCCCTAGGTTAAATATTGAATCCCTGAAAATTCCTAAGTACTAACTAGATTAGATTTTTAAAAATTATCTCCCACATCATAAGGTGTGTAGTTATGATGCCAACTCTTCAAATACAAAGTGACCCTAATTTTCTATATTTACTAAAATAAATTTAAAGTATAACAAATATAAATGTAATAATATAAATTTCAACTTGTACTTAAAATTTATATTGTTACAAGTTGACATTTATATTGTTACATTTATATTCCTTATACTTAACATTTATTTTAACAAACCTACACCCATCACCTTCTAATTCATCCCCCTTTTGGATTCTACCCTCTTCAATGCTTTCATTGAGCCATAATACATACACACTATAACACATATGTGTTATACTATATATGCACTTTACTTGTTTAATATTTCAAACTCCCATGCTTTTGGTAATTCAAAATTTCACATGGAAAACATGTAAGTACTATAATTTATATGCATTCTATCATGTATGTGTTATAGGATTAGTGTTTACTGATCCTACAAAGCAAAATTCATATTCATTATTACTATAAAGCATATTTTTTATGCAATACCACATATGCATTATGCTAAAATTTCCACAAAATTATCCCAACTCCATTCAATTGTTTCTTATATGATCTTTTTGTTTTTTGATTCGTTTGTGTATCTTTATTCATCATGTATATAACCTTGTTCAAGAGCATTGTGACTATCATATATTAGATGTTTGTGATCCATATTTTCATCAATGCTTATTTGTTTTTATTCAATTGTGTATATTAGTAAAGCATTTTGTAAATATCTTTGTTTTCAACTCATTATTTATGTTTGTGCAATATCATAAATCAAATATGTCATCTTGGTTACCAATACCATTGGTTCATTACACTATATGATGATTTTACATTTTATTTTTAATATTTTTATATTTTAATTTAGTCCAACATGAATTTTTGCAAAATTCATCATGGTTTCACATATCATGGTGCATACTATCTAATGCGACATTAAAATCATGATTTCTCAACAATATGGCTCAAAATAATAACATTAAAAATCATTATTTATAATCATGCATTTAAATATCCATTAAATACCCTCTTATCAACTCAAAATTTATCTTCATCATCATTTTTCCTCATTCCTCATCTCATACTTCAATAAAAATGGATAACTACAATACCCTGAGGTCCATTTGGACTATGTAGGTAGTGCTCGATCACATAAGGTGTCTGAGGCCAGCTTGGCCATTTTTAATTCTTTAGTCACAATTATTCATTCATAATTATTCATTCCCATATCATCATTCATTATTTTTCATCATATATCTCATCCTCATAATTCAATCAAACATTCATTTCTTCTAACTAATTATTCATATTTAACAATCACATCCATAAGTGCATAGACATCTATTTTACATGTCTTTATCCAACCTAACCCAATAAAATCCATCATCATTAAAAATATTCATCTCTTAATCTTGGGGCATCCTCATCAAATCTATTTTATATGATAATCAATTAAAACCTTGATATATGCTTGTAAATCAGTCACTCAACCAATCAATCAAGCTACATATTTCATTTTTTTTATCATCATCACATGGATATATCAATCTTAAATCCAAATAATGAGATATATCATTCCTAAATCTAATAAACTAAGAGGAATCACTCCCATATCCAAGATTTTAGCTTTTCCTCCCTTGCATACATCATTGTTTGGATCACATAAATCATGCATTTAATCACCTTCACACATGTCATTCACAATCAGTCATCAATCAACCAATCAATCTAATCAAGGATCACATCTCTCCCTAGCATAGATAATTTCCTTGGATACATCCAAATCTTGTATCTTTGATAATCATTCTATCCAAATTTTATATCTTCTTGCTTTTATATATCATTGATTTTGGCACATCTAAAGTCATAGCTTTATCTACCTCACTCTCTAGCATATATCATTGTTTAGGTCACCATCAATCTATCTTGATCCTTGGAATATATCTTTGCCTTTATTTATTATAGCTCATTTATTGCAATCATCACATCAAATCAATCATGTTAATCATATAAATCATATCTGACACATCTATTGCATCTATCACATCCATCCCAACTCCTCTTTCTTATATTCATGCATCCCACCCCTTTATTTTGAGTAGTCATCCATATCATTCCTCACCACATAAACCATTGAGTGGGCATCACCCATTCTAATTTTCATCAATTTACTAACTAACACATCCTTTTACTTCTTTGAAACACCATTACTTCGTCCAATTGTAATGCCATTTTAAAAGGGGAAATTTTAGACTTATAATATTTTACTCTCTTCTATCATTACTAATTTTGACATTTATTAACATAAATTATCATCATAACTTCTAATTATTCTAATATCACCATATAAATTTAGTATCATGTTGATGTGGGTTTTATGTACACCCTAGTAACCCTATGAGGCAGCCTCTAAAATTTTAGGATTGGTGAAGTATTTCACTTTAAGGCACAAGTTACTAGGTATTTGGTTTTATAACAACTTGTGAGTGGAATAACGATGAACGATATAGATTATTTATCATGGGTGATTTGACTATGGATATACCTTGATCTACTTGAGGTGAGTGGAAAGATGATGGTTTTAACTAAAATGGGCATTATTTTCAAAAATAAACTCAAAAGAGGAAGAAGGGTAAGGTAGGAAAGAAGCCCATGGACCACACAAGATGAAAACACTTCAAGATGAGAACTTGAACTAAGGTAGGATAAGAAGTCAAAAGACCAATATTTTTCATAAGCTATTGTATCACACCAAAAATTAAGCATTGTAAGTAGTCAAATGGAACTAAAACATGGTATAATTAAACATGTATGAATTAAAGTTTGTTGCATTTTCTAGATTGCTATTGCACATCTACAAAGGGGATTATAATCATCATGTAAAATAAATTTAAATCAGTTGTAGCTTAAAATTAATAATTGTATTAAATAAGATAATTTATTCACAATCAAATAACTACGATACTATAATGATATCATATCCCACACAATCCATAGAATTAGAGAAGAATCAAGATTTACATACAAAGACCAACTCAAGCATAACTTCTCATAATTTCTTATTAAACTTAGTAGCCAAAATCACCTCCCCTTGAAACTGGAAGACACAAATATATATAGCTTAGGATGTGTGTGCCTCATCTCTTCAAGCCTCATCTAAAATTACAAGTTCAAAATTATAAATGTGTCTAAGATCATGCAAAAGATGTGTGTACCATGATCATATTTTGTACAACCTCTTCAACTAAAAATATAATATGCATGCAAAGTAAAAGGTTTGGAAACTAAAGTTCCACTTAAATAATAACATGTAAATACATAGTTATTTTTAGATCATGGTGTTGATGTGGCATCTTTAACTAAAGAGGTCAATGGATGAAGTATAATTTTAATGGAAGTAACTACTAGAGGTCCCTATGGGATCAAAACTAGGCATGTCAAAGTTTGTAAAACTATGAATCTATAAAAATGAGAGCTTTGTGATGTTGGGGGGCACTAATAGTTAGTTGCACATGTGGAATTAACCTTGAAGTTGCTTCCTTGGAACTCAACTCTTCAAATAATGCATGAGTTGTGTAAAAATCCTTTATAATATAAAAATTGAATAATGAAAGATTTAATATCTTGACAACCTCAACCATCAGTCTTTCTTATTCAACTTGTGTACTTTTTAATTTAGCTACTAAAGCTTATCCCTTTGTTACTCTATTTTTTCAAAACTAACCAACTATAATATTTCTTGGTTATATCTATAGATGGTGCCCTCAACTTATTCTTTAAAGTTGTCTACAACCACTTGAAGAAGGTTTTAAAAATTAGGCCTATTGACCAATTATCCTATAGGGGTTATCATATTGGTAACCCTCATATCCATCAAAAATTTTCATGCCTCACTCTTGTGGTTGATAAAATGTTCCATCAAGGTCTTTATTTGGCTTTTCCAATTAAGGGATGCATCCCTTCTTACGATTACATAATTTAAGCACCAAGATGCATCCATGCTAGTCATAAGATTCAACTGATGGAAAACATTGGTCTTAGAGCATTGAACCAAAAAAATCAGTCTTCTTTATAATTATTTGATTTAATTCTAAAATGTAACAATAGTTGCCCTATTAGATTGGTTCCCTACCCTAAAAAACCTAATATTATACAAAATATTCTATAACTTGGTAGCTACACTATGTACATCATTAATAATCTCTTGAGGTGCATGTATAGTTTGCCTTTCTTAAAACCTTTTCAAGGCATCCTCTTTTCTTTGAAACATTTCCTTTCATATTACCCCTGTAGAATCCACAAAATCACTACAATTTTCACTATAGTTCATGGGGTCATTTGGATTTATTTTGGGCTTCTTTACCCAAATCAAAAGATTATCCATTTATTCAAACTCCACTTATTATTTTGTCCTTATATTCATCAACTTCCATTTCCTTACGCTTTAAATAATCTCACTCTACTTATCAAACTAAGTGGAAATTATGGGAGGTTCAATCATGACCAAATTCTGCCTTTCATCTATAGCATCTTGCATTTATCTTAACCATTGGGGAACAATGAGTTCTCCCACTTAAAATTATTAGCTTGGGCTTGAGGATATAGAATATGGAGGAGTCATAGGAGGTGGTTTAATGGAAGGAGGTGCTAAGGATGCACTTATTTGAATAGGAAATTAGAGGGGTGTTTGATCAACCTTATCCATGGAGACATTTCCTTCATGAGGGTAACTTCAGTCAATAATTTCATCAAACTTGAGATGATTGATACACTCGTTATAGTTGTTGGCATGGTCAATGGTTGTGACATGGGGAGTTTCAATTGAGCTGACTTTTTCCTTAGGACTGGTGGCATCTGAAGATCAAAAATAAAAACATTGACCAAATTCTCAAAATGAACTACTTTGAGAGTCCTTATTAACTTTGGATAATAATAATAATGAATAGTTAAATAAATAGTAGAACTAGAAAAAATAGCCCCAAGAACAGATGGGGGAAATTTGCAACTCATATTTCAATACTAGAAATTGAATAAACAATAAAAGAGACTACCATATCAATGATTAGGATCTACTCTTGTATGAGGACTTGTTGCTTTGATATGTTGTTTGAGGCTTATTTCATTCTCTATTATCCCAAACTCAAGGCTTTGGCTCTTTTGAACTCAACCTCTTCATCATATGGGTGTTTATCAATGCTCATTTCTAGTTTTCCCCCCTTAATTTCTTTATCATCTAATTATTCATCTGTGGGATAATCAATAAGAGATATTACATGATCATGATCTTATTATTTTATTGATTCTATTGCATCTATGCCTTCTGTATAGGGGATTACACAACTAATTAGTCAAGCATTAGTCCAATAAACCAAAAGAAGAATGCATAAGAATAAACTAAATTAAGCCTATTTATTCATGTGGGAAATTCTAATGACAATGAAATACAAATGAAAGAAATCAAGAAAATTATACCTTCCCAAGTGAATCCATTGTCTAAAAGTGGCTCAAAATCATGTTCTCCCTTGATCAAGCATCCTTGCATTTATCAATAATGGTGGCAAATTCCTCCAATGTCTCAAGAACACTCCATAAAACCTAGGCTCATAATTTGGAATCACTAAACTAGCCTATCAATGAATCTTGCAAAAAAAATCAATGATCAAATGCAAAGGATTGTGGAAACAATTTAACATTATAAATTTACAATATTCAAGCTTTAAAATGATGTCTATGGCCTCTCTATTTATATATTTTCAAGAATGACTAGAATCGACCTAAACCATCCATCTTGAGATGAAGATGTGTGGTTGAGGATTAATTCAATATTTATAATTAAACCCATAATTATATTCATCATGACTTTGGAAGAAGGGACTGTGAAGAGGCATGGGAGGCATTAACTAGGCATGGGTGACCCATAATCCTGATATTTGTGGCATTTATGGCCTAGGGATGTCTTTCTAAGGAATGATGTCACATGATGATGTAATTAATAGAAATCAATTTTCAATAAAGAAATATTCAATAACTCTCACATAAAATCCACTTAAGCTCTTGATTTGGATTGTTTATCTTTAAACAAGGTTAATTAACATTTGTGTAATTATTTGGAAATTGGCCCTTAATTAATCAAAATGGTTAGAAAGTCATATTACTAAGTCATAATTTGAATACAGAAGAATTAGAAGGTGACATTAGATGCATTAGAACTGTATTCCCATTTGGGATGTTTCCAACACAAAATAACAAAGGTACATGACATGCACTAATGAATTAGAAGAAAAGAGTGATCCAGAGCATAAAAAGGCAAAATCATCATTTTGACTAGAAATGAATTAATCAAAGTTAGTTGCTTCATAAATTACATTGCCCCATTTAGGGATACATTAGCCTAAATTGACACTTTTAAATGATAAGTTTGAACCATTTAGCATATTTTATGGATTTTGACCTAAAATGTGCATTTGAGTATAATTCAAGTAAGATTGACAATTTCAACACAAATGGTGTTAGGAATTAGATGTCTACATTTTGCCCCTATTTGAGAAGGTGTAGTGAGACATTTAGGTGAAACAACATATTTTCAATGAAAAGAGTTTTCAAGAATATTTTGGAAACAAAACCCTTGATGCCCCCTCGAGAGGACATACTAAGATGAAAGAGAAGGATGGACTCTCAAAAAGAGAGAGAAAGTGAGATATTAACCCATAGAATAGATCACATCTAGATGAGTTAATGCTTGCACACATGATTACCATCAATGATTGAAATATAATTAGAGGTATAATAGGCCCCAAAGACAAGGGGAATGGCAAAGATATAATCTATAAATGTAAGGAACATACTGTAAATGTACCTAATTTGAGAGTACAAGTTGTGTGCTTATGGTATTGATCAATCCTAAGACAATTTGCACACTAAAATATTTCCATCATGGGATTTAATGTGGAGAGCTTGGAATTAGAGGAAAATAAGGAATTTTCTACTTTAAGAAGGGAAGCACCACTAGAATGGGGTCTCCAAAGAGAATATAATAAGAAGTACTTTAGTAGAGTAAATATGATCATGATAAAATAGTTTTACCCCAGTAGGGATAATTTTGATCATTAATAAAGAATAAATAATGGTTTACCCTTGTAGAGATGATTTGATTTGGATGTGGTTTAGATGGTGGGCCCCAGTATGGGCAATTGGTAAGAAAAATAGCTCAAAGATATAACCTAAAAGATAGGTTAAAGTAAGTGGGCACAAACATACATGCGATGCTATAATGGCTTAGAAATCCATATAAAACCCAACATACAAGAATGCACAAAGTGATGAGAGAGATGAAAAAAGAATGAAATATAGATGAGCTGACCTCAATAAAAATTGAGCATCTCCTATATAGTTCTATGGACTCATGTTCCAACATGAACTTTAGGCCAATGTAGTTCACCCATGTTTGGGAGAGAATGGAATGATGAAAACTAACCAAGAATTGATTAGACTCACAATGTATGCAAAGAGATGCACATATAAGCATAGATTCAAGTGCTAAAATACCTAATACCTAGATGCCTAATTCCATATCATGAGTCTAGATTATGCAAAATGTTCTTGAGAACTGTTCATTAGAGTGATATTGACATTAAGGCTTTGAGACTTGAGCACAAAGTGCTTGCTATAGCAAAATAAATTAGGCATCATAAGTATGAATAACTTAAAATGACATAAGATTCCAACTATGCTGAGCCAGTTCAAATGTGAATAGCTATAACTAAGGATAATGGTAAAATAATGACCAAAACTAGAGTTAAAGTTATTTACATTTTTTTTAAAAGTAAAGGCAAAGAAAAAGAAAAAAAAGACGTCTTAACAACATGAGATCAAGATACGAATAATCGAGATCTATGTGCACCATCAAGATGTACTTGGAAAATAAAACAAAAAAGCAAGACCAAATAGGAAAGCAAAAGACCAGACAATAAACAACAATCAAATAAACACACACAAAATGTTTTTGAATTTTTGAATGTTTTACAAATGTTTTGAGAATTTTCTAAGTACCTCAACTTAATTGAGGATTAAGAGATACAAAATTGTCCAACTCATGGAATGGCAAGAGCGTGCCAAATTAAAATGTTCACACTATGGTGAGAGCATATGATAAGAGGGACTGAGTTGACCTTAGCATGAATCAAGCATGGCCTATATAACCCCAAAATAATCCCAATTCATAGCAATTCTATCCACACAAAAGGTGATGAAAAACTAACTAGGTCACATCACAAACAAAGGTGAATGACAAGACAAATGATAATACTAATGACCATATGATGCAACAATGCATGATAAAAAGGCATTGTACCTAATTTTCCCATAGATAATTATAATTAGGAAATAATGTCATAATACTTATTTACCCAAAGGTGGTTATAATTAGGGGTACCAAAACAATATTGATTTTCCCATATGTGGTTATAATTAGTGATACCAAATAAGATAATAAAAGAAAGATAACTTACTAGATCAAATGTCACACTACTTCCATAGACTATCATTTGACATGACATTCAAAAACTATTGAAACTAGATCAGAATCCCCCCAAAAAAATTACTGGATGAACCAAAGGAATGAATATCAAATATGGGATTGGTAAGATGACTAAAATTAAGCCTTGGTCAATAGTAAATAAATTTTATAATAAAAATGGTATAAGGAAATGATCAGAAGATAATTGACTATAGTGGTAAAAAAGTTACCCCCAAAAAATGTTTGGCTTAAATTACTTTCAAAATGATGAGATCGTAGGCTTAGGTTACTCACAAAATGGTGAGAGCATTCAAACTTGAAGAATTTCTCACAAAATGATGAGAGCATAAAAAATGTGACCAAGCTAACCTCAATAGAAATTAAGTGTTGCCTACATAGTCCTAAATGACCTCAAGTCAATGTAGTTCAAATGACATGGTTCATAGATTAAAATGGTATAATAATGCCTAAAAATGGTCTTTAGGGTTTCCCCCAAGAGACAAGACATGGTAATGGCAATTGGAAATTAGAAAAGTGAAAAATGATTCTACTAATCTTACTAGCATGGAGATGCATATCCTAGTAAATATATGAGACAATAGAGATGATCAGTTATAAAAGTTATTATCTAATTCCCTTTTAAAATAACTACTCTATTAAGACCTTATTGTTTATTTGGATATCAATAATGTGTTTTTGATCTTTGTTGGCAATCGATTATGCTTCCTACAAACATCAAGATAAGATAACTTCATAGCCTCTATAGAGGAAAGTGCTGCCAGTAATAAATGATATAAGTGGGTGATAATGGGTGGGTGATAATGGAATGTATAATGAATGGGAAATAAATGAAAATCAAGAATTTTAGTCACATTTAATTTTTTTATGTTGGATTTTACATAATTTTGTTTGTGGCAAGGTCGAAGGCCTCTAAATATTCTTTTGATAGGACCACCATATTATTCTATTTCTTGAGAATAACTATCATATGATTGTGCTATAGATTGGAAGCTATGTTGATTTGATCTTGAATAATATCTTTAGTAAACAATGAAGAACTTTTATGCTTAGTTATTGGTGCCTTGATGAGTTTTTCACCAATAAATTTGTTTTGATCATCCCATAGTGCCTTCGAGAAGGTTTCACAAAGAGATGTTAACATCTGACTTTGATTATCTTCTAGCACCTTCAAAAAGGCTTCACTAAAAGATGCTGAGTTTGATCTTTTATTATCCCCTAGCACCTCCAAAAAGGTTTCACTAGGAGATTATCCTTCTTCTGAATGAATGTGGTATTAGTCCCCCTGATATTATGCAAATGGCATGCCACCATAGATGCAGTTCAATAAAGTGTGATTCTGTCAATCCCAATCGATACTTGTGAGAGGTGGAATGTTAATATAATTTCTATGTTGGGTGGTAACAAAGGGATGGTGAAAGGTAACACAAACCTCGTAGAAGATACTAGGAGAATTTGTGTCAATGCTAAAGTAATCATTCTCAAAAACTGTAGAAGGATCACAAATATATGCAAATTGATCCACAAGGTAATTGTAACCAATGTTGTAACAATTGATACTATAATCTATTTTTGAATCTAATTATAAAGCAAGGGACTCTGAATCCAATATTGCAACTGATGTTGATTTTATTTTTATGTTAAATCTAATGTCAGTTCAAAAATAGAACCTAACTCTAATATTAATTCTTTATCTGATATGGTTTTTTTAGAATGTGTTGTTGAATTCTAAATGTTTAAAAATTAATGGCATGTGATGGCATAATGGGCTCAATAAAAAGTGATTCATCATGGAATGGTTAAACATAGACTAGTTTGTCTAAGTGAAGGCCCTCAAAGAGATAAAACCACTCAAGGAATGTCTCGACAAAATCATGTCTATCAAAGTGAGACTCCTTAATGAGTGGGAAAATATCAAGAGATAACTCTACCAAGACTAGCTTATCAAGGAGATGAGGCTCTTTAAAAATAGAGAACATATGAATAGGTAACTTATCATAGGTTGACTTTTCACAAATGAGTGTTTCAATAATAACATCATGATTTTGGCTCGCAATGGGTTGCAAAATATCAATTTTGAACACATTTTTATCTTCATAAAATGGATCTTGAAGAGGTAATGGTTCTTGTTTTAGCTCAAACATTGGCACATAATTTATAAAGTGGGGAACATTTGGTTTAGCAAGAATAATGATTTGTGGTTCAATAATGGACTCTCTAAAAATTGGACTATTAAAGAAGGGATCAAACATAACTAATTCATCAAATGGAGGTTCTTCAACAATAGGTTCATAAAAAACTAATGATGGGCTAAGAATGGTAATAACTGGATTCTTTTTAGTTTGGTTGTTGTTACAAACTAAAGGAGGAAGTCTTAAAATGGTAATGATTGGACGCTTCTTAGTTTGGTTGTCTATGCGAACCAAAGGAGGAGGTCCTAAAATGTTAATGATTAGATGCTTCTTGGTTTGGTTGCCTATGAAAACCAAAGGAGGATGTCCTAAAATGGTGATCTTATCCTATAGTGGAGTTTTATTACTCGCACAAGCCAAAGCATCCAAGTCTTCCTGATAAATCTAATCATTCCAATCATGAGTTGGATCTTGACTAATTTTTTTGAGGTGGATAGAAATCTATCTCACAAACCATATTGTCACCATAGGGTTCTTGACTAAAGTCATAAAAGTCATTTTTTGTGGCCATTCTATCATAAGTTAGATTATCTATGACTTCATCATAAGTGCAACTAGATATATCCGCATTTAATGAAGAAAGCTCCGAAATCAAGACTAAGAGTTTTGCAAACTCTGAAAAGCGATGCCCAAAAGACAAAAGGTGCAACCTTAGTTGAAAGGGTGGAGCTATATCTCAAAATAGTTTTTTCCAAGATTTGGCATAAAATAACCTAATGTAAAATGTCTAACATCTAAGTCTTTTTGAAGAAAAGTTGTGTTTTCCCAAATAAAAGCACACAAAAATGATGAGGATAAGAGTTTAAATAAATAAAAAATCAATAATGTTCAAAATTTGGTAATGAATTAACCAAATTTATGCAACCCAAAAGAAAAATATATGTGTACCAACCCCATGAATTGAGGCCTAAATATAAATCAATCAATATTTGGATCCAAACTTGACAAGGTTAATTGAAAACTCAATGTTGAAAACTAGGATTTGACCAAACAAGCTAGACAAGATTGGATAGCATGACGGCACAAGATAAAGGTCCAAATGGTATACATAATATGTTTTGAAACAAATAGTTTTTTATATAATGGTAAACAAGTTCTTGAAACAAATTGAGCAGCCTTACGGTGTAATCATGCTTGAATGATGTGATCTATGTTATGTTTCAAAAGACTTAAAGGCTCAAAATTATTTGACATGATTTGGGTAGCATAACATTACCCTCCTCAAATCAAATATATTGTTTTGACATGGCTTATAAACAAACAAACAATTTCTAGTATCAAAACATACCAAGTAAAAATGACAAAAATACACTAAGTAAAATTGTCCAAATCCTAACAAGGGTATGGCAATGTGGGGTTGAATAAGACTAACAAGTTTTCAATCATTCTAGGGGCATCAATTGTACAATGAATTTCACACCAAATGATGTAAAATAAAAGCATATAAATTGGGTATCTATGGCACTTGGCTTGTTGTAAAAAGGCTTTGCCCTTTTTGCAACCACTACAGCGTATTATTTGCTCAGTGTAGTGCAATGTCCAAATGCAAATACGTCTCATGTGCAAGAGTGGTTGAAGTCATTATCGAGAGATAATCTTTCCTAAAGAACTCATGGGAGGTAATGAATTCCCCCTTGCAAGCCAAGTTTGCATGAATTAAAAAAATCATAAAATAAAAATGCTTTAGGGTCATGTCAAGGTCACCCAAACTATGATGAGTTTTCGGGGAGTGCTTTAGATGGCATTCTTTCTAAGCCTTACACTAGGATTTTGTAAATAGGAATGACACTTTTGATTTCAAGGGTTCCATAAAGGGGACAAGTGTAAGAGAATACATGTGGCATCTCTCTCTTTTCCAAAAAAAACTAGATTAAACAACTAATTGAATACAAAAATCTTGGAAAGGTGAGCTCATTTTTAATCACCAAGTTGAAAAATTGGGTGGTGTTATTTTGACCCCTTGTCTTAAGTTGTAACTTTTAAAGCCTAACTTATTAAAACATTCACTTAATCACCTGAATGTTTCATTAAGCACCAAAAACAAGATTCATAATTCATTTTAAAAACATGCCAAAGATGTCTTAATAGCATGTTTTAACAAATTCCAAGTCCGTTGGTTACCAATCTACCCTTAAGGCATCACCCCAAAATCAAATATGTTAGATTAGAAATATTTAAGGATATTTTCAAAATTTTGTGAAAAATATATGAAACTTGAAGCTAAACTAACATCATATTCTAAAAATTTAGGAGAAAACATGTGGTTTAAAAAAAAAATCATAAATGGAGTTTGTATGACCCCAAACCAAGCATTTTAAAATGGCCTATTATCTCTCAAATTTGCTAAAAAAAACACAATGACCATTGATGGTTATACCTAATTATTGATGGTTATACCTGACCATCGATGGTTGAAAATAACCATCGGTAGTTGCACTAACCGTCGACAGTTGATTGTGTAAACCTGTGACAAAGAAAAATTGCAAAACAAAGTTAGAAAATAAAATTGCAAGAGTTTTAATAATGTAAATGAAGATTTTAAAGTTTCATAATGATCTTTTTCATGTGTGGGATGCATCTTGTCCCATCATACATGCCAAAATTTAGAGAGGATTACATAACATGATTATTCAAACATTAGACCAACAAGCCAAAGGAAGAATGCATAAGAATAAACCAAATTAAGCCTATCTATTCATGTGGGAAATGCTAATGACAATGAAATATAAATGAAATAAATCAAGAAACCTATACCTTCCCAAGTGAATTCATTCTCCAAAATCATCTCAAAATCATGTTCTCCCTTGATCAAGCATCCTTGTCTTTATCGACAATGGTGTCTCAAGAACACTCCATAAAACCTAGGCTCATGATTTGGAATCACTAAACTAGCCTATCAATAAATATTACAAAAAAATAAATATCAAATTCAAAGGATTGTGGAAACAATTTAATGTTATAACTTTGCAATATTCAAGCTTAAAAATGATGTCCATGGCCTCTCTATTGATAGATTTTCAATAATCACCAGAATCAACCTGAACCATCCATATTGACATGAAGATGTGTAGTTGAAGATTAATTCAATATTTATAATTCAATTCATAATTATCTTCATCATGATATTAGAAGAAGGGACATTGAAGAGGTATGGGAGGCATTAACTAGGCATGGATGACCCATAATCTTGATATTTGGAGGCATTAACTAGGCATGGGTGACCCATAATCCTGATATTTGTAGCATTTATGGCCAGGGATGTCTTCCCAAGGAATGATGTCACCTAATGATGTAGTTAATATAAATCAATTTCTAATAAATAAATATTCAACAACTCTCATGGAAAATCCACTTAAGCTCTTGATTTGGATTAATTAGGCTTAAACAAGGTTAATCAACATTTGTGCAATTATTTATAAATTGGCCCTAAATTAAACAAAATGATTAGAAAGTCATATTACTGAGTCATAATTTGATTGAAGAAGAATTATAAGGTGACATTAGATGCATTGGAACCATATTCCCATTTAGGATGTTTCCAACACAAAATAATAAAGGTACGTGACGTATACCAATGAATTAGAAGAAAAGAGTGATCCAGAGCACAAAAAGGTGAAATCACCATTTTCACTCAAAATGAATTGATCAAAGTTAGTTGCTTAATAAATTGCAGTACCCCATTTAAGGATAAATTAGCACTTTTAAATGACAAGTTTGAACCATTTAGCATGTTTTATGCATTTTGACCTAAAATGTGCATTTGAGTACAATTTGAGTAAGATTGACAGTTTCAACACAAATAGTGTTAGGAATTGGATGTCTACACCTTATTCTATGTCATCTTCCTCCTCTTCATGTAGAGATTCTTCTATGTTTGGAAGACTATATTTTGACCTAAAATGTGTATTTGAGTACAATTCGAGTAAGATTGACAATTTCAACACAAATGGTGTTAGGAATTGGATGTCTACACCTTATTCTATTTCATCTTCCTCGTCTTCATCTAGAGATTCTTCTATGTTTGGAAGACTAAGTGATGGTATTTCTCTAGTTGATTATCCTTGGAGGAAGTGCGAGGGTCTTTATGCTTCCTTAGGTAAGTGAAGATGGCTGGAGTGGAAGGTGTATGAGATGGGGGGATAGTTGTAGAAATAATGGTGGTAAGAGTTATGACTAGAGGTGGTGATAAATGAGTGGTATATGTGATGAATGGTGTTGAAATGGCTATGGAGGGCATGGAACTTGCCAAGGAGACTTAGGAGATTGAGGAGAAATTGGAATAGTAAGAATAGAGAGGAAATAAGTCTATATTAACTCAGGGATACTCACCTAAGTGATTGTAATGAGGGGTGGAAAAGGTGTCATCACTAAACAGATTTTCCTTTATTCCCCTTAATAAGTTCTTAACCTATTCCTTGTAGTGGTTATCTCCAAAACTTGAATATTAGCTATCAATAATGTATAAGGGACTTGGGGACATAGGAGACCCCTCAGAATTTCCCTCCTAATTTGAGGCTCTGATTCTCTTTGAATGTTATATTTATCTACTTGTTCATCTATAGACACTTATAAAGGGGAAGGAGGTCGATCATGTGGTTAAGTATCCTATAGTTGACTTGGAGGCCACTGATGAA
Source organism: Torreya grandis (assembly GCA_037957365.1). NCBI lineage: Eukaryota > Viridiplantae > Streptophyta > Pinopsida > Cupressales > Taxaceae > Torreya > Torreya grandis. The sequence goes on along the minus strand of JARHVA010003406.1, from coordinate 717,086 downwards.
TCCATGTAACTTATGTTTTTGCTTCAGTTACTTTAGGATCATAATAAAGGGATTGATCCCCAAGACATATATATTGACTTGTTCCTCATTTTCATCCATATTTTAGAAACATCAGCTACATTTAGAAAGAATGTATCATGTTCATACTCCTCATGGCCATATGAAACATGTAACTTCTTCTTTTCCTTGAGATATAGGATATATTCCCTTACCTTCTTCATGGGATCCCATTCCACGAAAGGTTAAACCTATAAATTTTGATAAGTCTTAGCTTTGCTATCATGAATAAAATGTGACCTAACCACATAGTGTTGTTTCCCAATGCTTAAAGGAGTCTTGAAATAATAGGCCAAATGCCTTTAAACTAACTCTTCATAAATGTTGTTATATATTTGATATGTAATTTATTATTCCACTTAGTGGTTTGGAACATAGTGTGGTATCAATAGGGGAGTGGTCCTTTTTACTTCTACCCTAATGAAAGTGGCATTTGGGTAGTACCAATAGTCTCCTATTTTGTCCAGGCTCTTTCTTATATTATCAGATAATCTAGGAATTGTAATGCCTTGTAGGTCTTGGAATATTTTGGGATATACCTCCTTACATATCCTTTTGATTTCATTCTTTTATCTATGCACAAACATAAAATAATATTCCTCACCTACCCTATTTTTTAAATATTCATGTAAGGGCACCATTCTTGACCATAAGGATTATATATCATGGCCATTATAGCATCCAATAGGTAGGACATCTTATAAAATTTTATATTAGTTTCCTTTTGATCAAGGTGGAACATTTGTGATTTTAGCTTTGTACTTATAATTTTTCCAAATGCCACCAATTTGGAAGATGTTAAAATTATATCCAACAATGGAACCCACTCAACTTGAATGTATGCAATATTAGGAAAACCCTATAATATATTCAATAGGGTCATAGTTATCTTAATTCTAGGTATGAATTTTATAATTCAATTAGATGAGATAGGGCCTTTAGGATTCATCCTATCACCTTTGGCAATCCCTTGCTTAAATTTAGGAGTCTAGTCATCACTTTTGAAATAGCTATCGATTACTCTCTGACTATTTCTTTTGCCATGCTATCAATCTTTTCTTTTCATACCTTGACAATGTATCCTTTAGAAAATGACACTTGTCTAGTTCTCATTATGTTGGTGATTTAACCTCCCATATTATTTTGTATGATTCTTAGTCATGAATCAATGTGAGTAAACCATGTGGGATGATCTTGGGTATGTAGAAACTTGAGTTCTTAGATCCACTATTGCTTATTCATTTGAATTGTGTATGTCCTTGAAAGTCCCAGGTAATGGAAAGGTGACACATGGAGTGATCTCAATGGCCCAAGAAGTTAAGAGGCTTGGATCCTTCATACTTCAAACCTTGTTTATGCTTTGTATCTCCTGAAATTGAGTTGGAATGAAAATGAGCCAAGTGTTAGTCACTCATAATTTGAAATATTGAAACCATTAAACTATAGAACAAAAGTATATTTAATCCTTATTGGGTTTTGTTTGATGAAAATTCATTAAATGTTGAATCAATTGGAATGTGGAATCTTGAAACTATTAAACTTTGTGGAGACTCAAGATGTTGGAGCCACTAATTTTTCATATGAACAAGTGGAGTCTCCATCTTTTAGGTTATCAAAAATGCACCATGTGATGATCTATCAGAGCTTGGTAACTCGAAAGACTTAGAATTTTATCAACTTCTAAAATCTCTATTTAAATTTGAAATGCCACTCATTGAATTTCAATAGTTCAAGATCATTCAAAGACTTATAAACTTTATAAAAGCTCAAGGCTCTGGGTGATGTAGGAATGATGCATGTTACAATAATTTTTATAGAAGTGGGGATTGATCATGGATGGTTAATAAATATTGATCAATGGTCCTGTGATCACACAAAGTACATCCAAATCAGAGGAAGAAAGATTAATATTATTAGTTTGTAAACCATAGCATCAATTTTTTTTTTAAATCATGAAAACCCAAGGTATAAAATAACTCAAGATACTAGTTCAAGCTTTGATTTTCATGGTTTGCATTCTTGTAAATTTCAACTGCATGAGATTAACCTTAGATCATCAATGAATAACAATAAAATTATGGACATTTAAGGTTCATGGCCTCCCTAATTAAATATTTTAGAATAATGGATCCCCATTTGAAATTCAAAAAATATGTGGTGTGTGTGTTAGGGGCACAACATATGGAGACTCATGGGGTAAAATACTTCTAATTATTTTGAGGACCCAAAATTTTAGTAATATACTATAAAAAATACTTAATTTTGATAAATAAATAATAAGTAAACCAAGACTCTGGTACAAACTATTACTTTCTCATGCATTATACTAACCTTTCCATTCCTTGGATTCATGTGTGACATAATGAGATCAATTTCCATTGATTATGAAAATTTTAATGGAGAGTTGAATAAACACTATAGGTTTCATTTTGAATTCTAATTATGTGACCAAACAAATAAATGTGACCATATAGACATCCATATCCCCGACAAAGATACCTCTGGTCTCCCTCAAAGCCTTGATCTATTTCTAGCCAGGTGTTTATAGCGTTGATAGAGGTTACTTAAATCACCCATTTTTTATTAATTTGTAACATTTTTTTAAACACATATATAATAAGGGTTGGGGACCACCATTGGTTAAGTATATGAATAAGAAAACTTATTTGTGAAAATGTCCCTGTCAGTGTATATAGAATTCTATATTTATTATTTCATATCCAAGTTTTAACATGTAATAGTGTAATAAATATTTGGGAATGGAAATATTTTATAAAATTTACATTAATATATTAGAACAAGTCCCTAAAACTTGATAAACTTATTGGATCCATGTAAAACTCAGTTTATCCATAATACATACCTCAATACTAGGCAATATTTTACTGCTAGAATAGATCTTCTTGAAAACCAATGGTGTCTATTTGTATATCATGCCCTTGTTTTGGAATATATTCATAGTTTTATTTCAATAAATTGCTGAGATAAATATACACTTTTAATAATTTAACCTAGAAATAATAATGAATAATATACTGAAAGTAAAATGCTGAAAATAGGAAATCTAGTTTAGAAATCAATAAAAAAAACTAACCTAGAAAGTGGTGAAATCAAGTTTACTCCTAATCTAAACTTTCATTCATAGTTCAATTTAATGCATCTCCAGTTGGAGAAGTCATGAATAAGTGCTTCAAAAATTATCTATTTAATGGAAAGGTGAGGTCATTACCTTGAAGGTATTTCAATCAAAAGACATTTTTACTAAGGATTTCTAATATATGATATGGTCCAATCCATAGGGGAGTGAACTTATCATGTTGTCCCTTATTTTCATGGACTTTATCCCATAAGAGCATTAGGTCTAAAATCCTAAAGGCATTTATTTTAGATTTTTTATCAAACCACTACTTAATAATATCCTAATGTTTATTGAAGCATTGTAGGGCTTCAATTCTCACATCTTCTATTTCGACTATATCCAATAACTTAGATTGTATTCTTACATCTTCACCCATATACACTTCCATAAATACATACGTTGGTATCTTGAGAGTGATAGGGAAAATTGGTTGTTATCCATAAACCCTTATAAAATTTGAAGCATTGAGATCTTGTTTGTGTCTAGTTATATCAGCCCATATTATATATTTTAGTAAGAGATGTCATTCCCATGGTTTGTCTTGTCTCGATTTTTAATGACCTCTACCAAATTTTTATTAGTGGATTTAGCTTCTCCATTCACATACAAATAATAATTCAAAGATAATTTAACTATGATTTGATTTTCACAGGCCCATTTTATGAATTTAGAATATTGAAAAGCTAGACCATTGTCACAAAATAAGGAGAGGGCATTTCCAAACCTGGTCACTATATTTTCTTCTAAAAATTTGATGATATCAATTGTTCTATATTTTTTTTGTTATCTATTATGTCCACCTAGGGTATTACTTTGTAGATGTAAGGATGAAATTGTCCTAATAAAGAGTTTAGGTTTATTAATCCAATAAAATCAAGACCCCACTGGGTGAATGGATGTCCTTCAATAACTAGTTGCATAGGCATGGTAGCATTCATTTTTATTATAGAAAATATTTGGCACTCATGGTAGGTTCTAATGCAGTTATGGGAATCCTTTAATATTTTGGGATAGTAATACCCTATCCTTAAAATCTTTTGATGTGTGGTATTAATTGAGGGGTGTCCACTACCTATCTTCTAATGCAAATTGTCTAGGATATCCTTAGCTTCTTTTGACATGCATATGAGATAGATGCCCTCAGAATTTTTTTTGTCTATTTTTTAATCATGTAGTGGGTTTATTTAATCTTGAGGGCTCATTTTTGTTCTCTATTTAATTCAAGAGGGCATCCACCTATGAGTAATTAATATATGATTTGAGAGTACCATTCACCTCTAGCTATTTGAGTTTCATTGATTTGTTCAATACTAATGCACAGGTCAATTTTAGTTATGAACTAGATGATACCCTAGACTCTTAAATTTTTTGGGTCTAACATCTAGATTAAACTCCTATAATTTTTCCATCCAATTAACTCTCCTTTTACCCATTTTGATTTGTCCAAGCATAAACTTGACAACTGGGTCAATAAAAATGACATACATTTTGTTTTGCAAAATGTAGTGCCTAAATTTATTAAGAACTTTGATCGAGTCATATATTTGCTTGTCTATCATGGATTATCTTATCTTAACATACTTCAGATTGGTGCTCATTAAATCAATGGGATTTTCATTACCTTCTACCTTTTGTGTCAATACAATAGCTATGATATGTTCTTAAGTAAATAATAGAGGTAAAAATCTTTATTAAAATTTAAACTTATAAAAAATAGAGCCTAAACAATAGAAACTTTGATATCATTGAATGATTTTTGAGCTTCTATCATCCACTCTATTTTTACATGTTTTTTTAGCAAAGCATTCAAAGGTTTGACTATCTCAACAAAACCAGAAATAAATTTTTTGACAAAGTTGATCTTTCCAAAGAATGACTTCAGTTATTTTTTGTTGTTGGTAGGTACCATCTTGGAGATGGCCTAAACTCTATCTAGATTAATGTAAATTCCATATTTATTGATAATATGTCCTAGCATCTTTCCTTCAATGACTCCAAAAATAATTTTCTTCAAGTTCAGGGAGACTCTATACTTTATGCATCTATCAAAGACTCTTTCTAAGTGGTCAATGTGATTAGCTCAATTTTTTTTAAACGTTGTGAGGTCATCCATGTAGATGATGATACATTTGAAAACCAACCCCTAGATGGAAAAATATATTACTCTTTGAAAAGTGGTTCCTACATTTATTAGGCCAACATCTTTTTATATGCAAATGTTACCCACTTGGTGGTGAAAGTAATCTTCATCATATCTTCTACTTTAACCAAGACCTAATTATAACCAAACAACCCATTTATAAAATACATCATCTATGATGTTCTCATCATTTTAATCACCTCATCCAAATAAGTAGAGGGTAATTATCTTTCTTTGATGCTTTGTTCATGTTCCTGAAATCAATGCAAAATATGATTTCTCAATTTTGCTTTATGACTAGTACTAGGTTGGTTATCCAAGTCGAGTGCCTAATTGGAAAGATGATTTTAGTATCCATTAGAATTCACACCTCCATCTGTATAATATGTTCTAGGATTAGATTTACTATCCTTTATATTTACCTAAAAGGCTTATGATTAGGATTTAGGCAAATGATGTGAGTGATTACCCTAGGGTCAGAGACCTTCAAGTCATCATAAGTCCATGAAATGACATCTTTGTATTCTATGATTAATGTCTTGAGTCTCTAATTTTCATTCTCATTGCACCTTAGACCCACATTCACAAATTGGGGCTATAGATCGATTTCTAAGCTCTTTTTGGCGAACTCAAACTTAATTGCCTTAAAATACTTTTGCTTATGAGCTTGTGGATCAATATCAAAGGCATGATATAAAGAAACAATTACTAAAGGTATGTGGTTTTATTTTAGCTTTATAATGCCATCAAATCCTAGATCTTCAATTTACATAGGCTCGACATTATTTTCATCTATTATTTAAGACTCAAAAGCTTCATAATTGGTAATTAATTACATGATTTGTTATTTATCCTTGAAAACTTAAACTGAAGGATAGAAAACAATTCTATAGAGAATATCTACATTTTTTACTCTAATAGTGGTGCCAAATTAGTAGTTAAAACTACTAGTGAATCTATTGTCTAGTTTTCTTCTAATACTGAAGGCATCAAAATATTAAATTAGGTCTTAGGCTTGGTGCTTGTAGTTCTTCAAATAAGTGAGTTCACATTGGTACTTATTTCTAATCTAATTCACAACCAGATCAAAATTGCTAAAGGCAAGTAATTGTTTAACACTATTCTTTAGTGTAAATTGGAGGTCGAGGACTAGAGCTTCATACTCAACCTTGTTATTTATGAATGGGAACTAAAATATGTAGCCATCCAAATACTACTTCCCCTCTAGATCTATGAGGGATATGACAACACCTAAACCTTGTTTCAATCTAACCCCATCAAAATAGAGTGTCCACAACTAGGAAGGACCTTCAAATTCTTGTTCATACAATGTATGGTCCTATTTGGTGGTGAACATGCACACACCTACATGTGAAGACACAAAGTATATCCTTTCATTTGTGGCATTGTACTCTATGATCATGTGCTTCATTTTTGGTTCATGGTCCACTTAAATTTGGTTGGGTATCCCTTTCCATGAAAGACACATGTGTGAGAAGTTAGCAACCATGTATTCATTAAGTTTTTAGGCAATAAGAATATTTGATAATTCTCTAACACATGGGATAGAATATTTATATAATTTTAGGACCACTCTTTTCAACTTGTCAGGGGTCAAACCCACCCTTTTGTATACATATTTTAGCATCAAATTGGTTGATATACCTGTGTCAATCAGGTATTTGTGTACATTTTTATTAAACATTCTGACAGTTAGAAAAAGGGTTACACTTCTAGTTTGTATTTATATATCATCACATTCACTTGTGCAATCTTTGATTTATCAATAAATGATCTTTTAATTAGGTATTTGAGTATAAACTCCCTTTATTTAGTGATCTATGAAAACTTGTGTAGAGTGATGTTTGACTTTACCTTCTTCTTATCCTCAATAATGTCATATCCTCCTTTATTGGGTGCTTCTATAGTCTATAACTATTCATCTCTCCTAGGAGGAGGCAAATTATAATTGGTCTTCAGATATGGAGGAGTGGTATCATTGTTATTAAGAGGTATTGAAATCATGTTGGGCTACTTACTACATATATTCTAGTTTTTTTTTAACTTGATGATATTGCTAGAAGGCATGGATTTCATCAGTGTTATCATATGTTTCATTATCACCCTCTTCTAAAAATGGAGAGTTATAGGTTTTAAAAACCATTATTTTGCTTGGGTGGCTTGAATCATTGGAGGAAGATGATTCCTTTTGATGTGCATGACTTTCTTGCCTTTTTACCTCCTACCAGAAGATTTTGAAAGCAATGTAGAATTTGATACAATCTAACTCACCATGTTGCATATTTTTATGAACTCAACACCAATTTGGAAGAGTTGCATCTATGATATTGATTTCAATTATCTTATTATATGGAAATTTTTGTTATTAATTATATCCATACTTATTGAAAGGTTTGTAATATCTCTAAAATCCAAAAATCTGGTTAGTATTATGTCCACTTATGTTACCCACATGTTTTTACATGTTTAGAAACTTGTTACTCAATTTTTATACCATCTTCTAGATTGACTCCAAGTATGTATTTTTGGAATCAAAATTAGTACCCTGTGTAGTGGTTGTATTGACTAGGATCGAGGATTAACTCTGACTTTATTGGTTGGAGGCAAATGTAGAACTATTTAGTAAGTCGATGTGTTGGTTAGGTTGAGTATGGGTCAAATGCATCAGGATGTATAATTGGTTTTGGTTTTGGGTTATAGTATTATGATTTATGCTTGGGATTGGAGTGAAAACTAGAAAACATAGGCCAAGATTAAGTGGGGCCAAGGATTACATCTAAGGATTCAATTATTTGTCAATATTGATGGCTTCAGAATAATCCAAAGTTAATGAAGTAATTCCAACATCTATATAGAAGAACATAGTGAAGATGGGATCTAGGGTACTTTTTTACATCTCGAGAGCCAATGCCTTTTTTTTTTATGGGATGTATAAATTCTATCATACATATTTTTAAATCTATCATTAAAAGCTCAGATTGGCTCATTGAGATCTCACCTCATGATGGTAAAGTGTTGATAAACAACACTTGGACTAGTGACTTTAATAGATTGTGCCAAAAAGGTATTCTAGCAGTCAAGATAGGTTCTAATAAAACCTTATAGAATGTTTAGGAACTAGTCATAGGCCACATCTTACAACATGAAAGGGAAAAATCTATAATCCATGTCTTCATCAATTAAATTCAATATCCCTAAAGAAATTTTGAAGGCCTTGATGTGTTCCTTCATGGTTCTTCCTCTTGAGGGAGAAAAGGTAGGAAGATGTTTCTTCAAGTTTATGGGGAAATCATATGTAGCTCTAGAAACATTGATAGTTGAACCTCTTAACTAGGTTGGAGACTGAAGAGGAGGTGATGGAGGATTAATCAATTATTAATTTTGTTGTTGATCCATTAGGAGGATAGGAAGATGAGTTTGCCTACCTTGAGATAATGACTAGGATTTAGGACCTCCCCTAACTCCTTTATTAGACCTTTTTATTGTATGGATTTCCAAAGGTGGTAATAAAATTTATCATGTGAGGTAGACCTCATTAATCTTCTAGGCACTTCTAGTGAAACTCTAGTGGATCTTTCTCAAAAAGATAGAGGTAGAGGTTTTGGCCCTCCTTATAACACCAATTTAAGTGTATTGTTAATGTGGATTTTATGCACACCTCATTAACCCTATGAGGTAAACTCTAATATTTTAGGATCAACAAAGGATTTCACTTCAAGGCATGAGTTGCTAGGTATTCAATTTTATAACAACTTGTTGGTGCAATAGTGGTGAATGATAAATATTTTTTTACCATGGGTGAGTTCACTATAGATAAACCTAGATTTACTTGAGGTGAGTGGAAGGATGATGGTTTTAACTAAAGTGGGTATGAATTCCAAAAATAAACTCAAAAAAGGAAAGAAGGGTAAGGAAGGAAAGAGGCATGTGGACCACACAAGATGAAAACCCTTCAAGATTATCACTTGAATTAAGATAGGATAAGAAATCAAAAGACCAATATTTGTTGTAAGTTGCTATAACACACCAACAATAAAACATAGTAAAGAGTTAAAGGGAACTAGAACACATTATAATTAAATGTGCATGAATTAAAGGTTGTCACATTTACTAGATTGCTATTACATATCTATAAAGGGGATTATAATTAGATGTAAAAGACATTCAAATCATTTGTAGCTTAAAATGAATAATTGTATTAAATAAGATAACTCATACACAATAAAATAACTAAGATAATAGAATGATATCACATCTCACATAATCCCTAAAATTGGAGAAGAATCAATATTTGCACACAAATACCAAGTCAAGTAGAACTTATTAGAATTTAATATTAATCTTAGCATCCAAAATTTCATCCTCTTATAATTTGAGGATACAATATCTATATCTTGGGATGGGGATGCCCCATCTCTTCAAACCTCATCTAAAATTACAAGTTTAAAATTAGAATTATGCATCCAAGATCATGTAAAATATGCATTTACCATGACCATATTTAATACAACCTCTTCAACTAAGAATACAATATGCATGTAAAGTAAATGGGTTGGGAACTAAAGCTTTAATTCAATAATAACATGCAAATACATAGTTATATTTATATCATGGTATTGATGTTGAACTGCTAACTAAAGAGGTCAGTGGAAGAAATGTATTTGTAATTGACGTAATTACTAAAGGTCCCTGTAGGATCAAAACTAGGCTTGTCAAAGATTGAAAAATTTTAAATCCAAAAAATTGAGAGCTTTATGATGTTGGGGGGCATTGACATTCAGTTGTGTGTGTGGAATCGACAGTAAAACTGCTTCTTTGGCTCTCAACTCTTCAAATAATGCATGATTTGTGTCAAACTCCTTATTTATAATATCAAAATTGAGTAATGAAGGTGTTAATATCATGATAGCCTCAACCATCAACCTTTCATGTTTATCATCTTAGCTTTTGAATTTATTTGTTAGATCTTATTCCTTTATTACTCTATCTTTTTTAAAACTAACCAACTGTAATATTTATTTATTAGCTCTAAAGATGGCTCCCTAAACTTGTTCTTTAAAGTTTTCTACAACCATCTTAAAAAGGTTTTCAAAATTAGGTCTATTTCTCAATTATCTTGTAGTGTTTATTACATTGGTAACCCTCATATCCATAAAAAAACTTAATGCCTCACTCTTTTGGTTGATAAAATGCTCTAGTATGGTCTTCATTTACTTATGCCAATTAAGGAAGGCATCCCTTCTTACAATTACATTATTCAAGCACCAAGAAACATCCATGTTGGTCATAATATTTGGTTGATGGAAAGCATTGGTCCTAGATCATTGAACCAAAAAAGTTAATCTTCTTTCTAATTCTTTCATTTGGTTTCAAAATTTAATAATAGTTTCCCTATTAGATTGGTTCCCTACCCTATAAACCCTAACATTATACAAAATATTATACAGCTTGGTAACTACATACTCTACATCAGCAATAATCTCCTGAGGTTTCTATAGGATTTTCCTTTACTATAACCTATTCAAGGCATTATATTTTATTTTAAACATTTCTTTCATTGTTGCCCCTGTAAAATCCATAAAAGCACTAAAATTTTCAATATACTTTGTGGGGTCATTTGGGTTCCCTTTGAGCTTATTTTCCAAAGGGAAAAGATTTTCCCTTTGTTCAAACTCCACTAATTATTTTGTCCTTGTATTCATCACCTTCATCTTCTTTACTCTTTGAATATACCCACTCTACTTATCAAACTAATTAGATACTGTGGGAAGTTTAGTCATGACCAAGTTCTACCTTTCATCCCTAGCATCTTATATTTATCTTGCCCATTGGGGAACAATGATTTCTCCTATTTCAACTTCTTGGTTTGGGCCTAAGGTCAGAGAATATGGAAGAGTCATAGGAGGTGGTGTAATTGAATGAGGTGTTAAGGATGCACTTATTTGAATAGGAAATTGGAGGGGTGTTTGAAACACCTTCTCCTATGGAGATATTTCCTTCATGAGGGTAACTTCAATCAAGCATTTGGTCACACTCAAGGTATTCATTGTAGTTTTTGGCATGTTAAAGAGGCATAACATGGGGAGTTCTAATTGGGCTGACTTTTTCCTTGGGATAGGTGGCATCTGAGCATCAAAAATATAAACTATGACCAGATTATCAAAATGATGCTTTTGGAGTCCTTATTAACTTTAGAGAAGAAGAAGGAATAGTTGAATCATTATTAGTACTAGTAAAACTACACAAAATAGCCCCAAGAATCAATGGAAGCAAACTTGTAGCTAGGATTTTAGAACTATAAATTGAAGAAATAATAAAAGAGATTACTTAATCAATGCTTTGGATTTATTATTGTGTGAGTAATTATTGATATGATATGTTGGCCAAGGCTTCTTTCATTCTCTATTCTCCTAGACTCAAGGCTTTGGCTCTTTCAAGATCAACCTCTTCAACATTTGGTTGTGTAACAATACTCATTTCTATTTCCTCCCCCTTAATTTCTTATTCATCATATAATTATTCATTAATGGGATAATCAACTAGAGATATTACATGATCATACTCTTATTTTACTAGTTCTATTACATCCACACCTTTTTATGTTTCCCCTTCCTCTTCTTCTTCTAGAGATTATTATATGTTTGTAAGACTAAGTGATGGTATTTTTCTAGTTGATTATCCTTAGAGGAAGTGGGAAGATATTTATGCTTCCTCTGTTATGTGAAGATGGATGGATTGGAAGGTGGATGAGATGGGGGACATCTATATGAATAACAGTGGTAGGAGGTATGACCAGAAGTGGTGCCTGAGTGGTAGATGTGATGAATGGTGTTGACATGGTTATGTAAGGCATGAAACTTCCCAAGGAGACTTAGGATATTGGGAAAAACTTGGAATAATAGGAATGGATAGGAAATTAGTCTATTAAAACTTAGGGAGAATCACCTAAGTTATTATAGTGAGGGGTGCAAAGGTGTCATCACTAAAGAGATTTTACTTTATTCGCCTGAAGAATTTGTTGACCTAATCCTTATAACAGTTGTTTCCAAAGCATGAATATTAGACTTCACTAATGTAGAAGGAACTTTGGGACCAAGGAGACTCCTCAAAATTTACCTCCTAATTCAAGTGTCTAATTATCTTTGAATGCCAAATTCATCTGGTTGTTTATTTATAGGCACTTCTAAAGGGGAGGGAGGTCGATCATGTGGTTGAGTGTCTTATGGTTGACTTGGAGGCCACTAATGGTTCCATGTAGCTTGTGATTTCTCTTCAATTACTTCAAGATCATACTAAAATAATTAATCCCAAGCCATAGATATTGAATTATTCCTCATTTTCATCCATACTTTAATAACATCATCTTCATTTACAAATACTATATCATGGTCATACTTCTCATGGTCATATGAAACATGTACCTTCTTATTCTCCTTAAGATGTAGGAGATATCCCCTTACCTTATCCCTGGGATACCATTCCCTTAAAGGTGAAACACGTAAATTATTCTAATTTATGGATTTTCTAGTGTGAAAAAAATGTGACTTGACCACATATTATTATTTCCCAATGCTTAAAGGAGTCTTGAAATAATAGTCTAAATATATTTGACCCAATTCTTCATCAATGTTGTTATAAATTTGTTATGCAATTTTTTGTACCACTATATGGTTTGAAACATGTAATCATAATTAATATGACCCTAATCCTCCTTATGATTACAAAACAGCTCATGTGTAGACTATAAACCCTATTTATCCTACTTAGAGTCATAGGCCACTTGCTTGGACCTCTCTTGCATGTTATTCCCATCCTCTAACTATCTTAGCACTTTCTCACTCTAGATGAGCTCTTTAGGGACACTCTAGGGCCCTCTTGGGAACTTTTTAACCTACCTAGGACCATATTTGACCTAGGACATGGCTTATGGAGGGAACCCATGGCCTAGGCCACATGTTTCCTTCATGAAATTTGTGGCCTAGGCAGAACATGTGAAAATTCCCTAGTTTGGTCCAAAACGGTCATAAATAGCTAGTTTTTTTACTTGTTGATGGATTAGGATTGGATATAGGTGATTTTTCCTCATTCATTCACACTATTTATTTAATCTTACTCCAATTTTGGTTTTATCTCTACTATGATCATCTACATTGATCATTCATACTAAAAGCTTGGCTACCTCCTTGAATCTCTCTTCATTCTTGCTTTCCACAATTACTTTCTTTGTGAAAAAGGATGTTGTGCTTTGTTGTTACTTCCATTGGTGATTCTATTAGTTATTGATAGAATTACTAAATTTTTTGGACTGATCCTTACCTCCTTAAGACTACATTGCACCTATCATTTGTGATCCTTACATTGTCTCTCATAGATTGATGGTTTCTCCTTCATCTCTTCAACAACTTTTGGATCTTGGTCTGGACTCAGCCTATACATAGTCTGATATTCTTCCTCTCTTACCTCATAGCTTGGATAATGGGTTGGTATAAATTTTTCACATCTCTATTGATTTTTATATGAGGGCTCTTTGATTTACAAAGTGAAACTCTTTGGTTATTTACAGTAGTATGCATGTTAGGGTTTGTATTATTTCAAGCAAAATAATTATTTTATGCATTACTTAGAATATTTTTTGAAGTTTGTGCATGATTAAAGAGTACTTTCATCCTTTACTATATGTCATTGATCTCTATATAAATTTTCTTCATTACATATTAGACAAACTAGAAAACTTGTGCAAACCCTCCCTCTCTCTCTTGCTAAAAATAGAAGTATTGCATTGTGAAAAAATAGTAGTACTGCATTAAAAGATAACCCAAATATAAAATAGGAATGCTCTTGAACCCTTTATTGAAAACATATATGTTACTCAAAACATCTTTAATTTGGCCTCAAAGTGCCTTAATTTCTAGATTTGCATTTCATTGGTTATCTCGTTTCATTCAGTATTGTTACTTTCATATTATTTATGCAATCCATAGTATATTTTTGGATACTTGATTTACTATGGTTAGATCAATTAGAGGAACTTTCACACTTGGTTCACTTTTTCATGCTATCCCCAACTTGGTTTACAATTCCATCTAAATCCTAGTGCAAGCTGACAAACTAGATAGCCACTATAGACCCCTTGTAGCTCATAGAACCCATGAGCATTTTAACCTCTTAATGGTTTGCTTAAGCACCCTACCAAACACTGGTGGTTCCATTAAAATTCTTAGAGATACATTATAGCACACCTAGTGGTACCTCACATACAATCTCATGTTAGTTCTATCCCATTTAGATCTCTCTTAGCTAACTCCCCTCTATTAGCTGTTAGGGTTTATTTTTAGTTATGTTTCAACTTTCACCATGGTTGTTGTTTTATGCTTTGGTTTTTTATTATTCTATTTGTTGGTTCTCCTTTAGTTTGAATTTTTCTATTATCTTTCATGTTTTTCTTATTTCATTCCACCCATGGCTGACCTCTCACCCTTCAAACATCACTCTTGTCAGATTCAAGGTCTCATCCCTGAGCTCAATCATGAGAAAGTCATGGCCATAATGGAATGCCACAAACACTATAGGACCCAGGATCCTTCCTTGACATATCATGGTAGTTTACACACTCTCACATTTGAAAAGGAACAAGATTAACATGACTAAAACCAACAGACTCATTCTCCTTTTCACCAGTCCAATCTTCATTCATTTGAGGATTTTTTTGTTCATCCTCGTGTTGTATCTCACTCAACTATTCAAAGTGATGAGGATCCTCTTGACCGATTAGGACCAAATGAGTTACATGCAATCATTGATTATTATTGTAGACATGTTTAGGTGAATGAATTCATCCTTCTCCACTAGGATTTGATAATATGCATCTTCTAGAAATAAAGGATGTACCCATTCAATGTCAAGGGCCTTGACTAGTTCTTGTTTGAGTTCCCCACCTCTTTTTTGATAGGAAATTCTCTTGCCAAAATATCCACATGTCCGTGTTGTGGATTTTAGGTATTCCCACTCAAGAAGATATATTCATCATGAGGGTTCTTCCCATCCTCCTAGCCCTTCTTTTAGAGTTTCCAATGAGATTGTTGATTTTGATTACCATCTGTGAACCAGAGATTCATAGGATGTGTATCATGAATCTCAATGACCATTGGTTAATCTTCATTTGATGGTATGTGGCTAGCATCATGGATATTTTGATCATTATGACCATTTCCATGAGTATGACACATCTTCCCATCAACCTCATGGCAACTTTCACACTTCCCATAGTTGTTCCCCACCTCATGGTAGAGATGATTTCCATTATGACCATCCTCCTCATCAGGAGCCACCTCAGCATCATGCTCTCTATAGCCATGGTTATGATGATGTATATGGGCATAAGGAACATTTTTACCATCATGAACTCCCTCTTGGAGCTCATCACTAGCCTACTATCAATCATTCTTATGAGGATCTTTGTCAAAATCCTCTAGCCCTTTGGGTACATGTTATTCCCCTCCCTATTCCTATCCCTGAATTACCAAAGTTCAATGGGACTCAAGACTCTAGTCCTAAAAAACATACTACAAACTTCATGATGGAATGTATGGATTGGGATCATGATGAAGTCATGTTTTTAAATCTCTTCACTTATTCTCTATGAGCTAAATCTCTTGTTTGGTTTTAGAATCTACCTCTAGATTCCCTCTCTAGTTTCTAGCTACTTTTGGATGATTTCCTCCAATATTTTGATATTTACAGACCCTTTAACCTTGTCATCTAGTAATTCACCTCAATGGAAAAGGCCAAGGGTGAGTTATACTTTTATTTTATGTGTATATGGCCTTCAACTATTCATACATGCAGAACCAGGTTATTCGATGACTAGCTTTATGATATGTTCACATGAGTATTGAGGCAGGATGTTCACCTTGAGGTCCTCAAGTGTGAACCCACCTCTTATGATGAATTTTATAATGATTGTCTAACTATCAAAGTTTTTGAGGTGTATGTAGGCATGCAACCTATACCTTCTTAAAATTCATCTTCATCATGCGATCATAACTATAATGTGATCAATGATGGTGTCATTAATTCTCCTCCTAAGAAGAAGGACAAGAAGGAAAGTCATGAGGTGAATGTCATGAGCAAGAAACTAATTGAAAATAAGGTTTCTAAATCTATTCCAACAAAACAATGGATGATGTTTCCTTATGACCCCACCAATTTTTATAATTACCATCAGATGAAGGGTCATGATGATGCCAATTATGTTACCCAAAAGTCTAGTGGTCAAGCCTCACCTTAGTCTTAGATTTTTCCTCTTGTCAAGCCCAACTATAAGTTATATGTGTTCAAGGAGCCTTTGCCAAACCATAATAATGAGATGAAGAAGAATAATAAAAATAATAAATCAAAGGCTAAGGCCCCACATTCTCCTTCTTACTCTTCCACCTCTTTTGACTCCTCTTTTCAGGCTGACCTGAGAGGGAAAGCCAAGTGTGAGAGTAGCAAGGTCATTATTTCTATTAACATCACTCTTATTGGTTATGAGTGATTTATTAACACACACCTAGGTGAAGCCACCAACCCCACTAAATATACTAGTGGTGTTGGGCCTCCCATCTAGCCCATGGGGACAAGGAATCCCAAGGTCAGGTTTAACTTTTGGCATAACATTCATCCCCAAGCTAGATATCATCCTTACTCCATCATATAGGAGTTATAGGGCCTTTGAACTAGAATATCCATCTAGTACCTATTTTGCCTTTGTCTTGAGTAAAGAGGCCTCATATTTGATGAGCTTGATATCCCTCATGAGGATCCATTGTAGGATGATATCAGAGTGTTATTTAACTCTGATACACTTGAGCACTCTCATCTACTTATTCTATGTTTTGACCTATCCTCTTTGTCAGATGCCTTGATTCTAGAAAAGAAGTCTTGGTTCCCTCCCTATATCAATACTTATATTGATTATTATCATGTTAACTGGTGCATTATTGATGAAGGAGTCACATTGAATATAATGCATTTGCATGTATTCAACAAGCTCAATATTAATTGAAAGAAGCTTTCTGATTCTCACCATATGTGTGTTGGTTTCAACAATGACACAATTATACCAATGGGGAATGTGAATCTCCACATCAAGCTTGGTCCTAAGACGGTTTGAATTGCATTTTTTGTGTTAGACCTTGACCTTTCATACAACATGGTTCTTGGCCATCCCTAAATCACCACCATGTAGACCATCATGTTGGCCATATTTTTCATGGTATCATTTATTCATGAAGGTGAGGTTCACACTCTAAAGGCTGACCCAGATCCTTGGGTATTGATATATGTAAAGATAAATCCCTCAAGTGAGGCTTTAGCTATCTCTTCATTGGGTTTTGTGGGTTTCACACATCCTTCGCTGCCAAATCTCATTTTTTCAAGGATGAGCATTCTAACCTGACTGAGTACCAATCCATATTCATCCCTTCAGAGTCCAGCATGCATCAGTTGACTCCCTCTTCCACTTCATGATGTAAGGCCAACCCATATCTTTTTAAAAACCTCTTTTAGGATGTCTCTAAAAAGATTGAGATTCCCCTTATGTCACACTTTTCCCATCAGAGTATAGGCTCTCTCAACACATCTCCCATTGAGACCTCTTGAGTATTTGAATCTGACCTTGAGTTTTGTTTCGTTCATGTTACAACATGAAACCTATTCAAGGAGATAAAGGCTTACACCAAGCTCATACAATCTTGATGTAAGTATCATTATCCCCTTGACCAACTTGGTTTAGATATCTCTTTCACTAAAGGTCTAACTCTAAGAATTCCCTCTATGAATGTCCTCATGGTTAAACCTAAAGTGTTAGACCAGTCGCTCCCTCCCATTCCTAATCATTTTGAGGAAAGAAATGCTATGGATGTGGAATGATCTGTAGATGTCAACCTTGGCACTTTAGTAAGGCCCAAGATCATTAAGATTAGTATTGGCCTTGCTTCAAAGGAATGGGATGTTTTGGTCACCTTCTTTCATGAATTTTTAGATGTATTCACTTGGGAATACACTGATATGAAGGGCATGGATTCTAATATCACTGTTCATAACCTGGTCATGAATGATGGGGTCCGGCTGATTTGTTAAAAATAATGACCAATAGAAGTAAAATTCTTCTAGTTAGTCAAGGTTGAGATTGAAAAACTTGTTCGAGTTAGTTTCATTTAGGCTATTGACTACCCTCAGTTGGTTTCTAACATAGTTTTTGTTTTCAATAAGAATAGAGAAATTAGAATTTGTACTGACTTATAGGATCTCAATATGGCTTGCCCAAAGGATAACTTTCTAACTCTTTTAATTGACCAAATTGTTGATTATATCATTGGTTTTGAGATCATGTCCCTCATGGATGGATTCTCTAGGTAGAATTAGCTTTGGATTACACCTAAATATCAACACAAAATGACATTAACTACACTGTGGGGTACCTTTTGCTATGCCATCATGCATTTTAGTTTAAAGAATGTTAGGTCCACATATCATTATTCTATGAGCCATGTTTTTCATGACACCATCCATAAGATTGTTGAGTACTATGTCAATGATCTCCTTAGTAATATCATAAGTATGATGAGCATGTGTGAGACCTCATGATCATATTTGAGCATCTCCAAGATTATCACATCAGTCTCAAACTTGAGAAGTGCATTTTTGGTTTTTTGTTGGAAATATTTTTGACTTCCTTATTTCATAGAAGAGCATTGAGTGGACCCTGAGAAAATCAAGGTGATTCTTTAGATGCCTCCTGTTGGCCATTTTTTGGCCCACATATCAAAGTTTACCTAACTATGGAAAAGGGAGATATCAAGAAATAAAATGGTAAGCCTTTAAAAGGAATTTGGGTTTTCCAGAAGTGACAACTTCAAGTTTTTTGAAGGCACAGTGCACTTCAAGTTTCTAGTAGTGCTTAGCTTCTAAATTTTCTATAAGTAAAATTAATTCAGGTTGAAGTACCCAAATTACTCATAGACAGTGTATTTTGAGTTCTCCAAGGATCACTACTTGATTACTTCATAAGTGTGAGTAGTTAGAAGCTTGAAATGAGTAAAGGTGCTCAACAAACCTGATTTGGTCTTGAAAAGTAATACTTGTCAGGTTCTTCAAGATATGAGTCTTTTTCAAAAATCTGAAGGGCATTTTCAAAATGACAAAGGGTCTTTTGAGGGAAAAAGGTACACTTCAACTTTTTTGAAGGGATTTTTCTTCTCCAAGTGGATAGTTGTAATTTTCCCAAAGGGTATGTTACCCTTTAGGAGGATCATTTCAAAATTTCCAAAGGGTATCTTTCCATTCGAGAGGATCATTTGAAAAAAATTGAGGGGACATGTAGAAAGCCCCAAGGGTCTATTACCCTTTGATAAAGTCCATTATGAAAATCTCAAAGGGTGGTTTCCAAAGATAGACATAGATAAAAAATCTAAAGGAATTCCTTCAGACAAATTGTTCAAATAAATTCATTTGGGAGATTTTCCCAAAAGAAACAAGTTGAGAGATAAGCTCGAGGCCAAGTGTCTGAAAGAAATGACAGGCTAATGGACATAAAAATTAGGATAAGTGACTAGCCATTGGAAGTAATCAGGTTTGAAAATCATGAAGTCTTAAGGCTTGAGAAGTAGAAAAGTGAGAAAACTTCAAGATGGACAAACCTGAAGTAAGTAGGCGTGGAAAACCCAAATTACTCTGTATAGAGTAAGTTGGGTTTCTCTAAGTTCTCTACTTAAAAGGATTTATAAGTTAAGGATCTGATAAATTTTGAAGTTGGAGAGGCCAAAGAACCTGAATTACTCTGCATAGAGTAAATCGGGATTCTCTAAGGGCTCAACTTAAGCTTAGTCTGGTAATGCTAGAATCATGATGTAACGAATGGAAGGCTGCCACATGGCACAACTAGAGTAGAAAGGGCTAATCAACAAAATCAAAGTGGCATAAGGATGTTCAATAAACATGGAACAGTCTAAGTAGCTGATAGATGGAAGTTATAAAGGCTCCCATCTACCATGGTTCATTACCTATAATTATTGTTTGATACTTAAATAGGTCATGCCAAGGAGAAACATTAAACTTGCTCATAGCTGACTTTTTAGACATGCCAAAGAAAGTCTTAAAGATGGGAGGGGCTCAAGAGTATTGGTTGGTGATCTAAAATGCTGCATTTATGAGCATCAAGGAAGGACAACAAGAGGTTCTAGCCATCTATGACTTCTTCTTTCCTCTCTTTCTCTCTTACACCTTTACTTTATAAATAGAGGCCTTGTAGCCTAGAAATGTATCACTAGATTGGTGATAAAATCACTCTACAAAAATCACTATGTAATGGACCTTCTAAGTAATACAGATTATTTTTACCTATTTCTTTTTTTGAAAATTGTGTTGAGTTAGCTTGTGCACTAATAGTGTTGTGAAGAAGCATCCTTCCAATGTTGTTGTCCTTCTTTCTTGCTTGTTTTCAGGTGCTTTCTAGTTAATTATAAGTATGAACTTGTGTTTTTTGGCCATTAATGGATGCTTGGCATGAGTTTTGAAATTCCTCTTTGCCTCATGTGTGGTTCAGTAAGCCTAGTTTAATAAATACTTATGTAAGTTAACTGGTTAGGAGGTTGTGTAAGCCAACTTGTCTTATGTTGAATTAGTGTTTTTCCCAGGCCAGGTGGATAACTTAATTTTGGTGCATCACCTCCCTTATCTTAGTTTTCTTTTCAAGTAATCTCTCTCCCACTTTTATTCGGTTATTAGTAGAGTTTAGTGTAGAAACCCAAAGAGCTAAAGTGAATTACCTAAGGAACTAGCCTAATAAAAAAGTCTAGAGGTTCAACCTCACCATAGGACACCCACATCTTGAGTTTGTTCCCATGCTTATAGCTAGAAGTGAGAGAGCCTAAAGAACTCTCTCACAAGGGTGCAAATCTAATTTATAATAGTTTTGGCATACCTAGTGGGATAACTACCATTTCACTTCCATTTTTATGGAAATTTTGGTCAAATTTGATGCTATTTTTATTAGTTTGCAGTAGTGGTAGCTTTCATCCTTTAGAATTTGGTGACTCCAAAGAACACCCAAATATTTGGTGGTAGACCAGTAGTTACCTTTCATGCCAAAGGTGACTACAAGATTGACTTCTATAGTTATTCCTTTTGAATTTGTTGAATTACCTTTAAACTCAGAGAAAAGGTTAAGATTCACCCATTCTCACCCTTATGTAAGAATATATCCTCATAAACCAGTCATAAAGTATACAAGATTGACTTATATAGGTATAGAGTGACTACCTGTCACTTACAGAGTAGCTGACCACCATCAAGAGAGCTCCTCATGAGGTCATGCAAGACTTCAATACAAGATTTTAGAAGGTGTGGGATAGAATCCCAATATTTATTAGACCATCTTCAAACTTTGCTTTCTTGTATTACTTGAAGTCTCTCAATAGTGACATAGCTATAATGATCTAGTCTATGGGAGGAGACATATTGTCAGATACATACGAGGTGGACATCAAGGTGAATAATTTCCTAGTTCAAGTTAGAAAGCTTACTCCCAAACCTCCAATGCCTCTTTTTATAGAGATCAAACCACCTCCTATAATCATTCCTCCACTTGATGTTATACTTCTAATGCCAATAGTTGATGTTGTACCTTTACCTAATCAAGAGAAGGCCTCTACTAGTGGATCTAATGACTCCCAAGAGTAGAAGAATTACTTGGAGTTGAAGAGCATGCTCCAATCCTTGGGAAATGATGTGATCAATGTCAAAAGGCAAGCTTACAACAAGCCTTATCAAACTCCATATCATCCTCAACAACAACCTTTTCAAGTAAATAAGCCACCTTACAAAGGATGTTTCCAAGGATAGGGGTAGCTTAACTATGATAGATAACATAATTACAATCTAAATGTTGCAAGCCCTTCCAAATCCTTGGTCTCAATTTAAAATAATGTGGCTCAGGACGTTGAAGGGATAAGCCATGGAATCATTCTTTTGTGCAATTCATTATCTGAACTAATGGCTCCAATTAGGAATTTAATGATCAATGGTAGCAAGTTGTTTCTTATAGATACAACCAAGCTCTTATGGCCCAAAGCATGGAGGTACCCACAATGATGAGACAATAGCAGCCTCCATAAGAGCAAAGCTCAGATCAAAGATTATACTAGCCAGAGGCCTCAATGGTCATTAGTGAGAAAGAGGAGTGATATGCATCTAATCAATAGGCCACTCCAATTCTAGCTCACATCCCCATCTCAAAAAATATAAGGTTTAAGAGAATGAATATGGGTGACAATCAAGAATCTTTCAAAGAACCTATTATCACCACTCCTTCATTGACAAAGCCAACAGTAGTAGCTCCCAAAGTTTAGGTAAAATTTAGTGGTATTCCAATCAACATTATGGATAAAATGAATAAATCTATCATGATCATACCAATGTGTGACATACTTTCCATGCTCAACCAAGTATACACTCTTCAGGAAGGTTTGTCCAAGATGAGTGTTTATACAACTACAAGTAAGTAACAAAGCAAGGAAGCTAAAGTCTTCACTAATGTAGCCAAGATTCCTTTGGGATAAAGGTCAAGTAATGTGACCAAGCCCCCCCCCCCCCACATTATACATCTCATTAATCATTGATGACTCTTTAGCACACAACTACTTGGTGGATAGTGGGGCTAGCACCTCAGTCATGCCAAAGTCTATAACAGTTCTGGCACACCAAGTTAAAAATAGCCTTGTGGGCTGACCGGGTAAATCCTAAAGCTATTGTTGGTAATTCTCCATATGTTATATTATATGGAAGGGATGCCAAGTTACCCATTTCCCTTAAGTTTCCTACATTAGAGCTAGTCCATTAGCTGTAATTGCTAGAAGATGAACCCATGAATGTGAGATTGACAAAATTCATAGAACTTGAGTAGACAAGGGACCTTGTAATGAAGATGTTGGAATCACATCAAGCTTAGGTCAAAAATGCTTTTGAAAAGAGAGCTACAGTAAGGAATTTTTAGGAAGGATACCTGGTTCTCAAATGGGACTCAAAAAAGGCCAAACCAAGCAACCATACCAAGTTTGACAGCTTGTGGAGTAGCCCTTATTTGATCCACAAATGAAAATAGTATAACACCTTCCATATTTATCAATTAGATGGAGAAGTATTACCAATCCTATTCAATGGGATTCATCTAAAGCCTTGCTATTGAGATTTTGTAACTGTTGTATATATTTATGTACACTTATTTTAGTTTTCTTCTGTGTTTTCCTCTAAGTGCCCGGTGCACATATTTTTTAGTTGTGTATTTTCCCTTCTCTAAGTGCCATGGGCATAATTTGTTTTGTTTTGGTTGTCCTTGTTGCTTTAAGGGAGATTTCTATAAAGAGTCAACTTCATGAAAAAGTAGTGAATCCACACCCAATGGATCAAACAAAGCAAATGAGTTGGGTTTTCAAGCATAGCAGGCATGCTTCCCTAGGAATCACCAAAAATGTTGGCCATTTTTAGTCCCACATATCAAAGTTTACCTAAGTATGGAAAAGGGAACTTTTAGGAAATAACATGGTAAGCCTTTGGGAAGACTTCAAGTTTTCCAAAAATGATAACTTCAAGTTTTTTAAAGGCATAGTACACTTCGGGTTTCCAATAGTGCTTAGCTTCTAAATGTTTTATTAAGTAGAATTAATTTGGGTTGAATAACTCAAATTAATCATAGGCAATGTATTTTAGGCTCTTTAAGGATCACTACTTGATTACTTCATAAATTATGAGCAGTCAAAAGCCCAAAATGAGTAAAGGTACTCAACAAACCTGATTTGGTCATGAAAATTAATACTTCTTGGGTTCTTCAAGAGATGAGTCTTTTTCAAAAATTTGAAGGGCATTTTCAAAATGTCAAAGGGTTTTTTAAGGGCAAAAGGTACACTTCAACTTTTTTGAAGGGATTTTTCTTCTCCAACTGGACAGTTACAACTTTATTGAAGGGTATGTTACCCTTTGGGAGGACCGTTTCAAAATTTTTGAAGGGTATCTTTCCCTTCAAGAGGATCATTTATGAAAATCTAAGGGGACATACATAAATCCCAAAGGCTCTCTTACCCTTTGGGAAAGTCCATTATGAAAAGCCTGAAGGGTAGTTTCCAAACATAGATGTAGACAAAAAGTCTAAAGGAATTCCTTTAGGAAAATTGTATAAAGAAATTCCTTCAAGAGATTTGCCCAAAAGAAATAAGTTGAGAGAGAAGCTCGAGGCCAAGTGTCTGAAGGAAATTATGGGCTAATAGATTTCAAAATTAGGATAAGTGACTAGCTATTGGAAGTAACCAGGTTTGAAAAGCCTAAAGTCTTAAGGCTTAGGAAGTAGCAAAGTAATAAGACTTAAAGATGGACAAGCTCGAAGTAAGTAGGCTTGGATAACCTGAATTACTCTGCATAGAGTAAATCAGGTTTCTCAAAGTGCTCTACTTAAAAGGATTTATAAGCGAAGGATATGAGAAATTCCAAAGTTGGAGAGGCCAAAGAACCCAAATTACTTTGCATAGAGTAAATCAAGATTCTCCAAGGGCTTGACTTAATCTTGGTTTGGCAACACTAGAATCATGATATAATGAATGGAATGCTACCACATGGTGCATCTAGAGTAGAAAGGGCCAATCAGTAAAAGTCAAGTGACACAAGGATGTTTAATAAACATGGGAGAGTCTGATCAGTTGGTATCTAAAAGTTATGAAGGATCCCATCCACCATGTTTTATTACCCACAATCATCATTCGATGCTTAAATGCATCACACCAAGGAGAAACATTCTAGCTGCTCATAACATGACTTTTTAGATGTGCCAAAGAAAGTCTTAAAGATGGGAGGGGCTTGAGAGTATTAGGTGGTGATCTAAAATGGTGAATTTATGAGCATCAAGGACAACAGGAGGTTCCATCCATCTGTGACTTCTTCTTTCCTCCTTTTCTCTCTTCCCCCTTTTCTTTATAAATAGAGGCCTTGGAGCCTAGAAATGTATCCCTAGACTAGTGATAAAATCACTCCACAAAAATCAATGTGTAATGGACCTTTAAATTAATAAAGATTATTTTTACCTATCTCTTTGTCTAAAAATTACATTGAGTTAGCTTGTGTAGTAATAACATTGTGAAGAAGCATCCTTCCAACCTTGTTTCCCTTCTTTCTTGCTTATTTTAAGGTGTTTTCTAGTTAATTATAGGTTTGAACTCATGATTTTGGCCATTAATGGATGTTTGGCATGAATTTTTAAATTCCTCTTTGCCTCATGTGTGGTTTAATAATCCTAGTTTAAGAAATACTTATGCAAGTTACCTGTTTAGGAGGTTATGTAAGCCAACTTATCTTATGTTGAATTAGTGTCTTTCCCAAGCCAAGTGGATCACTTAATTTCAATTCATCACCTCCATTATCTTAGTTTTATTTTCAATTAATCTCTCTCCCCCTTTTCTTCAATAATTAGTAGAGTTTAGCGTAGAAACCCAAAGAGCTGAAGTGAAGCACCTATGAAACTAGCCTCATAAAAAAGTCTAGAAGTTCAACCTCACCATAGGACACCCACATCCTGAGGTTGTTCCCATGCTTATATTTGGAAGTGAGAGAGCCTAAATAACTCTCTCACAAGAGTGAAAATCTAGTCTATAACACCTCCCCTATGAAATATTATTCAATTACAATCTTTTCTTCAGAGACTCAACTTCCTTAGATTTTTTCTTGAGGAGTATGCTCACAAATCCATACCCCTCACACATCTCCTCCACAAAAACACATTGTTCTTGTGGTTTGATAAAGTCCAAGTGGGTTTTGATGAATTAAATTACATGCTTCATAATCCTCCCATCCTAATGGCACCCATTTTGGGGAACGAGTTCATCTTGTACACCTCTGTCACTAATATTTTCATCGAGGGCATGTTGTGTTAGAAGGATGACACTATCAAAGAGAGAGTTGTTTACTACAAATCTCATACACTAGTTGGTCTTAAGCTCAAATAATATCCAATTGAGTGGCAGTGTCTCTCCTTTATCTTTGCCATGAATAAGTTAAGACATTACATGTTGGGTCAGACTACCAATGTGATTATCCGATCCACTCTACTACTTGCTTAGCAAGACATACCTTGTTGGTAGGACTACAAGGTGGATCATGCTTCTTCAAGAGTTTAACCTCTGCATCATCAACCAAGATTCCACCAAGGGCTTGGTCATGGCTGATCAACTTATTGATTTCCCACTACCCAATCCTAGCATGGAGTTGGTTGATGATGCCTTTTTAGATGATATGGTATATTCAATTGATCATGTTGAGGTCTTAGAGTTTGATTGATATTGGACATTGTATGTTACTTTAAAGATCAATATTATACCATCGACACTCCTCCTCAATAATGCCATCATATTTATAAGCTTATCCTTTACTATGTCATTATTGACAACATCTTGTTTAAGAAAAGTCTTGATGGTGTGTTGATGCAATTCCTCACCCTAAGGATTTTCCTCTCATGCTTGAGGAATCCCATGGGATAATTTTTAGTGGTTACTTGGGAGGGTAGGCCACTATTTAGTATATTATAAGGATGGGCTACTACTAGCCCACTCTTGTTAAGGATATCATCTAGTATGCCAAAAAGTGTAAGATGTTCCAAGTTACTGGGGATGCCATCAGTTCCCAAGTAGGCCTCTTACACCCCATCTCCACTTCTTAGCCCTTCTCCATGTGTGGGAATACCATCACTAAGTTTGTTTTGAACCAACTTATTTATAGGTTTGGGGTTCCCACAATGATCATGGATAATAATGGTCCAAGATTTCAAAGCCCTAAGATACATGAGCTCACTAAACATTTTGACTTCAAGTTCAACTTCTCCTCTACCCATTACCCCTAAGGAAATGAGAAAATAAAATAATAAAATAAAAATTTGAAGAAGATGCTTCTCTATATCATATCCCAGTCTAAGAGAGACTAGAATTTTATGCTCTATCCTACTCTCTAGGCTTATCAAACTAGTTCCTAAACAACCATGAGGGAAACCCCATACTCTCTCATGTATGGGTCTAAGATTTTTATTCTCTTGGAGGTCCTAATACCTTCACTACAAGTTTAGTTGTTCAAATCTATTTTTGATGAGGAATAATACATCGCTCGCCTCATTGAGATTGAGTAGTTAGATGAGTGATTCTTAACCACTCTTGAGCACAAATGTGCTTTTCAACACCATCAACATAACCAATTATAGAAGTTCATATGCCCTTGTCCTTTCAAGGTAAGTGATATGATCCTCATATTTGTCAAGGAGTACCATAATAAGGGTAAACTTGCTCATAAGTGGTTCAACCCTTTTATTATCACTACCTCTCTAGATAGTGGGGCATATCATCTCTTGACCCTCGAAGGTGAGCCCTTATGGAACCCGATCAATGGCTTATACCTTAATATATTTCATGTCTAGGGCCCACATGGTCCTCTAATAAAATCACCTATGGTGGTAAGGTGAGCCTTTCCTCTCTTCTCTCTCCACTACCTTCATTCCATTAGTATATGTATGTGTACGTGGGTTCTTAGTTAGCAATGTCTACTATTTAATCACATTGTATCTAATAGTCTACATCAAATAAAACATACATATCACACACTAAATCATATATACACATATGCTAATCATAATAAAAATATGTATATATATCATAAAAAAATACATGTTTTTCTCTAGGTGCATCACATGGCCTCGTAGTCCCCAAAATACGCCATAGATGTGGCTATATATGTATACCCAATTAGCCTATGACTAGGTGGTATCTATGATAATAATACTCTAGGTAGAGATCTGGATCTCTACCTCTTGACTAGTTGAGTTATGGTCTCCTCTAGTGTAGCCAGCTGGTTTGCCCTTACTTTAGGTACCATAGCTCCTCTATTCTACTCTTAAATTAGCTCAACTTATAACTGATCAATCTTGGCCTCAAGCCTCACTAATCTCACCTTGGTCTCTACTTTAACCACCATATGGTTTGTTTTCAATGCTTAGTGTCATGTTAAATTAGCCTCTATCTATGAAATCATGTGTCATTCCCTTGCTAGCTCAAGTGAGGCTTGTGCACCTACATGTCAGAACTAAGTATGTGACTTTGCCCCTATTGGTAGATGTAGTACCTACTCTATCAGTGGTGTTCTCACCACATCATGGAATATCTCCTTCATTATTAGGTCCACCTAAGGCCGAATCCATCTAGGTTGATCCCTTTCACACACACACATAAAGCATATATGTTAGCTACATTTATATTCTCACTTAGGATGAGCATAAAGAGATAGTTTTATTTAAAAAATAAACTTATCTTACTTGGTAGTGTGGATGGCCTTTATGGCACCCCTTTAGGTCATGATCCTCCTAGTGGTAGTGGTCCTCACCATGTTTGTCTCTCTCTACCATTGATCCTCTCGCTCTGCCATGAATGTTAGTCATGCTCAGCTTTAGTTAGCCTAGGTTGAGCATGTCTCTCTCTCATCATTAGAGCCTACCTCTCAAGATGAAGGTATGACACTCACATAGGTCTCTACTACCACATATTCTATCCATACCATAGACCTGTATGGATCATGAACATAACTCACTACTACATCTAGATCTAGGGTAGTTCACATGGGCCCAACCCTATCTACATATTATGTATCCCATATCATGCCTATATTTAGTGTTGGGTATGCATATCTACCATATGGTACCCTTAGACTCATCATTAGGATCCTCTTATAGGCCTAAGACATGAGTAGATTAGGCTACATCAATTTTCCTACACTTGTGCATCATATATGATTTAGATACTGGTATAGTCTACCTAGGATGTACTAACCATAGGCATGTCTCTAGACTCTCTCCATGCATTGGAATACATTTATCTATGAGAGTGGTAGTAATTTTATACTCTAGCTAGTATATATCCTCCCAACTTAATTACATACTATCAATGTCCTGAGTGGTGGAACCCCTAGTGACTTCATGTGATCTGAACCCCATAGTTGTTCCATTGAGAGTGGGGTCCCACCAAGTAAATCTCTACTATTGTTGCATCTTGCATCAATGGTAGGTATATTTATATTATTGTAGGCTCTACCTTGTAAAGCTGGTAGACATCCTCTATGTTGAGGATGGCCTCTATCTTGGGCCCTATTTGGAACATGTGTCTCTTTAGTACCCATGTGGTGGCCAGTATGTTAACCAAGTCTTTGGAATAATGCAATAAAGGTACATGTACTATCCTTCAAAGTCTTACAGTCCACATGCATGCCTAATACTATTCAGGTAGAGCATCTACCTCCTCAACTATCCATGATGGGACTCTCTCCTATTTGGATATCTCACATGGACTATCCATCTGGGCATGTTACTCTTTCACCTATGAAGGCTCTCCCTCCTCTAGTATGCTCACTCATCTACATGTCTGCATAAGTGAGAAACATGAAAGCAAGTTATCATAATATCTATGAAATAGGTAAAATGGCTTAAAACATGATTTTTATCTATTTTTATTTGTTTCCTCTTCTCTCTCTACTTCCATCCCCTTTCGGAAGCTCTCGAGCTCTTTCAAACTCCCTAGGGCTTGGTCTGGGGCCTTGTTTCCTTAGGTCATGGCTTTATGAGTAAAGACACAACATAACAGTGGGTAAATCTATAAATTTTATGTCTTTCCCCACTTTGAGGTGGTGGCCTAGCCTAACTAGGTCACGGCCTATGTTTGGGTGCTATGTACCTAGGGATATGATATATTATTGTATATGGGTTGATGGAGATGCCAACATGTGGCACACATCCCCTTAGGTAGTTATATGGGTACAATATATTAGGATAATAGAGTAACTTGTGGAAGTGGTACATTGGGTAATGGTCAGCCTACACTAAGATTAGGAGGTTACCCATCCATGGGTTAGATAGATGTATATATATAAGAGATGATTATCATGGTAAAGATATCAAGTAAGCATTGAGTCTTCTATTGTAAGAGGATATTGGAGGTTGTCCCCTCCAAGAGACATTGTGGATTTATTCCTTCCTAAAGGATTATTATATGGTGTTTCACTACCTTAAGGGTATTTTTTCATATATTCAATATCAAGATCTTATCAAGTGGTATCAAAGCTTCGATTTGGGCAATTTGTGTGGAGTGAAACCCTAATTTTTCTATATCTTCAAAATATAGAGAATTTTTATGCTTGGACACCAAAGTAGTATAATTATGATCATGAACGAAATCAAAGGAGCACAATGGAATTTGAAAACAAGCTTGGAGAGCTATCACCTACCAAGATTACATATGGATGGCTAGATGATTGAGATTGGAGACAAGTGTGCAATGATTTGAAGCACACTCATTATTTGGTTTCTTCCTATGTTTCATGGATGAAACATGTCAAGGAGGGAATTAATGCTATGTACCTAGGGATATGATATATTATTGTCTATGGGTTGATGGAGATGCCAACATGTGGCACACATCCCCTTGGTTAGTTATATGGGTACAATATATTAGGATAATAGAGTAACTTGTGGAAGTAGTACATTGGGTAATGGTTAGCCTACACTAGGATTAAGAGGTTACCCATCCATGGGTTAGATAGATGTATATATATAGGAGATGATTATCATGGTAAAGATATCAAATAAGCATTGAGTCTTCTATTGTAAGAGGATATTGGAGGTTGTCCCCTCAAAGAGACATTATGGAGTTATTCCTTCCTAAAGGATTATTATATGGTGTTTCCCTACCTTAAGGGTATTTCTGCATATATTAAATATCAAGATCTTATCATTGGGTATCCTAGGGAACCCTATGGTTTCTTAGTTCTCCCTCAATGGGCCACAAAATGAGTTCCTGTTGGTCCCATTTTGACTATCTTCCCAAGCCCATTGTTTTACACTCTTATTTCATCTAATTTTCTTGTTAAATCATCTAAAATGACTGAAAACAACTTGAGGGCCTCCCAAACCCCAAAAATTTGAATAAATTTGCAAATAAATATTCAATAGACTTACTTGGACCATCTTGTGCATCTCTAGCATGCTCTTGTGTATCATTCACTCTGCTTGGGCTTTGGGTTTCTCATGGTCTCTCATTTGGCCCTCTTAAAGTGAAAACAAGAGTGAAAATGACCTCTTTTCTCTTTTATCCCTCTTTTTAGCCTCTTTTTTAGCCTTTTTGTGGGCCTTTTGTAGGATTTTTTCTTGTTTTTGTGTTTTAGACCACAAAACCTCTACCTTAGAAGTTTTGGCATGTTCTCAGTGCCTTATTAGCCTTTATTTTTTAATTAAATGCTTCTTTAGGCTTGTTCTAGTCCCATTTTTGGTCCCTGAGACCCCTTCTAAGTCCCCATGGACCTCTGGACCCATGCCCCATTTCATGGGTATCCAGGGATAGAAGTTACTTTCCATACTTCTTTTAGTTAGTTGTTTCTCTGCTTTCATATAGTTGATCCATTCTAACTCCCTCTCTATTTTTTTGTCATGATTATTGGTTGATAGTGTTAGTTGGATATAGTGGTTTGAGACTTGTTATGGTCTTTCCAATTGGTCCTCATCTTCTCTGAACTTATCCCCACTTTCCCTAGTTACCTCTTCCTATGACTGGTGTTGGTCAACCACTTTGGTTATGACTTGGTTGAAAATTTTGACTCCCTTGTGCAACTTACTTACTTCACTTCACATTGAGATAACCTTTCTATAGTTATTAGTCCTTTAGCCTTGACCCCCATCATAGTGCACCTCTTAGTGGTGATTCACACAGACGGTGGCAGTTAGGACAACCCAAGACCTATGATTATAGCTTGGTTTCTTAATGATATGTGAGGTCATGAGCTTGTTTCAACTAGTCATTTATTGATCAATGAGATGAATAATGTTTTCTAGTATCATGCAATCATTATCTCTTTGACTAATGCTCATGATTTAGGCATGTGTTATGTGCATTTATTCTCTAACTCACTCTTAGTCATGTCTCAACTCACCGATCTCTGAGTTGCTCCCCCTCTTTGAGGCATCATGTGATTTGGTTTCTTAAAGAATTCCTAGTTCACCCATATCCCTTACAGTGAGAACACTAGGGTTGACGCCTTAGTGAATGTCATTCTAGATAGTATGATTTGATTTGATATCACTAGTGTTCACTATTTGCAAGAGCTAAAGTTGGATTCTGGATTCTACAACATTTGTATGTTCACTTATGAATCATGTCATTGACATCTTATACTACCATCCTTATCTGGTAAGTTTAGGTAATGTTTTCTATTATATTTTGAGTACTTAATTTCTTTTGCTTCAGTGTGGCTTCTAGTTACTTCACAACACTCCTTGTTCATTTGAACACCAACTGCTCATACCTCAAGGGTATATGTAATCGTACTTCCCATGACCCTCCTCCTCCTTATGATTAAACATTGGGTCATGTGAATTTTACCAACCCTATTTAGCCTACTTAGATTCATATCCCACTTTCTTGGACCTCTCCCACATGATATCCCCATCCTCTACCCATTTTGGCACTTTCTCATGCCAAACGGGCTCTCTAGGGACCCTCTAAGGCCCTTTTGGGAACTTTTTGACTTGCCTAAGACCCTATTTGACTTATGTCATGGATTAATGATGAAATCCATATCCTATGCTACATTTTTTCTTCTCAAAATCCATAACCTAGGCTATAACCTAGGTAGAATGCATGGAAACTACCTAGTTTGATCTAAAACGATCATAAACGACTAGTTTTTTGACTTATTGATGGATTAGGGTTGGATATAGGTGTTTTTACCTCATTAATTCACACTATATATTGAATCTTACTCCACTTTTGGTTACATCTCTGATCTGATCATCTCTATTGATCATTCATACTGAAAGCTTGGCTACCTCCTTAAATCTCTCTTAATTCTTGCTTGCCACAATTGCTTTTTTTGTGAAAATGGATGCCCTACTTTTTTATTGCTTCCATTGGTGATTTTATTGGCTATTGATATTATTCTTGAATATTATGTACTTCTCCTTTCATCCTCAAGACTCCATTGTACCTATCATTTATGCTACTTTCATTAGTTCTAATAGATTAGCGGTTTCTCCTTCATCTCTTCCATAACTTTTGGCTCTTGGTCTAGACTCAGCATATACACAACCTAATCTTCTTCCTCTCTTGCCTCATATTTTGTATAATCAATTGGTATAAATTATACACATCTTTATTAAGTTTGATATGAGGGTACTTAACTTTTCAAAGTGAAACTCTTTGGTTATTTGCAATAGTATACATGCTAGGGTTTGTATTATTTTGGGTAAAATAGTTGTTTTGTGCATTTCTTAGAATAGTTTTTGAATTTTATTGTATCTGTGTATGATTAAAGAGTAATTTCATTTCTTGAAATATTCCTTTAATTTATGTCATTTCTCTCTTTATAATTTTTATTTATTGTATAATAGACAAACTCAAAAACTTGTGCAAACCCTCCCTCTCTCTCTTGCTAAAACTAGAAGTATTGCAATGTTAGAAAGAAGTAGTATTGCATTGAAAGATAACCCAAATATTAAATAGGCATGCTCTTAAAACCTTAATTAAAAACTTCTATGTTACTCAAAATGTCTTTCATTTGGCCTCAAAGTGCCTTAATTGATAGATTTATATTTCATTGGTTATCTCATTTCATTCAGTATTGTTGCTTTCATATTGTTTATGCAATCCATAGTATAGTTTTGGATACTTGATTTACTATGGTTGGATCCATTAGAGGAACTTTCAAACTTAGTTCACTTGATCATTATATCCCCAACCTAGGTTACAAGTTTATATACAGCTTGGTGCAAGTTATCAAACCAAATAGCCATTATAGACCTCCTGTAGCCCATATAACCCTTGAGCCTTATAACCTCTTAGTGGTTTGCTTTAACACCATACCAAACATTGGTGGTTCTAATCATATTCTTGGAGATACATAAAATGGTGTGGTATTAATAGGTGAGTGGTCCTTATTCTTTATACCACAACGATATTAACATCTGGGTAGTACCAATAGTCTCCTATTTTTCCCATACTCTTTCTTGTATTATCAAATAATCTAGGCATTACAGTGGCCTATATCGCTTATAAAATTTTGGGATAGACCTCCACACATATCCTCTTAATTTCATTATTGTATCTATGTACAAACATTAAAGAATAGTCTTCACCTACCTTGTTTGCTAAATATTCATTTGAGGACTACCATTATTGACCATAGGGCTTATATACCATACCCATTACTGAATCCAATAGGTAGGATATCATGTAAAAATTTTCAATTGTCACCTTTTGAATAGGTTAGATCATTTGTGATTTTATCTTGGCATTTATAATTTTTCCAAGTGCCACCAATTTTTTAGATGTCAAAATTATATCCAACAATAGATCCCACTCAACCTGGATGTATGTGATACTAGAAAATCCATAAACTATATTTAAATGGGCCATAGTTATCCTTATTATAGGTCTAAATTTTATAATGTAATTGGATGAGATATCCCCTTTAGGATTTATCCTCTAACCTTTAGAAATCCATTGCTTTAATTTTCCCTCTATTCTATTATTCTCGAGCCAAACATTCATTGAGACTTTATTATAGGTAGTTTTGGGGCATGGAAGTCTAAGGTATATCCCAAATACCCTACCTAAAATGTAAGAAAAATAATTTTTAACCTTCCTAACATGTAAAATATCCCTAACAATAGTTGTATTAACAAACAAAACTTTGAGTAGGTCAATACACAACATTACCTCTAGTTTAGTTGACGCTTGGTAGAGGCCTTATTCTTTTGTAGGTAGGAGATCATATATATATTACTTACCCTCAAAATAAATTTGGTCCTTTGTAGAATATGGATTTACATGCTCCAACTCTTCCCAGAGCACCAAGTAGTGTATAAATTTAAAGTCCAACATGCTCCTTTTGATTACAAGATCCATGTATTCTGGTCCTCCTATAAATGAGTAAGGAAAGAGAATTAGATACTTTTTCTATTTTAAATAAGAGTCCATTATTCTTCCTTAGTTACTAAACTTCTCTTTGTGAATTGATTGGTTCATTATGTGGTTATTAAATGAATAAACTAGGGCTTTCGAGACACTAGAAAGCTTAAAGATGTGATCGTTAGATTGAGAGAGTAATGGTAAGGTTAATTCTCCCTTAGATTTTACATATATTATTCCTAAGTTTGAGTAATAAATGCATTCATGTGCCATCAATGTAGATAACAAACTTTTATTTTATTTCTTAGTTCAATTTGAACTTGTTAATCAGCTTTTTTGGGTTCACTCACTCACCACATGGTAACATTTTGTTAAGTCTCTATGTCTAGTCATCACTTTTGAGACAACTATCGATTATTCATTGACTAGTTCTTTTTTCATGTCATTAATATTTTCTTTTCATACCTTGGCAATGTTTCCTTTTAAAAATGACATGTGTATAGTTCTCATGTTATCAGCTCTTTAGCCTCCCAAAGTGTTTTGTGTGTTTTTTAATCATGATTCAACATGATTAAGCCACATGGGATGATCTCAAGTATGCAAAAAATCAGGTTGTCAGAGCCACTATTGCTTATTCATTTGAATCATGTATGTCTTGGAAAGGCCTAGTAATGAAAGGTTGACATGTAGAGTGATCTCGATGGCACAAGAAGTTAAAAGGCTTGGATCATTTATACTCAAAACCTTGATTATGTCTTGGATCTCCCATAATTGAGTTGGAATGAAAACATACCAAGTTTTTGTTGATTGGAATGTATAATCTTAGAGATACTAAACTATAGACCAAAAATCTATTTAATCCTTTCAAGGTAATGTTTCAATAAAATATGTTAAGTGTTGAATTGCTCAAAACATGAAAACTCATAACAATTAAAATTTTTAGAGACTCACGATGTCAAAGCCACTAACTTTGTAGATGAACAAGTGAAGTTTCCATCTTTCCAGGTTCTCATAAATGCACCACGTGGCTATTTTTAGATGCTCGGTAACTTAAAAGACTTACAATTTTATCAAATTTTGAAATCTTTGTTTAAAGTTAAAATGTCACATGTTGACTTTCAACAGCTCAATATCATTTAAAGACTTAGAAACTTTATAAAATCTCAAGGCTCCATGTGATGTAGGAGTGACACATGTTGTAATCCATTGTAAAAAAGTGGGGTCTTATCATAGATGGTTAATAAATCCTAGTCAATGGTCTTAGGATCACATAAATTACATGCAAAACTAGGATGAGTAAATATTAATACCATTAGTTTGTAAACCATAGCATTGATTTTTTAAAAATTATGAAAACCTAAATCAAAAAATTACTTAAGATACTAGTTCAAGCTTTGATTTTCATGGTTTGAATTCTTATAAATTTTGACTTCATGAGAATAACCTTAGACTATGAATAAAGAACAATCAAATTATTGAATTCTAAGGTTCATGGCCTTCCTAATTAAATATTTTACAATAATGGGTCCATGTTTGAAATTAAAAAAAATGGGGTGTGTGTTAAGGGTAAAACAATCCCCTTTACACCTTATTCCACCATCTCAACCTTATTCCTCACCACATCACTTCTTCAGCTCAATTAATCACTCACTTATCATCTTATTTAATTACTAATAATACCCTCACAATATTTAAGGAATTTTATATTCCTTCCTCACTACCCCCACTAAAATTCATGTTGTCTCCAAATCTCACACCCTAGAAGAGAGTGTTTAAGTCTCTTCCAAATTTGGGTAATGTTGGAACATTTCCAGGCATGTGGGTATGCTTATAGAGGAAATGAACCTCTAGATTTAAAGGGGTGAGCTCCCTAAATGTATCTCTACAAAATAACCTCTATCTAAACTAGTTTTATTTAAAGGAAAAAAGTTAGAAATTACACAAAAAGAAACCTACTCTAAGATTGGTGATGCACCGAGATTATCTTCCATGCAAATATCATATTTTAATGTAAAATATAGCAAAATGCACAGACCATTTTCAATCTCTAAGGAGTTATAACACAATTATTTTAGTATAGAGGCAAGATGTATAAAATGACACAAGGAAAATGAACTGAAAGGGTAAATTGCACATTCTAAGAATAGTTATACACTTACAATAATTCAACACACTTGAACACACTCTATATGACCTGTTAAACTCAGAACTTTTGCTCAGCTGTGAAGGATAAAGGAGAGAAGGATGGAAAATCATCACTTACTATCACTATAGATCACTTACATGATCAGACAATTATTTATAAAACTTGAAATAAATAAAATAGTACTAATGATTAAAGTAAATTATGAGATCAATCCAGTAGGGCTTCACCATACATTGTGTGGTTGTCCTTTACAATAGCCTAAGGGCTATATTTATAATAGAAAGGAAGAGAGAGGAAGAGGCCTTTGGCACAAAAAAGAGGAATAAATTTTTTCTAATTCTCCATCTTTAGCTATAATCATATTTGTAAATGATGCCCATTTGGGCCATTTGATTGATCCATGTCACCTCAAGTGGTTACACAGCTAGTTTGCTCTCTCAAAGATGTTTCCCCAATGATTTCACCAATGGAAGATATTTTTAAATGGCATCAATGTGGATATGACAAATTATTCCACTTGATTTAGATTTTTCCTAATGCTAATAGCTTCTTATTGGCTCATTGAGGTGTATAACATCATAAGGGAGAGTCATTTTCATCCTATTAGCCTTGGAGATGAAACTGCCTGAAGCCTATGTGTATGCCTCCATGGCCTTTGTCAGAATGTTGAATCCATGTGTATGCTCACAAACATCCCTCAAAATCTTTCCCCAGATTTACCTTAGTTGAGTGTTCAAATCTTGCAAAGGCCCTTAACTGATTACTCCTTTGATTGGCCATCAAAAAATGACTCAAATCTTGATCTGATCAATGTTGAGATGAATCCTCTAATCTAATTTGGTGGATGAAAAATGTGAGCCCTTAGATATTTGAGAATTTGAGTGAGGATCATCGATCTATTTAGGACCCACTATTTAAACACCAACAGCTAGCTCATCACCTTGAAGTTGAAATCTATACAACTGTCACTCTACTTGAACCATTCCTTCTGGGTATTTTCCTCAAACCTTTGTTCTGGAATTTTCCCAAACAATTTATCCATGGACCCATTTCTCCAAAATAAATAACCTTTTGGGCCCCTTCTCTATTTCATCTTTTTTAAAGACTGAACATGCCCTTTGAATTTTTAAATGTCCCTTTGGAAAGCCTAAACATGCCCTTCGATAATTGTTAGGATATTAGAGTACAATTGATTACTTTTGTATAAGCAACTAAACACGAAATTGAAACCAGAAGTAATAAATAACTAGAAATCAGAAATAGCAAATAATAGGAGATACAAGAAATAATAAATCTATATTAAACTCTTCCAGAAGGAAATACAATGAAGAAATCTCTCTCTCCTCACTCCTCACAGATGTATAGTAATTCTCCCTCAAGAGTTCTCTCTCTCTCTCAATCAATTACAATCAACTCAATTACTGAATTTTACATGTTATGAGGATCTAACCCTACTATATATAATAATACAACACTAAGGTTCATGAGCCATGTATTTTCCACCCTTAGATCCACCTCTTAAATCAAAGACTCAAATTTGTTCTCCTAAAAATAATAATTCTGGAAACTCACAGAAGTCGATGTCAGTCTAAAGATGACCGATGCCGATTGACCCCTAATCGATGTTGGTTGGTTATGATCGATGCCGGTTATTATGTAAGCCTAGCAACCTCCACATTAGCTCATTAGTGAAGCTTTTAGCTCCAGAACTCAACAATCTCCCACTTGGAGATAAATAGCTGCACCTAT
Source organism: Torreya grandis (assembly GCA_037957365.1). NCBI lineage: Eukaryota > Viridiplantae > Streptophyta > Pinopsida > Cupressales > Taxaceae > Torreya > Torreya grandis. The sequence goes on along the minus strand of JARHVA010003406.1, from coordinate 677,832 downwards.
ACCTATACAGCAACATCCTCTAAACATCTCTGGCTTGTTTCTCTCTCTTCAAGTTCAATCTTGAAGACCAACAAAAGTTGAATGAAGATTCAACTTCTCCTTTGTTACTAGCTTTGTTAACATATCAGCAGGGTTCTTATCTATATGGATCTTTTCTAGCTTCAACTGTCCATCCTCCAATACCTGTTTAATGAAGTGGTACCTAAGCTGTATATGTTTAGTTCTTGAATGAAAGGCTAAATTCTTTGCCAAATGAATTGCACTTTGAATATCACTGTACAATATGAAACTCTCCTACTCCTTTCCCAACTCTTCCATGAATCGAGTCATCCAAATCATTTCCTTGCTAGCCTCTGTGACTGCAATATATTCTGCCTCTGTAGTAGACAAGGCAACAACCTTCTGCAACTTTGAAATCTAGCTAACCGCCGTTCCACCAACAATGAACACATATCTTGTGGTGCTTCTCCTACCATCCAAGTCACCTGCCATATCCAAATCTACATACCCATGTAGAGAAGTGTTTGACCCTCTATAGCATAAATGCCTACTACTGGTCCCTCTCATATATCTGAGAATCCACTTAAATGCTTTCCAGTGTTCCTTTCCTAGATTGGCCATAAACTTGCTGACAATTCCCATTGCTTGGGAAATATCTAGTTTAGTACATACCATTACATACATCAAGCTCCCAATTGCTAAATCATATGGAACTCTACTCATGTACTCAACCTTATCATGTGATTTAGGACACTGTTCTTTGCTCAACTTGAAGTGTCCAGCCATAGGTGTGCTTACCAGTTTTGCATCCTGCATATTGAACCTCTCCAACACCTTATTCACATAATCCTCTTGAGACAAAATCAAACTGTGATTTTTTCTGTCTCTCTTAATACTCATGCCAAAGATTTTCTTTAGGGCTCCTAAATCCTTCATGGCAAATGTGTGAGCTAATTTTACCTTAAGCTCAATAATTTCCTACATGTGTGAACCTACAACAAACATATCATCTACATACAGTAATAGGATAATATAATTACCATTATCCAATCTATTAAAATAAACACAATGGTCAGATTGACATTTACTAAAGCCATGCTCTGTCATAAACCTGTCAAACCTCAAATACCATTATCTTGGAGCTTGTTTAAGACCATATAAGCTTTTCTTCAACCTGCACACAAGTTTCTCCTTACTTTTGACCTCAAAACCTTCTGACTGATCCATATATATCTCTTCATCCAAATCTCCATGAAGAAATGTTGTCTTAACATCAAGCAGCTCAAGATACAAATCCTCAATAGCAACTAAAGACAATACAGTTTGAATAGAAGTCATCTTTACTACAGGAGAAAAAAATTCACCAAAATCAATACATGGTTTCTATGTAAATCCCTTTACTACCAACCTGGCCTTATGTCTCATTTGTCCATTCTCTCCTTCCTTTAACCTGTATACCCATTTGTTTTTTAGTGATTTCTTTTCAGTTGGCAACTCAACCAAATCCCACGTATGGTTCTCTTCCAAGGAATCAATTTCCTCATTCATGCCATGCTCCCACTATTTCCAAGATTTTACCTGCATTGCCTCATCAAAACTTTCTAGTTCTCCACCATCAGTGAGCAATAAGAAGTATAAAGAAGGGGAATAATGAATTGGAGATTTACTTACCCTTTCAGACCTCCTTATGGGTGTTTGAGACTCATTTACAGCTTGCTGTCCACCCAAATTTTCTTCTGACAGTGACTGATCCTAGTCATTCTGATCGATGCTGGTCTGCACCTAACCGATGTCGATTCCTCTTGATCAATGCCAATTTACACCTAACTAACATCGGTCTCTGTGTTTTTTTGTGAGTGATGATTTTTACCCGCGAGCTCATTTTGGATCATAACCTCTTCCAAATCAAGATTGCCCTGCTTAGAATTATTCAGCCTCTTGAGCTAATCACTGTACATCACCTTCTCATTAAAAACTACATCACGGCTTTTAATAATTTTGTTAGTTTCTAAATTCCACAATCTCCAAAACCATAACCAATGAAAGTGCACCACATAGATTTAGCATCCAGCTTCTTTCTATTTTCTTTATCAATGTGCACAAAAGCTTCAAAACCAAAAACTCTGAGAAATGAAAGATCTACCTTTTTACCTATCCAAGCCTCTTCTAGAATTCCACCATCCAGTGTAGTAGAAGGTCCTCTATTAATCAGGTAAACTGCAGTATCTACAGCTTCTACCCAAAACTATAAGGGCAAACCAGCATGCAACCTCATACTCCATGCACGCTCCATTATTGTTCTATTCATCCTTTTAGCAACTCCATTTTGCTGAGGTGTCCTTGGAACCATCCTTTCCCTGCGTATTCCACTCATAAAATAGTAACTATTGAATTTATTGTTGCAGTACTCACCACCATTGTCAGATCTAAGGCACTTCAATCTCAAACCTATTTCATTCTCAATCAAAGCTTTCCATTTCTTAAATGTGTCAAAAACATCAGATTTCCTCTTTATGCAATAAACCCATACCTTTCTTGTAACATCATCAATGAAAGAAACATAATATTGTGATCCTCTAATAGAAGCTACCTGAGCTGGTCCCCACACGTCTGTGTGAACAAGCTCTAACTTGTGCTTCTTCTTTGTTGACCCAATTTTGAGAAACCTCACTTTCTTCTATTTCCCAAAAATACAATGCTCATACAAATCTAGATCTATGCTTTTCAAATCTAAAAGCTTACCTTTTGACTTAAGAACATTCAGTCCCTTCTCACTCATGTGACCAAGCCTACAATGCCACAACTTTGCATCTACATCTGAAGTAGATAAAATAGAAGGAGAATAATCAGTAATACAAGTAGATAGATAAAGTGTACCTACTCTCTTACCTTTTATTAATACAAGTGCACCCTTGAAAACTTTTCAAGATTCAGCTATGAGAGTTACTGTGCAACCCTCATCACCCAACTTTCCTGCAGAAATCAGATTCCTCTTCAGGATGGGTACATGCATGACATCCTTCAACACCCATGTGTTTCCATTCTACAATTTCAGCTGCACTTTTCCTTTGCCAACAATTTTACAAGGTTCATCATCCCCTAAATAAACTTTTCCAAAATCTCCATGGACATAATCATTGAAAATTTCTCTATTTGGGGTTGCATGGAAAGAGACACCAAAATCTAAAATCCATGATTCTACTTTATTATCCAAAGAAAATATAAGAGCATCATGTGCAACAATACCTGCAACTTTTGATTCTTTATTACCTTCATGCTGATTTTCTTTGTTATCCTTCAACCAACAATCTTTCTTTGCATGCCCTTTCTTTCCACAATTCCAGCAGGTTATTCTTCCATTTCTGGATTTGGATCTACTTCCCATCTTTGACCTTGATTTCCCTTGCTTGCCCTTCTCTCTTTGCCTTCCCCTACTTTCAACACTTAAAGCATTACCTAATGTTTCCCCTGTGCTTTTTCTATGAATTTCTTCATTCAAGATTACACTAACAACATCATCAAATTTCAAGATATTTGAAGCAGATGCAGTATTACTAACTGCCATTACCAAACTATGCCAACTTTCAGGTAAAGAGCATAAGATTAAGAGAGCCTTAATTTCATCATCAAAAACTATTTTGACTCAATTTAACTAATTTACTAATGTATGGAAATCATTAAGATAACTAGATATAGATCCACCTTCCTGCATTTGCAAATTAAATAATTGCTTCATAAGATATACCTTATTCGAAGCTGAGGGTTTTTCATATAAATTTGCCAAAGTATCCATTAACTCTACCATTGTCTTTGCCTGTGATAAGTTGGAAAACACAAAAGTTGTTAGGCTTAACCTTATAGATCAAGGAGCCTTTCTATCAAGAAAATTTTATTCTTCATCTTCCATATTTGTGGGCTTCCTTAAAAGCCCACCCAACGGTAAATACAGATCTTTTCGATATAGATAATCTTCAATCTGCATCCTCCATAATTGATAATTCTTGCCATTGAATTTCTCCATTCTTAGTTTACTTTCTTCTGCCATTGTTTTTCTCTCACTCAATCAGAAACCCCTATGAGTGAATTATGTAATCAACAAAAACTAACATGCTCTGATACCAGTTGTTAGGATCTTAGAGTACAATTGATTACTTTTGTATAAGCAACTAAACACAAAATTGAAACCAAAAGTAATAAGTAAATAGAAATCAGAAACAACAAATAATAGGAGATACAAGAAACAACCAATCTATATTAAACTCTTCCGAAAGGAAATACAATGAAGAAATCTCTCTCTCCTCACACCTCGCAGATGTACAGTAATTCTCCCTCAAGAGTTCTCTCTCTCTCAATCAATTACAATCAACTCAATTACTGAATTGTACATGCTATGAGGATCTAACCCTACTATATAGAATACTACAACACTAGGGTTCATGAGCCATGCATTCGCCACCCTTAGATCCACCTCTTAAATCAAAGGCTCAAATTTGTTCTCCTAAAAATAACAATTCTAGAAACGCACAGAAGTCGGTGTTGGTCTAAAGATGACCGATGTCGATCGACCCCTAACCAATGTCAGTTGGTTCTGATCGATATTGGTTACTGTGTAAGCCCAGCAACCTCCACACTAGCTCATTAGTGAAGCTTTTAGCTCCACAACTCAATAATAATCTTGAAAAGGACACTTTGCATCAGAAATTATCCTTCAAAATTTTTTCAAGTGTCCCTTCAAAATTTTTGAAAATGTTCCATCACAAGAAAAAAGACCCTTTGACAAAATGAAAATGTCCCTTCAAAAATTTGAATTGACCAATTCCTTCAAATTTTTTGCATTATCCCTTCAGACTTTTTACAAGTGTCCCTTCAAATGAAAGTTCGAAGGGATTATGCCTTAGTTTTGTTTTTTTTTTTTTTGAAAAATTCCCTTTAAAGGAAAAATTACTTTTATGAAAACTTCATAGGCACCTTACTTGAAAATTCCTTCGGGCCTTTTGCCAAAAGATGCCCCTTCAGAAGTCTGAAAGATGCCTTTTAGAAAAAATGAACTAGACACTTCAAAAAACCTGAAAGGGACACTTCCTAAGAAAAAGACCCTTCAAACTCTTTGAGAGATCACCAATTCCTTAAAAAAAATATAAGAACCAATTCTTTCAAAAAGATTGTTTTGAACAAAATGTTTGAAACAATTCCTTTAGAAAAGTTTTAAAGGACCACTTCCTTCAAAAAATTTGAAAGAGCCAATTCCTTTAGAAAAGTTGATAGAGCCAATTCCTTCAAAAAATTTGAAAGAGCCAATTCCTTCAAAAATTTTGCAAAGGACCAATTCCCAAGAAAAAACCCTTCAGACTTTTGTAAGTGGCCCTTCATAAATCTTGAAATGTACCAATTCCTTAGAACTTTTTGTTTCAGACAAAAAATCTAAAACAATTCCTTTGAGACTTGAACAAAAAACTCGAAGCAAAACTTTTTCAAAATAAATAACACTTGTGCAAGAAGACCAAAATAACACTTGCAAAAAGATCAAACAAAGGCTTTCGAAGGAAATAACACTTGACACTTTGCTATGGGGATAAACAAATTAAGAATGTTGCACTTAGCTAAAATGAAAGATTCAAAACTTGGTTGTGAAAATTAGCTAACATTCTTGGTGATTTTTGGGGGTGGCAAGCCTATTATGCCTAAGACCAGTTACCTAAATCCTTCTATTGGGCATGGATTCACTCATATAGGCACCTAAAAAATGAATTAAATAGATCCTTTGCTCAAAGACACTAGCTGGTTGATTCACACACACAAAGGCAAAGAGACACACCAAACAAAAGGAAGGAAACACACATGTGATATAAATCACTTAGGAAACACAAAGTGGACCAAAACAAAAACTAGACTAAACATACACACCTAAACTAATATTTACAAAACATGACTTGCGAGGATTAATAGCATAGATTTAGATGTATCCCATTCACAAGGATAGGCAATTCCTCTCCATTCATCTTAGTCAATTGAAAGGAGTTGCTTTGCTTGCACTTTCTAATGATGTAAGGTCCACTCCACAAAGTGTCAAACTTTTTATGTCTACTCGAGTTTTCTCTATCCTCTTCCCATTTTAAGACCAAGTCACCTTCCTTGAACACTCTTACACTTACTCTTTTGTCAAAGGACTTCTTCATGAGTACTTGGTGGTGCTTCATGGCCTTGTGTACATTGTCTCTTGCTTCTTATAGCTACATTAGTTATATCAATCTAACTTCTATTAGAGTATTTTCAAGTAGTTTTTATTGTTGTGTAAGTTCTAGAGTAGGGAGTTCTTGAGATATGGACAACCTAGCCTCTCTCCCATAAACAAGCACAAAGGGAAAATTACCAATTGATCTCTTAAGAGTAATCCTATCAACCCATAAGGATATCTTCAACTTGTTCCTTACTCTTTTATTATTCTCCAATGTCCTCCTAATGATCTTGATGAGATTCTTGTTCTTAGATTTAGCCAATCCATTACCTTGAGGGTAATAGTTGGATGTGGTACTCAGGTAAACCCCATTCCCATTTTCCCAATAAAAAGTTTTATCACTTATGAAAGCAAGTGCAGTATCAAAAATGATAACATGGGGAACTCCAAACCTTGTTATAATGTTCTCATAGAACTCCAAGATATCATTTTCACTTGCCTCCTTTAATGCAACAACTTCTACCCCCCTTGTGAATTAGTCAGTAGTAGTCAATATCTATTTGTGTCCAGCACTTGATGGAGGGTTGCTCACACCAATTAAATCAAGGCCCCATTACATGAAAGGTTGGTCTACCTGGATATGATTAAATAGAAGGGCTATAAGTTTCTATTTGCCTACAAAGAAGGCACATTGAGGACACATCTTATCCCAATGGTATCAGTCCTTAAAAAGACTAGGCTGATAGTAACCAGCCCTCATTATCTTTCTAGCTATCATCCTAGGAGAGAAATGACCTCCATCTACACCATTGTGAAACTTTTCCAGCAACATATCAAACTGATCACTATTAACACACCTCAAAAACACACCATTCACATATTTCCTAAAGATAACACCATCTACAAGACAATAGGGAATGGTTTGCAATATAAAATATCTCCTTTGAGACTTTTTCAATCCATTGGGACACCCACCATTTTGAATAAAACTAATGATGTCTTGTGTCCAAATTTGAACTTATATGTGATCTACTGGTTGGGGGAGAACTTGGTTGATCAAGACTTCCTCTTTTGTCTCTTGTAAATTTGAAGCTAAATGCTTGTGTAACCCTTTTCCTCTTACAAAGTTTGTTACCTTAATATCCACATCATACTCCATTACTTTGGTAATCCACCCATCTCACTTTTCATTAAGGTCTTTGCTTAGGAGAAACTCCTTGGTGATAGGATGAGAAACCATGACAAGTATCTTATTGTTTGAAACCATGTGTCTAAATTTTTTCAATCCTCTTATCACTTTTAGAGCTTTCCTTTCAAAAAATGTATATATGACCTAATAATATTCCAATCCTTGGTTGAATAATGTAATTGGTTGCTCTACCTCTCCATCATTATTTTGCATATGCATAGCTAAGATTATATCAAGGTTAGCAAGGGTGTAGAGTATGAAATATTTGGAAAATTTTGGGTTCAAGAGAGTAGGAGATATTTCAATTGCTTGCTTGATTGCCTCAAAACTACTTTTACCTTCCTTTGTCCAAGAAAAATCTTGGTTCTTCTTGAGCATGGTTGTGATAGGCTTTACCACAGTTGCAAATCCTAAAATAAACCTTCTTAAAAAAATTATTTTCCCCAAGAAGCTTTGAATTCCTTTCTTGTGTTGAGGAAAAGACAAGCCTAGAATATCCTCAATGCTCTCAGGGTCAATAGACAAGCATTCTTTTGAATTAATATGACCCAATAACTTACCTTCATGGACAACGAAGATGCACTTTTTTGGATTAAAGGATATTCCATACTACCAAAATTTATCAAACACATACCTTATATGTTTCATATGATCAATAGCATCCTTCAAAAAAATAGTTATATCATCAAGGTACCCAAGCTAAAAATTATTGATCAAACCTTTAAAATCCATGTCCATTGCCCTTTGAAATATAGCTCTAGCATTGGATAAACCAAAAGGAATATTCCTATAGGCAAAGGTCCCCCATTTTTTAGTGAAGGTTGTCTTGAAATGATCCTCTTCATTCACTAGTATTTGATTGTAACCTGAATAACCATCAAGAAGTGAGAAGTGTTAAGACCCTGAAACAACTTGCAAAATTTGTTCCATGGAAGGTAGTGGATAATGATCCTTGAGAGACACTCTATTAAGGTCTCAAAAATCCACACAAATTTTGATCTCTCCATTATTATTTTGGATATGTACAATATTATCCACCCAAGTTAAGTTTTTTATAGGAAATATAATCCTAGACTCAATCAACTTGGTTAGCTCTTTCTTCATGAGCTCCTCTATCTTAGGATTGATAGGCATTTATTTTTGCCTAAATGGTTTAGCTCTAGGTTATAACTCAATGCTTTGATGAGATAGACTTGGATAAAACCCTTTAAACTATTTATATTCCCAAGCAAAGATGTCATGGAACTCTTTGTATAATTTAATAAAGGCCTGCATCTCAGATAGAGAACATATCTTACCAATTTTTAGAAGCTTGTCCTTGTAAGTAATAACTCTCTCATAGTTTTCTTCTTTTGTTGACATGCTCACTATTTATGTCTTATTTTTATCATCTTCATTAAAAACACTCTCCAAAGTAATCATCCTGTTAGGTATCTTTTTTGTCTTCAACTGAATAATTTGTTCTTCATATTGATCATGCAGTCTCTTTTGGTTCTTCGTGGAAAATCCTGCCTTATTTTGTAAGAAGTGTGCAATATGTTCATCACTTTCAAACACCTTCCATGACACTTCATTATTTGGAATATAACTCCTCACAATGACCTTGATATGAGACTGATCTTTCTCCTTTCCTACATCAGTAACTATATCAAACTGTGCTCCTATGGCAGCCAATCTATCAGCATGTTTATTTGAATCCCTTGGTATGGGTTGTATATTGAAAGCATCAAAGTATTCAAGTAGGTCCCATACCCTATGCTTGTAGGATTTAGGTAAGGGATTCTTAGCTATATCTTGATTTCTCACTTGGTGGATGACCAACTCACTATCCCCATAAACCTTCAAATTCTTTATCTCTCTCTTCTTTACCCATTGGAGGCCGTGAACTAGGCCTTCATATTTTACCACATTGTAGGTGTAGCTAAAGTGGAATTTATATGAGAATTAGTATTGATTCTTTAATGGAGAAACTAACATAATTCCAGCTCATGCACCTACTTTACTTCTTGAGCCATCAAAAAACATTTCCCAAATCCCTTCAAGTTCATGATCTTCATTAGTGAGTGAAGGGATTGAAACATCCTTTTCATGCATATAATAAACTCCCAAATCAGTCTCTTATATGAATGTATATGGATCATGTTCATGAAATTCATTGTTTTACTTATCAAGGAAAATATCAAAAATACATGCAATGGGGGAGGATGCTTCACCATCCATGACACCTTCTTCTTCTTTACTAATTAAATAATTCTGATTTGAACCTGTCTCCATATATGGCTCAATATGAAACCTTGCTAAGGGTTATGTCTTTATAGTCACCTTGGTTCCATATCTTGTTTTAAAATCTAGAAAATAATAATCAATAGAAAGGTACCCTCTTATCTTAGCCATGAATTCCCTTGACAAAAAGATAGTAAAATGAGCTGGAAGGTCTACCACCACAACGTCTTGTATAATGGGGAAACTTGGGAAATCATGTAGAAAGACTTTCAGACCTCTGACCAATCCCAATATCTTGGTTAGAATCCCATTGAGCTGAAACACACCTTTACTATGTGGTTCATACTTCAATCCCAATTGATCATCCACCACCTTAGGCATGATAGTGGTACTAGCTCCACTAACTACAATACAATTGTGAACCAACTTGTCTCTCATAATGAGTGTGAGGTAGAAGGGTGGAGGCATTTAAAATTTGGTGGAGGGCTCTAAGATATGACTAAGAGTAATAGTAGTAGATATACTATTATGTTTTGAAGTTTGGGGGGGTACATGAATACTCGTGAGCTATTCTTGTAAGAGCTCCTTTTGACCAGGCACATGCAAGACTTCCCAAAGAGATATGCTTGTCTTGGTATTCTTCAAAGAATCAACAATGTTTAGGGGGGAATTATTCACCTTTTCTTACATTCTTAAAGGTAGTGAGGGAGTTTGAACCTACTACATTGTAGACTTGACAACCTTACTTGCATTCTAACTTTGTTGAGGAGCATGGCTAGTAGTAGGTATTGCACTAGGATTCACACTTTATGGCCTTGGATAGGCATCACTCAATGTCACATGTAGTCCCAGAACATCTCCCAAATCTCTCTTCTTAGCTCTTGTGTTTTTTTTAATTTATGTTCTTTGATTTAACACATATTCATCCTTCACTTGAAAGTTCATCAAACCTACACTCTCACTACTACCTTCTTCATGAATATCCCTTTGCATGAGATTCACTTCTTTTGAGGTCATGTAAGGAGTAGATTCTTCTTGTGCCACCAAATCTTGGTTGTATTCTCTACCATCATGCATAAACTAACCTTGAGGTTATCCCATTGGTCCAAATGATCCTCCCTTTGGACCAGGTTAGCATGCACTAGAACAACTACCTTCATGGAAGAAGTGGAATTAGGATTATATGCATTGGGATACCTGTTGAGACCTTTTTGACCATGTCCTCTTCTTTGATAGTTGTATTGGGTCAGAGCTCTATAACCTTGTTGAGGATAGTATTGAGGGTTAGGTGGATTACTTGCTTAGAACTAAGCTTGCTTGAACTAAGTGTGTAATGACCAGATTTCCTCATCTTTGTCCATAGCATTATCCACCTTCTTGGGAAAGGTTCTTAGTTTAACATTGGAATTAAGAACTTGTGTTATGATTGGAGATTCAACCTAACTATGAGAAAATAAAGGGATGGAAACTCTTGGAGGTATATTTCCAGCTTATATCAAGCTATTCTCAACTTTAAGAGCTATCTCATATGCATCTAGAAAATCAGATCCTCCCATTGACTAAAAAATTACTACCACATCAGTATCGATAGCCTTGAGATAAGTCGGAAACACAAAGCTGGGAGGAGGTCTCATGATAGGTGACAACCTATGCCATGTCTTTGAAATATTTCATTAAAATCTCCCATAGATTCATTAGGACCTCTCTTTATCACATTCAATTGGTGGATTAGTGAATTATGGTCACTTTTATTTTCAAATCTAGTTACCAACAATTCCTCCAAGCCATCCCAACTTGTAATGCAACCACCTTCCAAAGTCCTATACCAGTCAAGTGTCTTACCTCTTAGAGACATGGAAACCAATCTAATGGCTATGTTGTCTTGGGTGAAATTATGGAAGTTATAAAAATTTCAAGTGTCCCTAATAAACTCATATGGGGTAATTGAACCCTCTCCATTGAAAATGGGGAGATTCTTGGTAGCATTGGGAGGAATAGGGTCATATGTAGGAAGGTCAATTAGATTTTGGGTGTTGAAGGTCAGGAAATATTTCTACCTATCCATTTATGTTCTTTTCTCTTGGTATCCTATCTCTTTAACTTCTTCTTCTTCTTCAAAACCTCCTTGTCCAAGATATCCAAGCATTAGGAATGGTTTAAGGTGTTGTTATTTAAGAAAGGTTTCAGCTCGAGGGGTTTGAACAAAAATCCTAAATGACCTATTGAGGAACATGAAGTATAACATAGGAAACTTGATCTACAACCATAGATTCTCACCTTTTGGATTCACCAAATGTTGGATTAAGAATATTTCTACAACCTTAGGCTTGTCAAGACTAGCATTCACCTTGACATGTAAATAATTAGGACTAACTGTCCCACCAGGTGTGTTAGAATTGTTGTCTCCAAATCTCACACCCTAGAAGAGAGTTTTTAAGTTTATTTCAAAATTTGGGAAACATTGGAGCATTTCTAGGTATGTGGGTATGCTTATAGAGGAAATGATCCTCTATATTTAAAAGGCCTAGTTCCCTGAATGTATCTCTGAAAAATAACCTCTATTTAAACTAGTTTTATTTAAAGGAAAAGAGTTAGAAATTTCACAAAAGGAAACTTACTCTAAGATTGGTGATGTACCAAGATTATCTTCCACGTGAATATCATACTCTAATGCACAATATAGAAAAATGCACAGACCATTTTCAAGCTCTAAGGGGTTCTAACACAAGTATTTTAGTATAGAGGCAAGATATATAAAATAATAGAAGGTAAATGAAATGAAAGGGAAAATTTCAAATTCAAATAATAGTTATACACTTAAAATAATTCAACACACTTGAACACACTCTATATGACCTATTAGACTCAGAACTTTTTCTCAGGTGTGAAGAATAAAGGATAGAAGGATGGAAAATCATCACTTGTTGTCACTATATGTCACTTACATGCTCAGATAATTGTTTAGAAAACTTGAAAGAAATAGAATATTAATAATGCTTAAAGGCAAAATATGACATCAATACAATAGGGCTTTGCCATACATTGTGTGGTTGTCCTTTACACTATGCCAAGGGTTGTATTTATAGTATAAAGGAAGAGAGAGGAGGAGGCCTTTGGCACCAAAAAAAGGAACCAATTTTTTAGAAGTCTCCATATTCAACTGCAAACATCTTTGCAAATGATGCCCATTTGGGCCATTTGATTGATCCATGTCACCTCAAGTGGTTACACAGCTAGCCTGCTCTCTCATAGATGTTTCCCCAATGGTTGCACCAGTGGAAGATATTTTGAAATGGCATCAATATGGTTATGAAAAATGAGTCCACTTGTATATTTGTCCTGATGCTAACAACTTATTACCAGCTCGTTGAGGTGTATAACAACATAGGGGAGAGTCATTTTCATCATGTTGGCCTTGGAGATGAAACTACCTAAAGCCTACATGTATGCCTTCATGACATTTGATAGAATTTTGGCTTCATGTGTATGCTCAAAAACATCCTTTGAAAGCTCATCCTAGATCAACCTTAGTTGAGTGTTCAAATCATTCAAAGCCCCTTAGCTGATTACTCCTTTGATTGGCCATCAAAAAATGACTCAAATCTTGATCTGATCAATGGTGAGATGAACCCTCTGATCTAATTTGGTGGATAAATAATGTGAGCCCTTAGATCTTTGAACATTTGAGTGAAGATCATCAATATACCCAGGATGTATTGTTTAAATGCTAACAGTTAGTTCATCACCTTGAAGTTGATGTCCATACAACTGTCACTCTACTAGAACTATTCCTTTGAGGTATTTTCCTTAGACCTTTATTTTGACATTTTCCTAAACAATTTTCCCTCAAACCCTTTTCTCTAAAATAAATAATATTTTAGACCCCTTCTCTATTTCATCTTTTGGAAAGATTGAACATGCCCTTCATCTTTTTGAAATGTCCCTTCGAAAACCCTAAACATGCCCTTTGACAATCTTGAAAAGGACACTTTGCATGAGAAATGATCCTTCAAAAAAATTTCAAGTGTCCCTTTGGAATTTTTTTAAAATGTTCCTTCAAAAGATAAAATACCCTTTGGCAAAATGAAAATGTCCCTTCATAAATTTGAATTGACCAATTCCTTCATATTTTTTGCATTATCCCTTCAGACTTTTTGCAAGTGTCCCTTTAGATGAAAGTTTGAAGGGATTATACCTTAGTTTTTTTTTGTTTTAGAAACATTCCCTTTGAAGGAAAAAATAATTTTAGGAAAACTACATAGGCACCTTACTTGAAAATTCCTTTGCACCTTTTGCCAAAAGATGCCCCTTCGGAAGTCTAGAAGATACCTTTCATGAAAAATGAACTTGACACTTCAGAAAACCTAAAAGGGACACTTCTTGAGAAAAAAGACCCTTTAGAATTTTTGAGAGAGCACCAATTCCTTCAAAAAAATGTAAGATCCAATTCTTTCAGAAAGATTTTTTTGGACAAAATGTTTGAAACAATTCCTTTGGAAAAGTTGCAAAGGACCAATTCTCTCACAAAAGTTGAAAGAGCCAATTCCTTCAAAAAAGTTGAAAGAGCCAATTCCTTCAAAAAAGTTGAAAGATCCAATTCCTTCAAAAAAGTTGAAAGATCCAATTCCTTTGGAAAAGTTGTAAAGGACCAATTCCTGAGAAAAGGCCCATCAAACTTTTTTAAGTGACCCTTTAGAAATCTTGAAATGGACCAATTCCTTTAGTCTTTTGTTTCAGACAAAAATTCTAAAATAATTCCTTTGAGACTTCAACAAAAAACTTGAAGAAAAATTTGCTGAAAGAAATAATACTCATGCAAAAAGATCAAAATAACACTTGTAAAAATACCTAATAAAGGCTTTCAAAGGAAATAACACTTGACACTTTGTTTTGGGGATAAACAAATTAAGAATGTTGCACTTAACCAAAATGAAAGATGTAAAACTTGGGTGTGAAAATTGGCTAACAATTCATATCAAATCCCACCACTAATCCTCATTAATTACATTAATTCCCTCTAGAATCTCCCAATCCCCCACCTTGAGATCCACACTATGCATTGAGCTCCCCACCATCTCTCTAAAATTATTCAAATAATTTTTAATTCTTAAAATCCCAACTACCAAATCCTCCCCTTCATTATCTATCCTTGATCAAGTCCCACCATGGATCAATCCTAGACATCCATTCCTCCATGTGGCTCTTATAAATAGAGCCGCACCCCCATGAAAATGCATATATAATCTTATAAATCTTAGAGAAACTCCAAGAATCTAATAGTGCCATCACTTTACAAGCGATTCATTCATAGATAAAATTTTTTCAAATCTTGAGAAGGCAAGGAGCAATCATGCAATCAATCATTCAAGAAACAATCCATACTCAAGCATAGGAGCACATCTACAACAACAAGGAAAATATATCAAAATTTAAATTCAAGGTATAAATTCTATGTTTTGTATCTTATTTAGTTTAAATTTTACATTTCCTTTCCTTTTACTCAATCTTAAGTAGTTTGTTATAACTTAGGGAGAAGCTTTGTCATTAATCTTGGTCTTTAATTTATACTCTATATTCTAACATGTACAACAATATTCTCAATATTCAAGAGTAGAAACAACACACAAAAAATAGGAATTAGGGATTAATTTCTAAGACAACTCCTTACACATACAATCAACACATTCCAAGACCATGTTAGGGTTTCAAAAAGTCTTAAAGGATGAAAAAACTCATTAAATAGGTTGTAATTTCCCTAAAATCAACACTCCATGTCTCTAATTAACTCTACAAATGATCCCAAGTGAAAACAAGCTAAGGGAAGTGTTGTTCACCTCCTAAATATCATGGTATCATCATATAGGAGATCATAACCATCCCTCAAGCCCAATTACACATACAACCAAAAACCAACATATGAATCATGGGGGATGCACAACCAATGGAAATCCATGCAAGTCCACAAAACACTACACATACTCAATCCACCAACACACTTGACTCACACAATAACAAAAAGGGTCTTAAGGGAAAAAAGGCTCGCATTAGTTAAAGATGGTGGGCTCACCTTAATTAAGGTACTAGGAATATTTTCCTAAGATTAAAGTTACGAGAATAAAATGGGTCACCTTCAATAACAAAAAACTCTCTAAGAAAGCTTCTTTTTCCTTAACTTATTCACACACAAGCACGCATTTCATCCACATTTCTTTCACCCAACACAACCAAATACATACACAATAATTTCGACACCAAAATCATACCCAAAACTCCATGAAAAAACTAGGTCGAGCAACTACACTAATTTCCCATATAATCCCCACTCTTCACCAAAAATAAGTTTAGCACACAAGTTTAAATAAGGGTGACCACATTCCTCAAACTCCAACACATGAGCCCAAAATTGTGAATTTTCATATGAATGATTTTTACACAAATACAAATTCCAAAGACAACAAGAGATGATTTTGGAAAATCCCTCCCCAAGACAATAAAATTATCTACAAAGAAAACCACTAAAATCCCATAATTATTCTCATAAATCCCAAATATATAAAAAATTTAGAAAGATGCATACACAATACAAAGCCACTTCTCACACACATGATAACATATTTAAACACATTCATATATCAAAATAAAAATTATTTTAAGAGAGGATGGCCTATCACAAGCTCTCACAAACATCTTAACTTGAACCAAGATCTTATCTCTCTCCTTTTGTTTACCTTAATTATGGTGTTTACATAAAATAAGAAATAAATAAATACAACTAATTCAATTTTTTAAATAAAATAAAGAATAAAAAGTGTAACTAAGTAGATCTAAACATACACAACTAAAATATATAATTTAAAACATACCCAAGTGTCATAAACATAAGCTTAATAAATGTAATGAATTGACAAAGAAGTTAAGAAATGAATGCACATTGACTACTCTATAAATATAAGACTATATTCTAATTGGGTTGACTATGCTTGACCGACTTCTAATTTTTTAGCTTATATTTTTCTCTAAGATAACCTTGTACCTGTATAGGCCTATCTTAAATGCATTTAGAGATAACAATATCTATGCATCATTCTTGTATCTATCTCTTTGAGACTATTTGTGTAAGGTTTCACATTCTAAGATTTCTAGTGCATGTGTATTGCATATTCCTTATTATTTATTTACCTTCACTGAATAGATTTTTGGGGAATAATATGTTGTATGACTGAAGATTCTTGTTGTCCTAACTTGCACATTCCAAAACAAAACAAAAATAATGGATTTAAGAAAACACTAAAGCAACATTGAACATTCTCAAAATCACACCTCTACATAGTTTTGTGGTGTGTGTATGGAATATCTCAAGTATGGATTTTAACCTCCTCTTCTCTATAAGTGATCAATATTGCTACTAAATTCTAATTACCCTCCTCTTGCATAAGGGAATGTGTTTATAAACCAAGATGGATAAGTGTCGTAAGTGTGTATTATTATGAATCACAACTTGAATGTGTAATCTTGGCTCTATGCTTGGCCATTGGTGATATGGGTGTTCACTTCTCTCTCTTGATTCTTAGATTCTAGCTTGATACCCAAATGGCTTGGCAAGTCCTTGTATTTATAAGACTATCTAAGATGACTCACATATTTTGGTCAAATTTTGAAAATTCAAATGGGAAAGTTTAAGGTGTACGTTAATTAAAAATAGACAAAAGGACCCAAAAATCTAAAATGTACAAGACCATTGGACTATGAGTTTGTCTAGGTTAGGGCCATATAGGTATGGGCTTGTCCAAGAGACAAGTAAGGCTATCTTTTCTAGGTAGGGTTAAAAAACAAGTGATAAATAGTTTAATTGTACTAATGGATACCTTATGGATAAGTATTGAGGTGTTTTTTAGGTTCAATGGACTAATTAGAAATCATGTGTGGTTGGGGCCATCCTAGACATGCGTTAAAATTTACAAGTTTTCCAAATAAGTCAAATTGATAATAAAACACAAGAATAAGGATTTTGGGCCAAATTTTGGTGGCTATACCTTCCAAGCTCCCTTCAACTATTTAAAATTCAATAACCAACCCCTAACTAAGCTATAACTTATTACATATGTAGAAAACTCTATAATTATACTTAATTAGTCTCCATTTTACACATGGCATCCTCTCTCTTTCCAAGACCTATCATTGTCTCTTATAATTATAATCAATAGACTTACAAATCCATCTTTTCAAAACTCTTACTTCCCTCTTCTCAACACCCTCACATATCATTCTAAAATACTTATAAATCCCTTGAAAAATAATGATTTTTTAGGGTTTATGCATCCCAAAATAACCTTCCAACCCTTTGGGAAGCTCACCTACTCTAACCCTATGACCATAGGCCCTATAGAACACATAGAAAGGTTCCCTCTTTCCTTATTCACCCTTTAAAAGTGCCTCCAAATTCCAAATCCTAATTTCAAATCATGAATAGACTTATGGGTCACTCAACCCACCCCACATATATTTTTGACCCTTTTAAGATCCTTAGGACAAGTCAAAATCAAAGGTAAAGTGATGGGTTATGCATAAGAAAGGGATTTTTACATGGCACAAGGATACCACATCACACTATAATTTGCACACACTCAAGACATATTTATCATTTTTATCAAAATAAATAAATATATACCAAAATCATAATTTATAGTAATAAATAAAAAAATACATGACTTAACCACATTTATATTACATAATACAACATTGACAAGGCTTAGACAAAGGTGGCTTGCAATTAATTGCAACTAGAAACCAATTAACCCCCATGGTTGTGTGTTCATTTTTTCCCTCATTCCTTGGCTATATATAATCCTACATACTAAATGAACACACATAAAATATAACTTTAGATCCAAGAATCCAAATGAAGCCACAAGGTTTTGGCAAGGGGGTACATAGGGTTCTAAGAAAATCCCTGCTATGCTCTAGGATGTTATGGGATACTAGAGATCTATAGAGGATAATTAGTTTTTTGAATTGTCTTAAGCTATAGATAGACCTATAAACCAATTTATGGATAACATGATCAAGCACACAAAATATGCAGGTATCTATAACAGATATAAACATAGTAAAGCAAGCAAGAGGGGTAATATTCAATGCTTAAATAATGAGAAATCAAACTACTTGAATAAAATAACACTGCCAAGCATGAAATGCATTTCAAAAGCATGTAACTCTACTAATTGAAGATGATTTCATAAGGGAAATGATTTTTTCAAGATCAATAGAGAGATAGAGGGAGAATACACTTTTAGAAACCTAAGCTAATGCCTTTGTTTAAATGAAATTATCTCTAATATCTGAATAATAAAGGGAATGGCATTTTAGCCAATCAAAATAATCTATTTGAACACAAGAGAGTCTACCAAGCAATAAAATGATCCAAAACCAAGAAAACCTATGTAATGAAAGACATTTTCAAGAGGGAATATGTTTCTAGGTTTAAGAGAATGCATAAACTTTAGAAACTACTCTAAAACATGTTCAAAATGAGCTAAAGTAGCATGTAAATAACAAACCCTATCAAATGCACTACTAAAAACAAAAGGCTATTTCAATTTTCATATAAAATTTCCCTCATATCAAGAAAAAATATAATTGTGCAGAGATATACCAACTAATTATCCAAGCTATGAAGTAGTGAAATAAGAAGATAAAGTTATATGTGGGCTGAGTCCAAACCAAGAGCCAGAATCAATGGAGGAGGTGAAGTAGAACCTAAAAACTAAAATAGAACCAATCTAGAGAGAATAATAATAGGTAAAATTAATCTTGAGAGAGCTAGGAGTAATAAATAAGTCTTAGGGGCATTGTAGTAAGCAAGGAAGATCACCAAATCAATTTGCAAAAAAGTAGGGCATCCTCTATCATAATGCAAACTCAAGATCACCAAGAGATATTAAAGAAGGTGTGTGAGATAAAATAATTAAGGAGAGAAAATAGATATGATATGGAGTGATATAGGGCACTCCCAAGTGAAACCCCTCCAAAAAGAGTCATTTCTGACCATTTTTGGCAAAAGACAAGCACCTAAGATACAAAAAGAAGCTTGATGCCCTTGTTGCAACCTAGGCCATATATTTTGGTCTAAACACATGTGACCTAGGCCTCCACTTAACCCCTAAGCTACATAATGGGTCAAACAAGGTCTCTAGGGGTTCCAAAGTATGCTTAAAAGGGCCCATGTGCATCCAAAAGGGTCTTTAAGGGGTGCAAAGGGGTTAGAGGTGTACACACAAGGCCAAGGGGTCTCCATGAAAGTGACAAAGGCTTTGACGTGGGATAAATACGATCAACGGTATGCATGTGAGCTTATGTGTAATCATAAGGAGGATTAGGATCATGGGAAGTATGATTTTGTATGCCACTGAGGTATAAGCAATAGATGTTTGAATGAACAAGGAGTGTTGTGTGGTACTTAAAAGCCATAAAAAATCAAAGAAAATCAAGAACCAAAAAGATAAAAAATAATATTACCTATACTTACTAGATAGGGATGGAAATGAAATAAGTTGACAGTGTAATCCATGGGTATAAGTGTAAATACTAGGTAATCCAAATCTAGCTCCAGCTATAGCTCCTATAGAGAAGGGACACAAGTGATATCAAATCAAATCATAAAAACTAAGATGGCATTCACTAGAGCACCAACTCTATTTTCCTCCTCATGAGGGATATGGGTGACCTAGGCATCATTAAAAGAGTATAATAAATCACAAGCCACCTTGATGAGGGGGAGTAACTCATAGCTAAGGACTTGCTAGACACTAGTGAGTTCAAACACAGCTAAAATCAAATTAGAAAACAACTGCACATAATATGTACTCAGTGCACAAGCATCAGTCAAAGAAGTTATGATTACATGATACTTAGTTGCATTATTCATCTCACTGGTAAGGAAGTAACAAGATATAATAATCTTATGGCCCCATGGGTCATTGATAATCCAAATGGTAATGATGGATCATAGGTTACCTCGACTTCCACCATTAGTGTGAATCAACACTAAGAGGTGCACCATGATGGGGGTTGAGTATACAAGAGAACCCTATGAAAGGATTGTATCAACATAGAATAGGAAAAGTTAATTATACAAGGGAGATAAATAATGAAATTAAGTCAAAATCAAGGGACAAATACCAATGATAACTATGGAATGAAGATAAAGAATGTAATCAAGTTGAAATTAAAGGACAATGACTAAAGCTAGCCATGGGATGAGGTGATGAAGGGCGATAGGATATTCATGAAAATATAAAGAATAGTTGATGAAGAATAGATCAATTCTTGAATAAACCATAATCATAAACCTACATACATACAAAATCCATAACGAAAGGGGAAGAGGTATTCAGTAGGGACCGACTACAAATGAGCATAGAAACTACTGAGTTAAATAAACAAAGAGATTAACTTTTATCCCAAGGTGTATCTGATAAGGAGTGCACATGCCTAGTAGATTAGATGACATAAGGATTTAAGAGATTGGAAAGATTTAAAGTGGGCCTAAAAATGCCTTAAAGAGAGAAATGGATTCTTGTACCACATGTAGAGTGGGCCAATACCCCTTAGATGGAGGTTTTGTGGTTCCACTAGCAATGACCTAATGAAATGAAGGCAAGGAGATGGAAAATTTAATGGCCCTAGCTTGGGCCATGAATCTTCTAGGCAAACTATTAGCTTAGAGGTTTATCAAGCTACAAAATTTTTGGAGTTCACTACTAGGCTACAGGTGTCTAGTCAAACCTAGGAGCTTGCTCTTAAGGGCCTAAAAATTACCTTTGAAGGGTTTAAAATAGGCCATGAATATATCCAATGAAGGGGTAAAGTGAAGTAACAGGGGAATACATTATTTCACTTGGTTTTCACACACTAACATCCTAATTGGGTGTGTATTAATATAGACATGAAGAATATTTAGAGTATTAGAGGTAGGAGATGCAACTTAGCTAGTAGAGTTGTTACCATTATGCGATGGCCAACTAGGGAGAGTGTTCTAATGTTAGTAATGGTGAGAGGTGAGGAGTAGTGGTATGATGCTTGTAAGAGATGAATACTAGCCAAATAAGGTCAAATCAAATAACCACTAACCCACACCACCTACAAGAACCAAGGAGAAGGAAAGAGGGAATTGATAGGTGGCTAACTATAAGTAAGCAGTAGCACTACCAACTAAAAGAGGAAAATACTTTGCTTCTATCCCAAGGTACATCCAAAGAGAACTACATAAGATAAATGGACATGAAGACCTATAAGTTCTGATGGTGGATGTCATGAGAGGGGCAATCCATCGAATAGGGGCTTAAGGAGTATATTTTGGTAAGCTTTAGGGCTTACCAAGGCACAACAGGCCCAGACCTAAGCTTGCACCCAAGGGTAGGTCACTACTTCACCCTAAATAGTATCCCTAAGGTAGGCCACTACTTATCCTCCATAGAGGCCTAATGGTAGGGAAAATATGGGAAGAAGTAGATGAAACTTAGGTTCACCAGTCATAACCTAAAACATGGGAGCTCCAGAGGTGGGGACATTATTAGTGAATGAGACCTCTAAACATAAATAATTAAAAGGATGGTAGTGCATATGACATGTGGGCATGATATTATTCTAATATTTCCTCTCATGGTTAAGTCACATTCTACTCCATGTTTGGAATAACACTCTACAAATCAGCAACTCAAGAAACCTCACGAAGAGAGGTATTGAGAGTGTCAATGCCATGATGAGACAACTATGATAAAAAAGGAGGAGGCTCAAAATCCAAGGAGACATATTAGAATAGGTCTCCTAAGAGTGAAGGTCTAATTGGAATCTTAAAAGGAGGAGGCATCAAGGGTTGAGAAATAAGTGTAGGAGGAGTGAATACCAACTGATATTCAGTAGGGTCAAATTTTTCATCCTTTAGAAAACAAGATTCAACTACAAAGGCCTTGGGAGAAGTTAGAGGACCCCGCATAAAGACATTCAAATCTTTGTTATAGTTGTTTATCTTTTTGTATAGTAATTCCCAAGGATATGGTTCAACCTCCATGGTGTGAACCTCACTTTTATGCACAATCTAGACCATATGAAATGCTATTAATGTGATGGCTTACATGGCAGTAGTCTAGGGATGGCAAAGAATCATGTTTTATGAGAGATATAAGTCTAACACATAAAACTTGATCTTGACTATATTGGTCCCAAATTTGACCTTAAGCTTTACATTTCCCATCGATAGAATCATGTCATTGTTAAAACCAACATAGTTATGGTGAGAATTAGAGATCTTATTGAAGCTAATTATGAGTATATTAAACACCCGGAATGGCATGATATTCTTTGTGGATCCCTCATTAGTGATGTATCTCTTAATTTGGAAATCATCTATTGAGGTCTTGATATAGAGTAGAAACCTATTGTTCTTTACAATAACATAAGCATCTGGTAAAGAGGTTGGGTTAAAGGAAAACATAGGAGGATGAGGGCAATTAGGGATCTTATAGTTGAATAAGACCTCCATAGAATCCTATAGCATACCCTCACAAGAGATACCAATCTTATCAAATATTTTTCCCCATTACTCATGGGAAAGGTGAAGAAGGTCCCAAAAGGAGATCCCAGTAGAAAGGGATTATATCTCCTTTATAATAAAATAAGGACATTGTCTAGCTTGGGGAAGGATACTATGCTAAACTTTGGCATTTCCCATTCTTTTGGTTAGTTTCATATGACATGCACCATTAGTATCTCCAATAGGGTTAGTGGCCTAACCTAAACATGTGTTTACAAATCACTCATACCTAATAAATGTTATATAAATAGCAATAATAACCTTAATACTCTTACACTTGGCCTTCCCTTTCGATTCAATTGAGGAAGAGGAATGAGAATAGGTCAAAGAGGGAGAATTATAATGAATAGCCTTAGCCTTGTATTTCTTCTTCTTATTCTTATTCTTTTCCTTGTCATGGTCAATAAGAGAATCTTTGAACACATTCAACTTGTGATTGGGTTCCACAAGTGGAGATATCTAAGGGCCAGATGAGGTCTTCTCACTATATTGTTTGGAAACATATTCCTAGTCAAAATTCCCCTTAATATTATGTAATTTTTAGAATTTGGTGTGGTTATAAGGATATGCCACTCATTTCCCTTCTATGCTCTTTTTAGGGGCCTTCTTTTCAATTTACCTCTTACTTAAATCATTGACCTCACGGCCATCCTCCTTGTCCTTCTTATTTGTAGAAGAATCAGTGACACCATCATCAATTACATTATGATTGTGATTGCATGAAGAGGATGAATCTTTAGTTGGCACAATCCAAATACCTGTAAGTACCTCAAAGACTTCAATCTTTAGACACTCTTTAACAACTTCATCATAAGAAGTGGGTTCATGTTTGAGGACCTCAAAGTAAACCTCTTGCCTCAATGCTCACTTGAACATGTCATAAATTTGATCATCGGAGAAGCTTATCCTAAATGTATGGATAGATGAACACCATCTACACATGAAATCAAAGTTTAACTGACCCTTGGCCTTGACCATGGAGATGAGTGATTAGATGCAAGGTTAAATAGTGTAGATATCTATTACTATTAGAAGAAGATATCTAAAAGTAATTAGAAACTAGAAAGAGAATCTAGTAGTAGATTTTTGAACTAAATAAGAGCTTCAACTCATAGGGAATGAGCAAAGAGCTTCACCATCATAATTTCATCTTATTCATAATCTATACATGTCATCATAAATGTCATGATATGCTCCATGAGACTATCATCTCAAGTCCCATTAAACTTAGGAAGTTTATGAATTGGAGTAGGAAGGGGAATAAACCATACCCAAGGGGCTATAAGATTCCTATTGAGATCCTCATAATCACAGTTGATAGTGGGTTGGAGATGACCTCCTTAAGGAGGCTCTTATGTATCATGATGTTTCCTATACCACTAAGGGTCATCACAACCATAGTAGTGTGGGAGATGATGTCAAGGTGGATCTTGATATGGGGGACGCTTATTATGGGGATCTTCCCAATCATGGGGTGGTTAACATCCAAGGGAAAGGTATCATTCCCTATAAGGATGATGAGATGATGTGGTGTGTACATACAGGGATAGTTATGATGACCTAAATCCTCATGGTGTTAGCCACATATGACAAGATGAGGGTCCATATGAGGGTGTTGATATTTGAGATAGGCATCCCATAGAGCCTTAGTACACAATTGGTAATCAAAATTAGCATGCTCATCTGAGACCCTAAAGGAAGGGATAAGAGGATAGGAAGGATCTATGTAAGGTGGATATCGAGTCGAGTCAAGGTGCCCATATCTCTCAACATGGATGTGAGGTGGTTCTCATCATAGAGTATCCTATAAAAAAGAGGTGGGGGACTCACATGATAACTATTTGAGGCACTCAAACTAGACTGGGTATGATTTCTATCTCTATAAGAATCACACCACCTACTCCTAGGATAAGAAAAGTGATCTTCATTCACACAAATCCCCCTACAATAATCATCAATCATTATGTGTAACTCATCAAGCCTCAATCATAAAATGGGGTTATATTTACCCCTCACTAGTGAATTAAAAGTGGCCTAAAGTCTTAATAAGGTATCTTTAGACAATTAAAACTCAAACTTTTAAAAAGATGAGCAAGCATGTTGGTTATAATTTTACAATCTTGTTCCCTACAGAACATTAGAGGGTTAAGGTCACTATGTTGGGGTGAGGTAACCTCTTAGGTTCTATGATGTATATGTAAATCCATTGAAACCTCAACATATTCATGAATGGTCCTAGGGACAAGACCTTATATCTAATAGGAATGGCATCCCAAGGGTGGGAGACTGGCCATGGATGTATGAAACAAGAGCAACAAGGGAGACAACATAAATGGAAAATGGTTAGAGAACCATTAGGGAGAAAAACACAAAACCAAACAAGATCCAAATAACTTATAAAGGAGCCAAAATACAAATAAAATTAAATCCTTATGGCTATCAGAGGGGAATTGGCTACGAGAGCTCTAAACAAGTTGGAAATAGCATAAGACCATATGTGAGGTCATACCAGGTATGTTAGAATGTATATCCAAGAATAAAAATTGAGCCAAAAGTGTTTGTCAAAGGGTACATAGGGTACTAAGCAAACCCCTACTAGGCTCAAAGATGTTATGGGATACTAGATATCTATAGAAGTTATCTGATTTTTGACTTGGACCAAGCTATAGATAGACTTGTAAACTAGGTTAGGCCTAATAAGATCAAGTACACAAAGGATGTTGGTATCTCTAATGGATATAACCATAGTAAATCAAGTAAGATGGGGAGTATTCAATGATTAAATAATGAAAAAGAAAACTACTTGAACAAGATAACACTACCAAGAATGAAATATGTTTCAGAAGCATGCAACTCTACCATTTTAAAGACAATTTCATAAGGAAAATGATGTTTTTAAGATAAAAAGAGAGATAGAGCTATCATATACTTTCATAAACCTAATATAATGCCTTTGTTCAAACAAAACTATCTATAACATAAGAATAATTAAGGGAATGACATTTTAACCAAGAAAAATAAGCTATTTGAACACAAGAGCATCTTTCTAGGTTTAGGAGAATGCATAAACTATAGAAACTACTCTAAAACATGTTCAAATTGAGCTAAAATATCATGTAAATAGAAAACCCTAGAAAATAAACTACTACAAATAAATGGAGATTTCATTTTGCATATCAAATGCCCTCATATCAAGCTCAAATATAATTGTGTAGAGATTTACCAACTAATTATCCAAGCTAGGAAGTAGTGAAGGAGGAAGAAAAATATGTATGTGGGTTGAGTCCAAACCAGGAGCCAAAAGTAATGGAGGATGTGAATTATAAGTTTAAAACTAAAAAATAACTAATTTGGAGAGCACAATAATAGGTACAATAAAGCTTGAGGGAGTTAGGAGAAAACAACAAGTCTCAGGGGCACTATAGTAAGCAAGGAAGATCACCAAATCAATATATAGAATATTACAGCACCCTTTGTCACAATTCAAGCTCAATATCACCAAGAATGAACCAAGAGAGATTTAGGAAGGTATGTGAGCTCAAATAATGAAGGAGAGAAAATAAAAATGATCTAGAGTGATATAGGGCACTCCTATGTGAAACCCCTCCAAAAAGAGTTGTTTCTGACCATTTTTTGCAAAATGCAAACCCCAAATAAACAAAAAGAATATTTTTACCCATGTTGTAGCCTAGGACACAAGTTTTATTCTAATCATGTACAACCTAGGCCACTACTTAGCCCCTAAGCTATAACCTAGATCAAACAGGGTCTTTGATGGTGCCAGGATGTGCCCAAAAGGGCCCAAGCGCATAGAGAAGGGTCCTCAAGGGATGAAAAGGGGATAGAGGTGTACATACAAGGCCAAGGTGTGTCCATGCAAGTGATAAAATATTTGAATTAGGATAACTGGGGTCAATAGTTTTCACATGAGATAAGGTGTAATCATGATGAGGATTAGGGTCATGAGAAGTAGGATTATAATAGCCAATATAGAAATCTATGATAAATATTAACCACAATGGTAAGTAATCATATCAAAAAGATAATAAATCCATATATTTTTTTCATAGCATAAGAAATACAAATATTAAATAAACATACTAAATGAATCCATCAAGTAATTATAATACTTCATTTTAATGAGTAACATGTAATACATATATCATAACAAATAATATCTCAAATAAATGAGTGAAATAGATAAGCATGAGTCTCAATAAATCTCTACTTTATATCAAATTTAAACAAAATTATAATCAAATATAGTCTTGTGGATCAAAAAATAATTAAAGCATAGAGTACCACAAAAATACACATCATCATCTAGTAAATATATGAGATAAAAAAATGAGAAATATATGCAAATAAAATTTGGCCTCACATTATCTTTATTGTTATAGGTAATTTCCACTTCACCAAGGTCTTAGTCTTGTGAACATTGAATTTGACTCCATCAAAGATAATATGACCTAAGTATTCTATCTCTTATTGGAAATATCTACCAAATCATTTAGACCCTTCTTTTAAATGAACATCTCCACCTTAGAATTGATGTCTTCAACACCTGATGATAGACCTTTGATAACAAAACCCCTTTCATTTCTTCTCACACTCATAATGCATCCAAATCCACCTTTTAGATCACTCCAATCTTCTATACTCATATATAATTAAAAAAACCTACAACTCTACCATAAAAATAACAACATGACCATGGGGTCATCCACATAGACCACACTATGACATACCTCTCAAATAAACCACCAAGCTCACACAAACATCATCTATCCTTCATTTATCCATAAAGCATCTAAAATATCCTTTCAAATCAACATAGACCTCTTTTTTCATCCTTAACCTATAATATCACTATTCTAACATCATAAATATGACCCATGAGTCATACACATAGTCCTCAAATTGCTCTTCTCTTCAACTCATCCAATGGGCACACAACCTCTCTTCTTTCCTTTGCACCAACGTTATTAACTCTCACACAAGCCTTGCATACCTCTAAAAACTGGCACATTTAGCTTCACCATTTATAGAGATATCATGATTATCAAGATCACAATCTTTCATGTCAGCCACCACACATGCCTTCACCCTTAAGGCATCAAGCATGGGTCACACTTAAGCACAACTCTTTTTCAAATAATCCTAAGTCACCTTTTAGGTCCTATGGAGACCCATTCACCTCTTTGACACTTTTATATGAAAAATAATAACATAGGAACACTTTCCAACACATGTAACCATGACACATGATATATAGGTCCCCCTTAAGTTCTAACATCCATCATAGCATTCTTCTGCTAATCCCCAATTAGCTCAAATAGTTCTTTATATACATAGTTACCATAAATGAACACATAGTTGAATTTTAATACTCTTTTCATATATAATATGATTGTTCAAACCTTCATAATGCACAAAACTTTTCCTCGTGGAGTCTAAAACATACTCCAATAGTTAGTTCTCCTTTAAACATCGAGATACCAATAAGCACAGCTCAAATACCCTTCTCAGGTTACTTGTAGAATATGCAAGAACATATAGTCAACTTTGAACATCAATATCTTTTATTTTACACACTTTCAGATATTTAAATATATATTTATATATTCTCCTTTGAGTCTTATACAAATTCACTTTTTATACCATGAGCAAATTTTGCATAGATCGAAAGATATAGCAAAAAATTAAGCACTAGTTTTTTCCTTCACAAATATGAATATTTAAATCCAAACGGTCACAGTTAAAATTTAGTCACTTAAAATTCATCTCATTCCCACACATATTATATTATTCACTCACCATCAATCTTATTCTAACTTTAACTCATAGTGTGCCATTGCCCAAATGTTAAACTTTGAATACTTGGCATCATCTCGTTTCTTCTTGACATCCTGGAATAAACATGATTCATTGATCTCTTGTACGTAGCTCAATATTTATCTATGTTAAACATTGGACACTTTTG
This sequence comes from Torreya grandis, assembly GCA_037957365.1. NCBI lineage: Eukaryota > Viridiplantae > Streptophyta > Pinopsida > Cupressales > Taxaceae > Torreya > Torreya grandis. The sequence goes on along the minus strand of JARHVA010003406.1, from coordinate 648,671 downwards.
ACTCACTTCACTTAATATTCTCTATTTATCTTGATTAGTACGAACACCTACTAACTTTCATGTCTTAGAAGTAGTTCACTCTTTATCCTTGCCTATCATTAAATAACTATCACTTTGACCTCTTTGACTTGATACACATCATTAGATAAATATATACGATCAACCATGAACTATTGGATCTTCATTTGGTCCTAATATTTATCTCTTTTAAAATCAACTAAGTATGGGAACCATTTTAATCTCTTGTATGTAGCTCAATATTTACCTATGTTAAACATTGGACACTTTTGACTCACTTCACTTAACATTCTCTATTGATCTTGATTAGTACGAACACCTACTAACTTTCATATCTTAGAAGTAGTTCACTCTTTATCCTTGCCTATCATTAAATAACTATCACTTTGACCTCTTTGACTTGATACACATCATTAGATAAATATATACAATCAACCATGAACTATTGGATCTTCATTTGGTCCTAATATTTATCTCTTTTAAAATCAACAAAGTATGGGAACCATTTTAGTCTACTTAGAAAGCCAACTTTGGACCTCAATAACTTTTGTTACACTTAGATGCATGATCTAAAATTTAGACCATATGATCTCCTCACATAGGAGAATCCAAACATATATCAATATGCTTATATAACCCTTATGCATTCAATATATAACACCATTAATCTACTCACTTATAATTTTTTTGCCACAAAGCCAACTATGCCTATAATTGCTTACAAGGCCAACTTTGCACATGCATATCTTTTGATGCACTTCATCGAATGACCTAAAACTTATCACGTAGTAACTAGGAAAATAATTGAACAAACCCATTTGATAAAATTATCCTAACACCTTAAAATGTGTGAAATATAATACCATTAAAATTCCTACTTAGCTTTCTTGCCACATTGCAAATTTGGATAAGTATGGGAAAACACTATCAAATTGCCTAGGATCCCAAATTTGTACTTGAATATCTTTTATCATGATTAATCACATGACAAAATATTTAGTGCATAAGATATTATATCATAGGGGAATTCATCCATATATAAATATACTCTTGAAACTTTCATATATGTGAGATATGATGTCATCAAATTGCTTGTTCAACTCTGTTTGAACATAGAAAACACTATCAAAATGCTTGGGAGCCTAACTTTGCACACACATATATTTTGTCACGTTTCATCACATAAACTAAAATTTATCACATAATAAATAGGGAATAATTTTATCACAACCATATGACCAACACCCCTTGACTCATTCACATGTGGTAATTATGACATCAGCAAATTGCCTACTCAGATTTTCTACCACTAGACCCAAAATGTCTAGATGAAAACAATGATCAACCAGATGAAATCCACTCATGAAAACAATAACTCAAATCATCCTTGACCTCTGATAGGATCTCTTTCACAATATAAATACTTCAGACTCATCTCTAACCAGTCAAACTTTGAAGATCAACCAAGCCTACTTCAAGCATACTAGGATAAACACATTGCATACTTTGTCATTATTGCTTTAGAATATCAAGGTGCTTCATCCACTCACTTGAAAACTTCTATGACATCACCATAACATCATTAACAACTCTTAAACACCTCTTTGACCTCAAAATAACACTTAGAAGGCTTTTCATGATGTTTTTCATAATTTGTAAAAATTTACCCATATGGTTCAAATGGTTTAAATGTCCCATGCTTTGTTGTAGACTAATATATCTTTTAAAAAAAATATAAAATTCTAAAAAAATGGATTAAATATGGAATTAATGAAACTCTTAAATGTATAATGGGAATTTTTGAGACCAAAATGCATCATTAGAAAATCCTAATGGCCCTCATGTGTCTAAATTTTTTTCTTAGGAATATATTCCTTTCTAATTTTGATTTGATGATACAATGATCAAAGATTTAGTTTTATAAAATAAACACTGTATAACTCATATATAAAATCATTAATTCCAAGAATATGAAACTTATCTTTAATGGTGAGATTATTGAGTTCTTTGTAATTTGGACACATACATAAAGTATCATCCTTATTATGCATTATCACCACTAGAAATTAATATGCACTCTAACTATGATGAATAATATCCATTTCCAAAATTTATTGCACCATCTTCTCAATGTCACTATTTTTGCACATCAGGTGCTTGTAATGTTTGATGTTGGGTGGTTGGCTCCCCAATATAATTTAAATGGCATGAAATTTGGGGCAACCCTTTTGACACATCCCAAAAAAGTATTGAACATCAGTCCACAAGCACTTGAATATATATCTTTGTTGGCACAATTGATTATTTTTATTCTAATGAAACTAATTATTCCAAAACCCCTACCAAATCATTTAAAAAAATATATATTTTTGGGAAATCTTACCATCTATGGCGAATTTTATTGAAACCCTATAAAATTTTAATGTCTTTCTTTCAAAATAAAAATGCATGAATAGTTCCTAGAATTTCATCTTGATTATGACCAAATTAGTGAGTCATTGAACTCCCAACATAATATAGCTCTTCCTATGGGAGTGGAAAACATAAGGATATTTTTAGATACTAAAATGTGATTTACATAGCATCTCAGTCGTGTATACTTGACCAATACCTATCAAGGATATACCCTTCAATACTATACCTCCCTATTGTTGAAAAACTCATTGTGCCTAATTTTGTCTTATGTTTAGACCATATCATTATAATGACCCAAGTCCCATTTACTGTACAAAAGGCTTAAAACTTGATAAACAGTTAGGCACAGAAGGACACTACCATCAACTATATTGTCCATATTCTTATCTAGTGTCTAATGGCCAAAATTCATATAAAATACAAAAATATCAAAACCCATGGGTCAACCTATATGTATTATTGAACCCTACCATGTTATATTTTCAAAAGGTGTGGTATACATACAAGTATAAGCCTATTCATTCATCATCTAGCAGATGCCAAGTAAACACCTAAAAAAGATAAATCAATAAACTCTAAAAGCACTTTATTATACCCTATTCATCCTTATTTTCATATCAAGCATAGGATCATTCATATTATAAGTTTGAATCATTCAAATAGTAGCCCATGAGTGATATTTTTCTAAATTATGAGCTAAATCATTGCATGCAACTTCATATAGTATATTTCACCCTTGTGCACACATTTTACCACACACAAGGGATAATTACATAATTTTAAGGCCCTTTTTAAAGTATTGGCTATGTATGCAGTGCCCATTGACAAAGGGGTCATTTGGGTAGCTTAACTCTATGAGCCCACTAACCCATTTTTCAATAAAACTCATTCCATGGGTAAAGAAAGCTGAAGAAATATTTTTTGATAAATCATTGAGGAGTGACAACATGTACCTCATATTTAAATACATTAACAAAAAGGTAATAGCAAACATAAAATGGTGAATTCAGTCACATCCAAATCTAGTCCTTATTCTATACTAGACAACTACATCATAGTCATACATTAGCATCAACAGTAGTGTCCAGATCTGATGGTAGTGTCCATGGCCATAAAAGTATAATTTATAGAATCTAAAAATTAGTCTAGAACACTAATCCTACGTAATTTACACATATTTCTAGTCCATATCTATATATGCACATTAAACTATCTAAGTACCATTGTTTCTTATTTATTATAAATTTTACTTTACCATTTTTAACAATCTCAATTGTATAAATTCAAAATATTATATATCTGAGTTTTTTATATATTGGCTTACTCTAGATTAATTTATCACCCTTGCATTAGAACTACTTTTGTATATTATTAACCCTATATCCCCCGCATATCTAAATTTAGGGTTAAAAAATATCCAATATGTAGTCCCCCAAAATGATTTTAATAATATGGAATTTTCCTAAACACTTAAATGTACCCCCCTATAATCATGACCTAATTTTTTTTAGTTGGGTACAAAAAATAATTAAAACATGCAATTAGCTTAATTTTTATGAAATTGTGAGTACTCATTGATTTAATCAGTATTCTCACCTTTATTTTTGTTAGGAATACCAACACCTTGTATATTTTTAGGGTACTAATATCTAATATCACATGGCAAGAGATATTTAAATGTGGATGTTTTGATGCTTCCTTCAACTCCTCTACTATAATTGTTTAATATTTTTCAATGATGTCATGGTGATGTCATGAAGATGTCCAAGTGAGTTGATGAAGTGCCTTGATAGTCTAAGTGATAATGATAAAGTGTGCAATGTGCTTGTCCTAGTATGCTTGAAGGAGGCTTGGTTTATCTTGAATTTTGGCATGGTTAGAGATGTTCAGAGATGAGTATGGTGATTTGAGCATGTACAAGGGGTCCTGTCAAAAGTTAATAATTATTTGAGTGATTTTGTGTATGATTGGATTTCATCTGGTTGATCTTTGTTTTCATCTAGACATTTTAGGTCTAGTGATAGAAAATCTAAGTAGGTAGTTTGTTGACATCACCATTGCCACATGTGGATGAGTCAAGGGAAGTTGGTCATATGGTTGTGATCATGTTTGTGCCTAGTTTTTATGCATTTTTGGTATACAAGTGCAAAGTTGGGCTCCTAAGCAATTTGACAGTGTTTTTTCATACTTAGCCAAATTTGCAATGTGGCAAGAAGAGCTGAGTAAGCATATTGATATAGTAATATTTCACACGTGTGGTAATTTTAGGAGAAGTTGATCAGTAGTTTGTTAAATTTTATACCTAGTTAATTTGAGATAAATTTTAGGTCATGAGATGCATCATGACAAAATATATGCATGTTCAAAGTTGGCCTCCCATGCATTTTTTGACATAGTTATCTCTCGGGTAGAAAAATATGAGTGAGTAAATTAATGGAGTTGTATCTTAGACACATGAAGGTTTAAGGATAAGTTTGACACATGGTTGGATTATTATTTTAAATTATAATATATGGTCCAAATTTTAGAATATATTATTGAATGAGGTAAAATATATGACTGTGCAAAGTTGGCCTTCAAGGCAGATAGCAATGTTCCCCATAGTTTATTTTGCACGAAGTTAAAGATCAGGATCAAATGGAGATATAATAGCTCATGAGTGATCATTTAATAAATATATACAATGCATAGAAATTAAAAAAGGTTAAAGTGTTTATTGGTTAAAAAAATTTAAGATCAATCTCCTTACAAAAGGATCAATAGAGTGTGTTCATTCCAAGATGTCTGGAAGCAACAAGATGAGGATAAGTGTTTGATGTTTAATGTTGAGCAAAGATAAATATTGATCTTCTTATAAGATACAATGGTAAGTGGATTTTAGTACATATATAGATCAATGGTGCATATTGAGTGAGATGTTTTTAAGGTGTTCAATATCTACCATAGATAAATATTGAGCTACGTACAAGAGATAGATGGTGCGTGTTAAGTTAATATTGCAATATTACATGAGATAAGGTCAAGTGTTCAAGGTTTAAAATTTTGTAAATGGTACACTATGAGTTAAAGTTTAAAATAGATCAATGGTTCATGATTAATCTAAGTAGTGAGGACATGAGGTGATAGAATAGTGTTTGATGTTTCACTGTGATCATTTGAATTCAAATATTTGAATTTAACAAAGGAAAGACCAGTGATTGTTTTTTTAGCCATAACTTTTGATATATGCAGAATTTGCCCATGGTGTAAAAATAGAATTTATAGAGGAATCCAAACTAAATCTATAAATTAAATTTAAAGATCTGAAATTATGTATAATAAATGTTGTGAAGGTCCAAATTTGACTTAGTGTTTGACTATGTTCTGCAAGTGACCCGAGAAGGATGTTCAAGTTTGTTTTATTGTTGTTTGGATGTCTCATGATGAATTATTTATTGTAACATGTTTTAGAATCCATGAAAACCATATGTTTTAATTATAAAGGTTTGAAAAAATATATTCAATATGAACAAATGTTTAGAATTCGACTGTGTATTCGTTCATGGTGACTATGTGTAGAGAATGTTGTTTAAGAAAATTTTGCTTAAGTAGAAGAGTACTATGATGGATGTTGGAACTTAAAGGGGACCTATAGATCATGTGGAATGGCTCCATGAATTGGAAAGTGTTCCTATCTTCTTATTTTTCTTGGATAAGTGTCAAAGAGGTGAATGGGTCTCCATAGGACTTAAAAGGTGACTTAGGCCTATTTGAAAGAAAGTTATGCTTAAGTGTGACCCATGTAAGATACCTTAATGGTGAAGGCATGTATTATAGCCAATAATAAATATTGTGATCTTGATAATAATTAAATATATATAAATGGTGAAACCAAATGTGTTGGTATCTAGATATGTATGTGACATTAGTGCAAGGCTTGTATGAGAGAGTATGCATTGAAGCGAAGAAGAAAGGATATGTAGTGTGCTTGTTAGTTAAATTGATGATCATAGTAATTTTTTGACTTTGTAAATGACTTTTAGGTAACATTTTTAATTATATAATATTGCTCTTGCAATTTTAAGATATGTGAAGAGGTGTGAGTGTGTATATGAGGTTAGTTTGAGTGAAGGAGAGAGATTATGGCATGCCTATGTGAGAGGCATGTATGAGATAAAAAGGGAATTTGTGCATGGATTAGATAATCAAATATCCATCATTAGGTGTTGATTAAATTATTACTATGGTTGAGGTGTTCAAAAAAGGATCTAAAGGACTTGATCTTCTTTAATGGTAGTTGTTCCTTGTGAAATAGGTGTTTCATTAAAAGCCTTTGGTTAGGAGGATTTGATCATGGTTTATGGTCTAAATAACTTGACTAGTATCTTGTTTATAATTTATTATAGTACAAGTAGTCCATATCTTATAGGCTTGAGAGTGGGTTTTATTCTCCATGATATTTTCCCATAAGGACGATGTGTTATGTGTTTGATCTTGTGTATGCATTGAATGATTGAGTTATCTTATTAGTGTTACTTGATCAAGTTGATATATGTTAATTGTTTAATAGTTTGAAAGGATTGGAATTAAAATAGAAATATATGGGCTCATTGATTCACCTCCCCCTCTTAGTGATTGTATCTCTAACAATTGGTATCAGAGTGGGTCCTTTGGTAAATTCTTGATAGCTTGAAGGTGATCCAAGGTACAATATGGGTAGTCATAAAAGAGGTTTCCCTACTAAGCAAGCACTAATGTTTGATGGATCTAATTATGCATTTTAGAGTGTTAGGATGAGGACATATATTTTATCCCTAGGGTTTGATGTATCTAAATATTTTGTGGATGATTATGTTATTCCTACTACTCATCCATCTAGTGTTGCAGATAAGAAGTTGTTTGAGAAAAATTCAAAGGCAATGAATGTTATCACTTGTGGTCTTTTAAAGACTGAATACACCAAGATAATCCATTATAAATATACTGAAGAGATATGGGAAAAAATTTAGATCATTTATGAAGGGGATTTAAAGGTCAAGCTTGCTAAGTTTTAGGCTCCCAGAAGGCAATTTGAAAGTCTCAAGATGAAGGAAGAAGATTCTATGGCATTTCCTACAAAGAGTTGATGAGATTGTGAACATCATCAGAGGTCTTGGAGAGAACCTGAATAAGATACTATAGTTAAAAAGGTATTAAGGTCACTATCCCTCAAGTTTGATCCTAAAGTATTTATTGTAGAAGAAAGTCATGATCTTACTCAGCTAAAGTTGTATGAACTACATGGCATCCTTATTGCCTATGAGATGAGGAATAATGATGATATACCACCAAATAATGAAGCAACATTCAAGATAGAAATAAAAAAAATAAGAAATTCTAAGGTAAGAAACCCAAAGAGGATGACATTTTTGATATAGATGAGGATGAACTAATTGCTTTGATTTCAAAGAAATTGAAAATAGGTTTAAGCAAGTATAAGGGTAAACTACCCTTCAAATGCTTCAATTGTGGAGAGGTAAGACATTTTGATAATAAGTTCCCTCATAAGTATAAGAATGATGATGATGAAGAGCATGATCAAGTTCACAATGATGGCAAGAGATCATTCAGGTCTAATAAAAACAAAAAAGGATTTAGAAGGTTTGACAACAAGATGAAGTACTTCAAGGACAAGAAGAGTCTCTACACCAAAGAATATTACATCTCATAAGATGAGAGTGAATACATTGACATAGATTATGATCATGAAGATGATGGTCTAATTGAAGATAGAACCCTTTTCATGGCTGAATACGTAAGTTGCTCACATCAAAAAGAGTCTACTTGGAGTGATTTAGATGATGATAAAGATGAGGTGGACTATAAGACTGAATTGATGAATGCTTTTAAAGAACTAAAAATTGAGAAGAAGGTCAATAAGAAGATGAAATATTAACTCAAGGACAATGAGTAATAATTCAATGTGTTTGAGGCAAGATTGGTTGAAGACTTTAAAGAGCATGAATATGTTGCCATGTTTCTTAATTCTAAGTTAGAATCTATGTTTGCAAATCTAAGAGCCAAAGAAGAAGACTGATCAAGGTATGCTTCTAAGATTTTGTCTATGAAAGATGAGTTAGATAAGTCTGAAAGAAAGGTAAAATAATTTGTCAAGTTTGATAAAAGTTTTAATGATCTGTATGATCTGTTAAAGAGTCAAAAGGTAACTAGTGACAGATCTAGATTGGGTTTTAATGAAGATCCCAAAGTTGCTTCTCAAGTTGACAGGAATGTCAATAAGAGCAAGGTGGTTCAGCCTTTGAAGATAAATCTTTAGACAAGGAATGAAGGTACTATTAGAATGAAGACAAATCAGATTAGACAACCAAATTTTATGAGGTATGTAAATTTCAATGGTTATTGCTATACTTGTAATCATTTTGGGCATAGAGCTAGAGAATGCAAGAGACCTTTTAGAAATGAGCTTGCATGTAACTATGGTGGGGGTCATCATTCAAAAGGTGTGAGCAAGGTTGAGTGTTTTGACTATCTTGATAAGGGACACTTTGCTAAGCATTGTCCAAATAAGGAAAGGTAAGGCAAGACTTATTCAAAAAGAGTAGTTTATTTCAATTGTCATGAAATTGGACACATTAATAGTTTTTGTCCAAACAAATTAAGATAAGTTGAGTTTCCATCAAAGATTATTATTTTCTACAACTATGAAAATATTGGTCACATTTCTAGATTTTTTAATCAAAGGCCTACAAGACAAAATAGGTTGTATTAGGCTCCTAGAGTGCAAGGTAGAAGGCAAGTTAACTCATGGAGACAAAAGGTGGTAAGTATGAGTAATGGTGAGACTTTAGGTCCAAGTAATCTATTTGCTATGGTAGAGAATTCTTTAGAAATTGAAGAGTGCCAAGGGATCTCATTATATTCTCATTTTGAGAATAAAGAGACCAAGCTCAAAGAAAATACCAAGGTGTTGGTTGAGGCAAGTTCTGATATGTGTATGTATTCAAGTGGACATCCTATTATTGTTGAGTAAGCATCATTCAAAGAACATCAATTTTTAGTACCTAGTGATGAGGTTCCAAGTTGCAAGGTTGATTCTTAAAATGAAAAGGTATGTCAAGATTTTATAGTTACTCCATGTGTTATCAATTCTATCTTAGAAGAAGGAGAGTGATTTATAAAATGAACTAGTTGTCATAGTTCATAATGAGAAGAAGAAAAACAAAAGCAAGAAATCTTATAGCTATAAGAGGATTCTAGTGGTTATTGAGTATAAGTGGGCCACTCCTAGCTTCACTTTATTTTAGAACATTATGGTGTAGAGGATGTCTCTGTCTATGCTTCTTAAGAGACTCCTTTCAGTGGAGAAGCAAGTGTTGTTGTGGTATTCTTTAGATGGCCCTAGAAGGCTAGAGATTAGTTTTTTCAGTTGGAGCAGGTATGTCTAGGTGGAAGATATGTTGTGGTGATGTTAGAGTGATGTCATAGTTGTATATGGTCAGTTTGTAGGGTCAGATTGAAGATTTTCAAGTAAAAAAAGAGGTTTTGTGATTTATCAAGATGATATTTTTACATAAAAAGGTCCTTTGACCTTATTATAGCATGCTCTAAGTGGTTTTATGTTATGATGGTATGATGAAGCCAAATTGAAGATTTTTGAGTGCTCTCAATTTTCTCAGTTTTAGCTTAAGAGCAAGCAGGCCTAAAATGGGTTATAGGATGTATGGGTTCCCAAAGGTGTGGAAGCTCATATATTGGTCCATAAGTGTGTAATGTTCATCTCCAGGTGTACCAAAAGTTTTAGAGGTGAATCTTGACTAGAAGGAGGTTTGTTGACTCTATTTTTTTAAGATTCTATAGTTTTGGGCTCTACTATAAAATTAGTTTTCCTTGTGATTTGAGTTATGAGGCTTATTAATATATATAATGGGCCAAATGGATTGTCAAATAAAACTTCATAGAGATTTAAAGGTTTATGTTTTTCAATTTATTCATATTTTTGTCAAGATGGAGACCTAATTAGCAAGATGGTTTTTGAAATAAGTATGTTACAAAAGTTGAGATAGGTGTTTTAAATTGTTGTGATTGATTGGGGCATATGATATCACTCTAGATATGAAGTTTCAAGTCTTGATGGTGTGTCTAATAAAATTTATGGGCTCTGCAAGTTCCGGGTAGGGCTATAAGGAGACTAAACAAGTCTAGTGAGAAGAATAGTGATATTTGTTTAATTTTTCCAAAAGAACAAGGCATGAGTATTTCAATATGAGTTCTCAAGTTGGTTTAGTGCATGTTTCCTAGTTTTTTTAGATCAATAAGTTCATGAGCATTACTCCAAAGGTGGTTTTGAGAGAGAAGGCTAGTAAGCCTATATGGTGGTTCTTCATGGTGTATGGAGATCTGAAAATGCTCAAGTGATGCAATTGTTCAAACATATTAGGGGGAGTCCCTTTTATATGTTTCTTGGTTAGTTTCATTATATTTCATTATTTTTGTGTGTTCTTTATTCATTGGTTTCAGTGCTTGGTTGAATAAGAACGTTGGCATGTAGCAAGAGGAAGGTGTCAAGGAAAGAAGAGGTAGGCTCAAGGTAAGGGGGATTTTATATCATATTTATAAGATGGTCATCTCATTTTGGTGGTATTTTTAGGTCCATAGGATTAGTTGGTGCCCACTTTGTCATTGTGTCAAGGGGGGAGAAAGATCATGTTATGAGAGTGTTTGAAGAAAGAGAAGGAAGGTGAGATGTATGATGTGTGTTGACATCAATGACAAAGGGGGAGATTATTGGATCGTTTTCAATGATGTAATGGTTATGTCATGAAGGTGTCTAGGTGCATGGATGAATTATTTTGGTATTCTAAGTGAAAATGACAAAGTGTGTAATGTGTTTGTCCTAGTATGCTTGAAGGAGGCTTGGTTGATCTTCAGTTTTGGCATGGTTAGAGATGTTTAGGGATGAGTATGGTGATTTGAGAATGTGCAAGGGGTCTTATCATAAGTCAAGAATAATTTGAGTGTTAATGTGCATTATTGGATTTCATCTGGTTGATCTTTGTTTTCATCTAGACATTTTGAGTCTAGTGACAAAAAATTTGAGTAGAGAGTTTGTTGATGTCACCATTGCCACATGTGGCTGAGTCAAGGGGAGTTGGTCATAGGGTTGTGATCACATTTGTGCCTAATTTCTATGTACTAAATTTAAGTGCATGTGAAAAAGTGTAACATAATATATGTAAGTGTAAAGTTGGACTCACAAGCAATTTGATAATATTTTTTCATACTTAGTCAAATTTGCAATGTGGTAAGAAGAGTTGAGTAAGCATATTGATATAATCATATTTCACATGTGGAAGTTTTAGGAGAACTTGATCATATGGGTTTGTTAAGTTTTATTCATAATTTTTTTTTATAAATTTTAGGTCATGCAATGAAGTGCAACAAAAGATATGAATGTTCAAAGTTGGCCTCCCAAGTACTTTTTGACATAGTTGGCTATGTGGCAGAAAAAACTAAGTGAGAATATTAATGGAGTTATATCTCACACATGTGAAGGTTTTAGGATCAATTTGAAATATATTTAGATTCCTATTTAAAAGGATAATATATGGTCCAAATTTTAGAACATATGATTGAGCAAGATAAAATATATGATTATGCAAAGTTGGCCTTCCAAGAAGATAACAATGGTCTCCATACTTAGTTTATTTTGTACGATGTTAAAGATCAGGGCTAGATGGAGATATAATGGCTCATGGGTGATCATATAGTGAATATATAAATTGTATATCAAGTCAAATAGTTCAAATTTTTCATTAGTTAACAAATTTAAATATTGATCTCCTTACAAAAGGATCAATGGAGCATGTTCATTCTAAGATGCATGGAAGTAGCAAGATGAGGACAAGTGTTCAATGTTTAATGTTGAGCAGAGATAAAGATAGAGATTATTATAAGATATAATGGTGAGAATATTTTTGTGTATATATATATATATATATATATATATATATATATATATTTATAAATTGTTTGTATTGAGAGATATGTTTTCAAGGATTTCAATGTTTAACACAAATAAAGATCGAGCTACATATAGGGTATCGATGGTACACGTTTAGTCAATACTGCAAGATTACACAAGATGAGTTCAAATATTCAAGGTTTAACATTTGGTCATTGGTGCACTATGATTTTAAGTTTATAAGAGATATATGGTGCATGATTGATCTAATAAGTGAGGACACAAGATGAAATAATAGTTTTTGATATTTAACTGTGACTGTTTGAATTCAAATATTTGAATTTAATAAAAGAAAGACCAGTGCCTAGTTTTTTAACCATATCTTTTTATCTATACATAATTTGATCATGGTGTAAAAATAAAATTTGTAGAGGACTCCAATTAAAATCTATAAATATAAATATAAATATTTGAAAGTGTGTACAATAAAAGTTATGAAGGTCCAAAGTTGACTGTGTGTTTGATTGTGTTCTACAAGTGACCCAAGAAGGATGTTTGAGCTTGTTTTATTGTTGTTTGGATGTATCATGATTAATTAGTTATTGGATAATGTTTTAAAATCCATAAAGACCATATATGTGCATTATCAATTTTTGACCAATCATATGTAGTATGAACAAAGGTTTATAAGTCAATTATGTATTCATTCATGGTGACTGTATGCACAGAATGTTGTTTGAGAAAATTGTGCTTAAGCAAAAGGGTATTGTGATGGATTTTTGCATTTAAATGGGACATATATATCATGTTTCATGGGTCCATTATTTTTAAAGTGTTCTTATGTTCTTAGTTTCCTTGGATAAGTGTCAAAGAGGTGAATGGGTCTCCATATGACCTAAAAGGTGATTTAGGCCTATTTGAAAGAAAGGTGTGCTTAACTGTGACCCATGTAAGATGACTTAAGGGTTAAGGCATGTATTTTGGTTGATAATAAATATTGTGATCTTGATAATCATGATATCTCTATAAATTTTGAAACCAAATGTGTTGGTTTCTAGATATTTATGTGAGATTTGTGAAAGACTTGTGTGAGAGAGTATGCGTTGAAGCGAAGAAGAAAGGATATATAGTGTGCTTGTTGGTTGAATTGATAAGCAAAGTAGTTTTTTGAATGTGTATATGAATTTAAGATCATATTTATAATGACATAATATTTCTCTTGTAGTTTGAGGATATGTGAAGAGATCTGAGTGTACATATGACGACAATTTGAGTGGAGGAGAGAGATTGTGGCATGCCTATGTGAGGGGCCTCTATGAGATACAAAGGGAGTTTGTGTAGGGGTTAGATAATAATAGATCCATAATTAGGTGTTTAATACATTATTAATAAGGTGTAAGTATTCAAAGGAAGGTCTAAAGGACTTGATCTTCCTTAGGAGCAGTTTCTTCTTGTGAAACAGGTGTTTCACTAAACGCCTTTGGTCAGGAGGACTTGATCAAGGTTTATGGTCTAAAGGACTTGACCAGTATCTTGTTTGTAATTTATTATAATATAAGTAGTCCGTGTGTTGTAGGCTTGGGAGTGGGTTTTATTCCCCATGAGGGTTTCCCATAGGAACTGTGTTATGTGTTTGATCTTGTATATGCATTAAATGAATGAGGTCTCTTGTTAATGTTACTTGATAAAGTTGATATATATATATATATATTGATTTCTTAACAGTTTGAAATGATTGGAATTGAAATAGAAATATTTGGGCTCACTGATTCACCCCCCCTCTTAGTGATTGTACCTCTAATGATAATTCTTCTTCGATGGCATCTTAAGTGTATAAGAGTGTTTTTTCTACACATTTAGTCCCTCTATTTTATTTCTTATCATAGTTAAAACATAATCCTTTTTATTTTTTAATTTTCTTTACTATATTGAGGTGTTAAATGTTGGAAAAAAATATTTTATCACCATGATGGATATACTCACTCCATTAAATTTGACACACTTCAAACAAATAAGGTCAAAACAGATATCAAGAGGACAAGAGATCATATTTATATACCTAATGCAATCAAGAGAGAATGAGATCAAAATAAGCACACATCAAAATATAAATGGAGATGAGGGGTATAAATAACTTGTGCAAGAGTAAGCTCCCCTTTCAATATGGTCATTTGAGTGTCACATGTGATTGGCCCACTTAGAGGTTTCATTCATAAATAAAGTGAGCACTTATTTCTCACTTATCCTATTCTAAGCCTATATAAGTGTGATTAAGCAAACTTAACATAGATAAGCTAACCTATGTTAGCTTACTATTATTGCATGTAGATTAATGCACCAACATTAATCTAGTTAGTTAGGTGAATGATGGTATAGGGGTGTTACAAAATCTAATTCTATGGAATTATCATTTCCTATTAGCCAAAATATTTCCCTATCTTGTGTTCTAAGACATGGACTTAGATATAGTGCATAGATTAAATAAGTGTACTTAATGTTAAATTTTCCCCTCAAGTCCTCCCAATAATAATATTTTCATTTTATCCTTTGTAACTTTATCTACTCTCAAGGATAGAGTTTAAAATTGCTAAATATAATATTTTATTGGACCTATTTATGGCAACTTGACCAATCGATTGAAATATTTCTCTATTAGACTGTTACTATCATGTGTCTACAACTCCTCCATTAAGACCAACCAAGTGACAAAGAGAGTATTATTTTTATTTTAATCACAAAGCTGTAGATACCAATTAAATTCATCAATTTTCAAATGTGAGGATGCCCATGTAACATTTTACCTAGATGGAATATGATATATCTCAAAAAATACTCAATTTGGGTGATCCATGTGAGTGGATCATTTCCATCAAACTTTATCATGTCCACATTTGGTAGCTATTTTTTCTATCCCAAAAATTATTAGTCATGGGATAATGAGGTAATGTATTTGAATCAATACTTGATTGTTCCAGATATACCACGAGTGGCCAAAACATTATTTACTTGGATATGGGGTTGTGGAGGCAATGATTATGATTAAATCCACTTGTGGAAATAATTTGTGTGCTCATATAATTTTTTAGTGTTTGATGTTATGTTTGATTCAATCTATAATATATCTAATTTTATGGTCATATTTGCCTCTACATTTTTCAAAACCTCTTTGATTTGGAAAAAATTATGATCAATATTAAGTGGTTCTAACTCAAATGTCTAATTTGATTGCATCTTTGAATGTATCTCCTTTTTTATACAAGTCTTTTCTAGCGTGTATGAATTATTATTGATACCTCTAGTTTGTATCAGGACCATGTTGTGGCTTGATTGGAAGTCAAAAATAGGATTACTATAGACTTATGTTGTTTGAATATTCTATTCAAGATGAATCCAATGATTGATATATTTTCAAAGGTTACCAAAAACCAAAAATCTACAAAACCCATAAATCTTCCAAAAATTAAGGTTACCAGAGACCTAAATTAAATTATTATCTTCTTGGCAAGACAAATCCAATGACTATTATCTTTCTCTAGGATATGAAAAACTAATGAATAATTCAACTTAAATTGAAGCTTTGATACCACTAATAATGAACTTAAAATATTGTAAAATTTGAATCATGGCAAAATATCATAATAATAGATCGTATAAATATTATAACATGTTTTATTTGTAAATAAGAGAAAATCCACATAATAAAGTAAATGAAGAGTGAAATAACTGAATCTATAATTGATCTAATTTGAGGGAGCAACCTCCCAAGTCCTTATAATAAGAGGAGAATTATGAATATATGATTGTTAATAACCTAATGCTACCTCCTACATATACTTTAATTAGACTATAAGAAATTCATAAACCCAACTAGTTCAACTTCCCTTACCAATATACAGCACAGATATTATCAAATCATTAATTCAAAGGTTATGCATGTCACAAGTTAGTCACACATATCCCAATACAAACTATAGATTAAGGACATAACATCATCATGTCTCACATAGTATTTATTCTCTGTAATCTATGTAGGTAAGTGTAGGGTATTTTTAGTGAAAAGGGGAGTCTTAAATGAACATGTTTTTCTTGAAAATAAGAAACATGAACTTGCATAGATTATTTGCAATGCCTACACTCAAAATTTGAAGATAATACAAGAACATGAATTGTAGCATTTCCAGTCTAGTTTATGAACTAATTTATTTTTTTAAGAGATGAAGCATAAATGGGTCAAATAATTAAAATTAAAAAATTTGATCTTATTTTTTATAAAAACAAAGTAAATGTCAGTTATGCCCCCTTTATATAATGTCGTTTAGTAATTTTTTAAACCCTTTGGTAGAAAATTAGATAAGATCATGTAGTTTGTTGTCTATTTTTTTAATATTTTTTAATTAATATATTTTGTTAATAATCCTACAAATAAATAGACCTTGAACATGATGAAAAATAAATAGTCAAGTGTGCACCCTACCCAACCCTTAACTACCTCAAAAAAGGGAGTTTTTTTCACTATATATAGAAATAGGCCTTGTTTGTTATCTTTTTTTTTCAAATTTGGATGAATGCAATGTAAAATATATAAATAATGTTATAGTGTATATTTACAACATATATAGGCATATAAAGACATATTTAGAAATGGATAAAGATGAAAACCTTAATTAATCAAATTATGAAAAAATATGTATTATTAGAAAGATGAGAGCTTGTTCAATGTGATATTCATATTTTCATGAAAAATATCAATGAAAATCATAGCATTTATGATGGTCAAAAATATATTTTTTAATTATAAATAAGAAACATGGATTTGGTTGTGTATGTGCAGATTTAAGGCTTAAACTAGGATTTCTGAACCTAAACCACATGCTCACTAAAATGTGTAAGTGTGATATTATGTACATGGTAAAATTTATATGTGCTATAGTGCATATGTGGTATTTTATTTATATCAATGTAAGGGTTTGTAATTTGAATGGATAAAAAGACTAAAATATGTATTTACTAAAATAAATGTTAAACAAAAGTGACATTTTTATATATATTATTAAATATAATAAATTAGGACCAATTTGCATCTTCTATAAAATTGATCTCAAATCTCTAGGAGTTAAAATTTATAAGATTGTTTTTCAAAATATAATATGGTTAGTAGTTGGTTATTTTAAATATTTTAATCTTTATTGTAATGCTTTCGGGGTATAAATTTTCCACCAAATGTTTATTTTGGACAAAACTATATTTTTTTTAAGGTTTTGGGGCCTTTCAGATTGATTATTGACATTTTTAGGAGTTCTGAGTGTGTCAAAATTAAATTGAAAAACATCATATTTATTAGAGATATTAAGAGTTATGAGGATATTGAAACATCATTTCACATGTTCACTGTATAGTGCATATGTGATATTTTAGTTATATCAATGTAAAAGTTTGTAATTTGAATGGATATAAGGACTAAAATGTGTATTTACTAAAACAAATGTTAAACATAAGTGACATTTATATTTATTTTATTAAATATAATAAATTAGGGCTAATTTGCATCTTCTATAAAATTGATTTCAAAGTTCTAAGAATTAAAATTTATAAGATTGTTTTTCAAAATATAATATGGTTAGCACTTGATTATTTTCAATAATTTAATTTTTATTGTAATGCTTTCAGGGTATAAATTTTCTAATAGGTGTTTATTTTGGACAAATCTGTATTTGTTTTTTAACTTTTGGGGCCTTTTAAATTGATTATTGACATTTTTAGGAGTTCTTGGTGTGTCAAAATTAAATTGAAAAATATCACATTTATTAAAGATATTAAGAGTTGTGAAGATATGAAAACATAATTTCACATTTTTAGGACTTAGATACAGTGCATAGATTAAATATGTGTACTTAATGTTAAATGTTCTCCTTAAGTCCTCCCAATAATAAGATTTTCATTTTATCCTTTGTAACCTTATCTACTCTCAAGGATAGAGTTTAAAATTACTAAATATAATATTTGATTGGACCTATTTATGGTAACTTGACCAATCGATTGAAATAGTTCTCTATTAAATTGTTACTATCATGTGTCTACAACTCTTCCATTAAAACCAAGCAAGTGACAATGAGAATATTATTTTTATTTTGATCACAAAGCTATAGATACCAATTAAATTCATCAATTTTAAATTATGAGGATGCCAATGTAACATTTTACCCAGATGGAATATGATATAGCTCAAAAAATACTCAATTTGGGTGATCCATGTGAGTGGATCATTTCCATCAAACTTTTTCATGTCCACATTTGGTAGATATTTTTTCTATCCCAAAAATTATTAGTCATGGGATAATGAGGTAATGTCTTTTAATCAAGACTCGATTGTTCCAGATACACCATGAGTGGCCAAAACATTATTTACTTGAATATGGGGTTGTGGAGGCAACGATTGTGATGAAATCCACTTGTGGAAATAATTTGTGTGCTCATATAATTGTTTAGTGTTTGATGTTATGTTTGATTCAATCTATAATATATCTAATTTTATGGTCATATTTGCCTTTATGTTTTTCAAAACCTCTTGGATTTGGAAAACTTTATGATCAATATTAAGTGGTTCTAACTCAAATGTCTAATTTGATTGCATCTTTGAATCTATCTCCTTTTTTTTACATGTCTTTTCTGGTGTGTATGAATTGCTTGATATGTTTAATCAATTGCTTGATATGTTTAATCAAGAGTTAAAATAAGGGTAATCAAACATAAATGAGCATTAATTGGTCACATCCCATGAAAATAGCCATGTCCATTTAAGAAGGTCATCATCTTATGGTTCATCAAGACTTAAATGTATATTAATTGATTGTAATTGAGTTATTGGATCAGGATATCTTTAAATACATTTTATTGATCCAATTACTCAATTAATTAGATGGAAATTTAAAATTACTTAAACTTAATTCAAATATATAATTAAAAAGTATTTAAGAAAAATTGCACACAATTGAACACCATTTTTCATTATTTTATATGGATAACTTGTTAATTTACCTATATCAGCTTTAAAAAATGCCCCAATTAGGTTTAAAAACAGAAATGATATCAACTAAATAATTATTAAGATTGTTTATGAAAATCTGCTACTCTTTAGTTATTTCAGCATGCATCCAAATTCCTTCATAAGAGCTCTCCTTGTCAATCAGACCAGATTTATCAGCTATACGAGGATGTTTTTTTGGCTGTTTGTAGAATTTCATGGAACGTTTCAGTCATATTGACAATGTAACCAGCTCATTGTAGACTGTGTGGAGTGAAATGAAGGTGCATTTGTCTTTGTAAGGATTATGTGGCGGTGGAAGAAGGGCATAGTACCTGTTATTCTGTTGTTTTCTGACTGCGTGACTATTTTTTTAAGAAGGCATTTTTACCATTTTTGGTCGTTTATTGACCTAAATAAATAGCGTAATTCCTTGCTTTTCTGATCATGACTTTACATCTTTCAACGGTTTTGGGTGGTTGGCGGGAGAACGTGCCACCGGAATCCACTCGAAGCTTGATGGAAAACTAGTTTTTTTAGTTTCGGAAAGGTTTTTATAGAAGTTTTGTCAATTTCTTTTTAGATTTTTAGATTGTTATTTCAAAAATTAATATATTAAAAATGAGTCATGAGTCATTATAATAAACGAGTCTTTTTAAGTTGTGTCATATGTCTAGCCTCTTTATTTATTTGAAATTAAATGTCGAAAATTTTATATAATGTTTTAGATTACGGTAAAAGTAGGTTTTGAAGGGACCCTGAAACCCTTTAACAGAATCAAGAAACATAAAGTATTAACAACCACTAGGAAAAGCAGGGCTGTAACTTACTGAAGAACAGCGTCAAAATCAGGGTTTACAAGGACCTGAAACCACAACCATAGTCCAATAAAAGTACCCAAGTTTTACAAGGCCCTGAAACCTCAAAGAACTTACAACATAGGGTAAAGAATGCTAAAAATATATATATCTTTAGCATTCTGCCCTGGCCAACAATGCAGGTTGCCATTGCAATAAATAATAACGACACACAAGCATTTACCGGGACATTAAAATTTCACAAAATACCTTTGGTTTCTCTGTCCCTTTGATTTGACGGAGACACCGTCAGATCCAGCAATAATGACGGTCGTAGCCATGTCGAGTAAAAGGCCGTGCTCCACCACGCCCTCAAACCCTAAAATCGCACTACCCGCAGCCCTGGTGTCCTTAATCGGCGTCTCAAAATACAAATCCACAATATAGTTCGAATTATATGACACGTAGGGTTTGTCACCGTCTATGTGCAACTTGGCCTTGCAGCCCTCCGCATTGAAAAGTGCCTGCAATCATCGCACATTGTAATCCCAACAAAACGGCACCATTTCTACTAGCATGGCCAACTTGCTCCCGCCGAGATCATCATTTTGACGAGGCGGCCTCGACCATTTTTTCCCTGAGCAAGGCGCCGCCGCGGCTTAGTGCCATATGAGTGTTATGAAGTTCAATAGAGACTTCATAAGATTTTCTGGTGAGAAAAAAAAATTAAATTTCATATAATGTTACATGATGAAATAGAGTTATTTAAAGTTGTTTGTTATTATTGTCTCATCAAAAGTTATTTTGATGTTTTGTAAAAAAAAATTAAAAGTATCAAGTAGTTGGTGTTATTTGAGTTTATCAAGTCAAAATAATCAAATGTCATTTTTTTTAATTCATAGTTAAAAAAAAGTCATAATGTATTTTCATTCAAGGTAATCGATGTTTTTTATTGTGTATATGATTATTCCATTAGAAAAAATAATTAGTTCTAACTTTCATACATGGAAAGTTAAAATTCAAATGCAACTAATAAACAAAAATTTGTGGGGAATAGTCAATGGAAAAGAAAAACATCCCACATATGCAAATAAGTTACTATAATGGTAAAGTAGAGATGATAAGGTCAAAGCCATCATCGGCCTTGCACTTTCAGATTTTTAACTACACTATGTGGATTTGGAAAAGTTATCCACTAAAATTTGGAACAATCTAAATAAGTTGTTTGGTGCTAAAGTAGTTAATGGAAAGTTCTCCTTAAAGTTACGCTTATTCAAATTAAAAATGAGTGAAGGAACTATTATTCCCACTCATGTAAATTATCTTAGATCTCTCATGAGGCAATTATCAGAAATTAAAAACCCGATTGATGATGAAGATGCTAAAGCCATTTTATTAAATAGCTTCTATTCCAAATATAATAATGTTGTTTTCACTCTTGGTCAAATACCATCTCAATCCCTAGAAGACATGATCTTAGCTCTCCTAGTAGAAGAAAAAAGAGTAATTTCAAAAGATGTAAAAGAAGAAATTATAATGTACTTAAAGAAGAAACTATAATGTACTTAAAGAAGAATCATAAAAAAATTAACAAAAACAAAGACGAAGTTGAATGTTTCTATTGCAAGAAAAAGGTGCACACCTCCTGATTTTTTAAGGTCCGAGTTAATGATATACTCAAAGGAAAACTTAAAACAAATGAATCAAATGTTGTTAATGAAAAAGAACCATCCAGCAAGGAAGAACCAACAAATGATGATACTGGTTATAATTTTGAGGGCTTTCTATACTAAGTGAACATCATCCTACAGGAAGATGGAAGCAATAGAGGAAAGAGGACTTTTAGTTTCCTCTCATCATCTACAAGCAATGGGGCCATACAATGTTGTTGTAGCATGTTTTTCAGTTGTGTATTTGCTTTTTATTTTTTTGAATAGTAATAAATGATACATTCCTATTCATATGATATGTGAGCATAATTTCTTTGTATTTTTCCTAATGTAAGAAAATGATGAGCGTTGATAAAGTACTGTAGCATCATTTGGTAGTATGGTTTTTGATAAGCCACATGAAAAACCATCATTTGGTAGTATGGTTGTTGGTTAATCACATGTAAAACCATCCTATTTGATTTGAGGTTATTTGTCAATCTTTATCAAAACTATCTTGTTTGATTTAAGGTTGTTAGTCAATCCTAGTCAAAACCATCATGTTTTGGTTGTTAGTCAACCACTTGTAAAACCATCTAGATCATGAACTTGCAAAGGCGACACATTGCAATACAAGATAATATTTTTTTATGTTCACACTAAGCGGAGAATGTTAGGAAATCATGTAAGTGCTCACATGTTTGAGCAATAATATTTATATGTATGAAATATAATTTAATGTGGTGTATTAGTTAGTGAGTGATTTGTGGGAACAAATCACGTAAATGTGAGTGAGAGAATAATGGGATTGAAAGATTAGATATCTTAGGGATGAGTGAGGATGAATAGGAGAAAGAAGAGGGATCAAGATGAGTATATACTCCATGTTTATAGGAGATTATACCTCTATATATACAATCTCTCTCCATTGTAATAGTGTCCCATTTTGAGTTGATTCTTGAAATAAGAGTATCTCGAATATATTATTGAATAGAACATTATTATTTACTTCATGTAAACTTTTATTCGATGTTGTATTTATGTAAATATGTACCATAATTATCAGGTGGATATGGGTAAAACCTTATCAAATGGGTCTATTGGTTATATTTAGGTCACCAAATTAACATGTAGTCCTCACATCACACCTATTTTATGCAATTGAGAAAAAATCAACATGTATTTGTTTGATCACATCTATTCAAGCCAAAATTTGACATAAATTACTCTGATCATACTTAAATATGCATGAAATCAACTATAGTTACCTTAGTCATAAGTAAATATAGTTTTTTGTGAGGGTATTGGCATATAAGTGACTTAATCACACAAAATATCAACATGAAAGGGTAGTTTTGTGTATGTCATTCGAGTAATTAGTTCAATCAATAATGAAATTAGGGATAATTGAACTTAAAATCATATAATATAATTGCAATTAGCTTCAAGGGTATCAAACTAGCCCAAATTGTATCCTTGATCGAATTGAGCAAGTAATTGCTTCTATAAGTGATGAAATGGCGACCAATTGAGCCTCAAATCACATTGTATAATTACATTTAGGTTCACAAAGATCAAATTGTTTCAAATTATATCTCTAATTAAACCAATCAAGTAATTCGTATAATTGGTAATAAAATTGGGACCAATTGAGCCCCAAATAACTCATATAGTCATAATTAGGTTTATGCAACTCAAATTGGCCCAAATTACATCACTGATTGAACTAATCAAATAACTGGTTGAATCACTGATGAAATTGGGAATAATTGAGCCCCAAATCACATTGTATAGTTGAAATTAAGCTCACTAGGATTCATTTGACCCAAATTACATCCCTGATTGAACTAATCGAGTAATTAGTTCAATCAGTGATGAAATTAGGGCTAATTGGGGCCCAAAACACATTGTATGGTCGTAATCAAGTTCACAAGGCTCAAATTGGTCCTAATTGTATCTTTAATTTTGATAATTGAGTAATTGGTTCAATTGGTGATGAAATTCAAGAAATTTGAGCATAAAACCACATCGTAAAGTTGTAAAGGTTCATGTGTCTCAAAGTGGACCAGATTACATCCTTAATTAAACCAATCAAGTAATTGGTTCATTAAATGAATAAATTGGGTCTAAGTAAGCCTTAAATCACATTGTAGAGTCTTTATTAAATTCACATGGCTCAAATTAGCCCAAATTACATCCATGAATGAACCAATCGCGTAAATGGTTCAATTAGTGATGAAATTAGAGCCACTTGAGCCAAAAATTTGCATTGTATAGTTGTAATTAGATTTAAAATGATCAAATTAGTCCAAAATATGGTTTTGATTAAACCAATCAAGTGATTGGTTTCATCTATGATAAGCTTGGGGCAAATTGAGGCCCAAATGACATTATATAGTCATAATTAGGTTCACAGGGCTTAAAATTGGCTTAAATTACATCCTTAATTTAACCATTCAATTAATTAGATAATTAGTGTAAAACTGGGGCTAATTGAGCCCTAAATCACATTATATATTTGCTATTAGGTTCACTGGGATAAAATTGACACCAACTGCAACCTTGATTGAACCAGTCAAGTAATCAGTTAATTAATGATGAAAATGGGGCTAATTGAGTCCTAAATCACATTATATAGTCATAAATAGGTTGACATGACTCAAATTGCCTCCCTAATTAAACCCATCAAGTAATTAAATCAATAATTAATAAAATTTGGACCAATTGAGCCTAAAATCACATTAATAGTTGTAATTAGGTACAAGAGGCTCAAATTGGCCCAAATTGCATCCTTGATTGAACTAATCAAGTATTATGTTTAATAACTAATGAAATAAAGTCCAATTAAGCCCCAAATAACAATGTATAGTCATAATTAGGTTCATTGGGATCAAATTGGCCCAAATTACAAACCCTATTTGAGCCAATTGACTAATTGGTTCAATTGAATATGAAAATGGGGTTAATTGAACCCCAAATCACATCATATAGTTGCAATTAGGTTCATAGGGAACAAATTAGGCAAATCATGTTTGTAATTGAACCAATCAAGTAAGTGATTCAATCAGTGAGGAAATTGGTGTCAATTGAGCCCAAAATGACATCATATAGTTGTAATTAGGTTCATAGGAATAAAATTGGCTCAAATTATGTCTTTGATTGAACCAATCGAGTAATTGGTTCAATTAATAATGAAATTGGGACCAATTTATCCCCAAATGACATTATATAATAGTAAGTAGGTTTGCGAGGATCAAATTAGCCCAAATTGCATCCATAATTGAACCAATCGAGTAATTGGTTCAATCATTAATAAAATTAGAGCCATTTGAGTCTTAAATAACATTTTATAGACATAATTAGGTTCAAGGGGTTAACATTGGCCCAAATTGCATCCCTAATTGAACCAATCAAATAATTAGTTCAATCAATGATGAAATTAGAGCTAATTGAGTTCCAAATTATATAGTCATAATTAGGTTCACAAGGTTCAAATTAGCCCAAATTACATCCCTAATTGAACTAATCAAATAATTAGTTCAATCAATGATGAAATTAGGTCCAACTGAATCTCAAATAACATTGTATAGTTAAAATTAGATTCACAGGGCTCAAATTGGCCCAAATTGTGCCCTTATTTGAACCAATCGAGTAATTAGTTCAGTCAGTGATGAAATAAAATTGGGGTAAATTGAGCCTCAAACCACATCATAGAGACACAATTAGGTTCATATGACTCAAATTCATCTAAATTATAACCATGATTGAACCAATTAAGTAATTAGTTTTGATCATCAAGGAAATTAGGGCTAATTGAGTCCTATTATATCATATTATCCCAATCAGGTTCACAAGGCTCAAATTAGCCCATATTACGTCCTTGATTAAACCAATCTGGCATTTGGTTCAATCATTGATGTAATTATGATGAATCGAGCCTTGATATAGTTTTAATTAGGTTCAAGGGGCCCAAATTGTATCCATAATTGAACCAATTGGGTAATTGGTTCAATTAGTGATAAAATTGGGGTTAGTTGATCCCCAAATCACATTATATAGTCACAATTGGGCTCAAAAAGATCTATTTGGCTCAAACTATGTCCCTAATTGAACAAATTGAGTAATTGGTTCACAAGTGATGAAATTAGGGCCAATTGAGCCTCAAATCACATCGTATAATTTTAATTAGGTTCACAAGGCTCAAATTGGCCCAAATTACATCCCTGATTGAACTAATTGAGTAAATGGTTTAATCAATCATAAAATTATGGCCAATCGATTCCTAAATCATATCATAAAATCTCAATTAGGTACATATGGTTCAAATTGGGCCAAAATTCCTTCTTGATTAAACCAATTGAGTAATTGGTTCAATTAGAGTGATGAAATTTAGGTAAATTGAGCCCCAAATCATAATGTATAGTCATAATTAGGTTCACAAGGTTCAAATTGACCCAAATTACATCCTTGATTGGACCAATCAAGTAATTATTTCAATAAGTGATAAAATTGGGGCTAATTGAGCACCAAATCACATTGTATAGTCGTAATTAGATCTGTAGGGATTAAATTAGCTCAAATTATGTCCCTGATTGAACTAATTAAGTAATTGGTTTAACCAATAATGAAATTGAGGCCAATTAAACCCAAAATCACATCATATGGTATCAATTAGATTCACATGGATCAAAGTAATTAAAATTACTTTCCTGATTGAATAAATCAAGTAATTGATTTAATTATTAATAAAAATGGCACTAATTGAGTGCCATATCACATTGTATAGTCACAATTAGGTTCACAAGGATCGAATTAGACAAAATTGGGTCCTTAGTTTAACCAATCAAGTAATTGATTTAATCATTAACTCAATTATGACTAAGTGATACCTAAATCACATCGTATAGTCACAATCAGGTTCATGGGAAAATGTGTGAGTCAATATCCTTAAAGAGCTCTCACCATCTGAGTGAGATGTAAGGTTTGTAAATTTTAATTTTGACACACCTTAAACTCCTAAAAATATCAGCAATCAATTTTTTAGGCCTCAAAACCAATAAAATTATTATCATTTTTCCCAAAATAGATAGTTTATGCAATGTTACACCCTAAAAGCCTTAGGTTCAATATTGAAATCTTGAAAATTACCAAGTACTAACCAATTAGATTTTTAAAATTGTCTGCTAAATGATAACTCCTAAAACTACGAGACCAATTCCAACATATCTAAAGTGACCCTAATTTATTATATTTACATAATAAATATAAATTAAAAGTGATGTTTATATTGTTACATTTATATTCTTATAAAACTATCTTCTAAATGATAACTCATGGTGCGTTGAGACCAATTCTAGAAGATTCAATGTGGCCCTTATTTCTTATAAGTATAAATTACTTTTATATTCTTACATATCATTTCATTCAATCTTTCAACATGTACAATATGGAAACCTTAGAAAATTTAAACCAATAGTAATACATATGCACTAAAACACGTAGATGTTATAGTGCATGCATGATTTAGATTCAATAATTATTGAGCCAAAAAAATCATATCCCATGCATTATTTTAAATCTCTATGTGTTTTCTTATAAATCACATTTTGGTATGAAAATGTTCTCTTTTGTCCATTAAACTTATTACCCTTACCTAAATCATGTAAAAAAAATCATATTCTTACACATATTTCCATGACTTATAGCATGCATCTATTGGGGGTAAGAACCCCTACTTGTGTTTCACATTACTAGATTTTACAATATTGATACTACCTTTTTATATCTTAGGCCCACATGGGGCACATTACTTTGCACTTATATTGATTATATCATAGGCTCACATGAGGGAAATCATTTATATCATATGTTCTTCCAAGATTATATCTTTCGATATTTGACATTGTTAGTTTTTTATCTTATCTTACACATGATGCACTTAATTTCTTTCTTAGTGAGATATGTGCTTCACATGTTTAGCTAAAATCTCAAATGAGGGGCATACATTCCACACATTATATCCATCTAGAGTCTAGGATATAATCACAACATTCACTTTTATAAAGGGGGCATTCATATTCCACTTACTCTCATAACATGATGTACAAAGGGGATATGTTCAAGATCTTGTTCAATAATATATTTTTTAGTACTCAAAATTTTGGTTTATCTTATTTTTTTGTCACTAGAAATTTTAATAAAATGTATGAAAGATTAAACACATATTTAAATGCACATGATTTCACATGGTAATTTCACACCTTCAATTAAATCAGGTACATAAAATTTTGAGTTTCTAGATTTTAGTATATTATTATTATTTGCGCTCACCCATGTGTCTATAGCAAAAGAAAGAATGTTCTTGTAGGATTCATAGGAACATTTCATTTTTATTTATGATTTTTGGGGTCACAAAATATTTTATCGTACCATTTATTCCTTTACTTTGAAATGTATATGCACACACATATCAAAGTGAATAAAAATGTAGACACCTAAAAATTTCTTCTAGACATTTATTAGTTGGTAAATTTTATATTTATATGATGTTTAATAAATTGTTTATTATTTATTTAAATAAGGAATTATTGGAGAATTTACTTACATTAAGTTGACCCCACACCTCCTGTCACCCTCCAGCTATCAGTTTCCTTCCTCATAGGTTTGATCACGGTTTGCCCTCATTGTTTAGAGTGTGTAGTTACACTCCAAGCATGTCTAAAATTTAATTATATGGTTCTTGTAGAGAGAATTTGTTCCTTTATGCCCCTCATCTTGTATTTCCATTATCCTGCATTTTCTACTTTTTAGGTCATTAGATTTCGGTATTCATTCCATGAGTGTCCTAATTTATATTTACGTCATCTATAAATACAAAATCACCCTTATGCATTGATACATCTGTCTATTATCAATCTAAAACATTAAATAAAAATCAAGTGAAATCTATATAATTTATTTTTGTTTAAAAGAATCTATTGAGCATGTATATAATTCAAGCATTCATTGTAGCATTAAAGTTCATGTTAGTGACACATTGCCATTGTACTAATTTGCATGGCTGATAAATTTTTTTGATTATTGGAGTTTATTTTTTGATATTCTAAAAATATCTAATGTCTAATAAGAATCAATCTAAGTATAACACATTCCCAAAAACACATTTTATTTTCTTTATAGTTTTTAGATCTAGCTACGCAATCAAGGCAAGATGAAGAAGTCCACTTTCCTAGAAATCTAAGTGAAGGAAGACAAAACTAAGGTTGGTTTCTAGAGCCCTGGATCAAATGAACATAGTCATGAAAATAGATTTTTCCTATGTAACTTTTATTGTGAATGAAACTTGATCAATGTTCTAGACATTCCCAGAGTTAGAACTTGATGGTTTGTGCATCATTCTTTGATCTTGTGAGTTTTCTAAATCATCTTATGATCATTGATTAGTATTATTTTCTACTATCAAATTTAGACAATCATCACTCAATCTCTTGATATTCAAGATACATCTCTAAACCTTATATTTTATCTATTTTTCTAATAATTAAATTAGTTAATTAGATCTAATTTACTATTTCAGCATCTATTTTAATTTCACCATCTATTTTAAACATAATTAAATTAAATTCCTATGAATATCATAAATTAATTAAAATCCATTTATCTATATTCCAAGTAAAAAATCCTTCCCCATTCCCATGCCCAATTTGATTGCACCCCCTAAGTTTATCATTTCCAAACAAGGGATCCCATGGATGATAACATTATAAAATAACAACATTAAATTTTAAAATAAATATTAAAATAAAAAATGATATAATAATGAACTTTAAACTAGAACATTCTACCTGCATAATAATTTTAAAAAATAAATTGAGTACATAATAAGACTAACAAAGAATAACTTCTAGTCATCCCTCCTCTTCCAGCCAATGTCGTTGACTCTTCGTCCCTTCAGCCCATATCTTATTTTCACCTTACCTTTGATCCCTTGGTGGATGACCTTGTTATTTTTTGATCTAAGTCTTAGTGGGTGTATGCTAAATGCATAAACATCTCAAATCCATTTCACAAATACAATGAATTATACAAGTCCTAGATCCGCTCTGGTTCCTCTTCAAGGGGGCCTTCTATTGTAGATGCTTCCAGTCTATCTGAGTTCTTCCCTCTCTATTTATTGGGTGATGTGCCTATTTATTTATCTAATACTTCCCCCAACCTTTATCTCCCTGATATCTCCCTTCAAAATATGGAAGATGAGGTTGGTTGTAAATCCATTTTCAGCAAGTGTGTGGGCAAGTTTATCTCTATCTTTACACTTTTCAACTGGGCTTCTAAGGTTTAAAAGTTTGTTGCAGAGCCTACCTTCACTCTACTCAATTTTGTTTCTTCCATGTAAAATTTCATAGCTATGCTAACAAGTATTTTTTTCTTAATTTTGGGCCATGGTTTTTTAATAACTTCAATTTTTACTGGTGCCCTTGGTCCCCTTTCTTTGATCCAGTTAGGGCCCAAGTTTCTGCTACTTTGATGTGGATTAGGCTATATAGTCTTTCACCTATTTTTAGGAATGATAATTTTATTAATATATTGGTATAATGATTTATCTCATTCTGAGGGTTGACATCTCTTCTTAGAATCTCAGATTTATCAAGGTCTTTTCCATTATAGATCTCTCTAATCCACTCTTCCATTCCGTTAACCTACTCTCTTCATGTGACTTGTCAACCCAATTCCTAAATTATGAAGGATTTCCCTTATATGATTTCCATTGTAACCTCCTTAGAAATTATATCAATGAATTTCCCTCTAGGATAAGATGTCACTCTACTCCCTGAGCCTCTTAAGATTGGTTGATGAAAGTTGTAACTTTAGATCAAGACATCACTTGGCGTAATCATGATAAGTTTTTCCTTCTTCCTTTCTTGAAGTCATGGTAGAGAACCATTCAAAACAGGTTCCTTAATTAATTCCTCAATCATTTATGGTCCAAGTGTTGTTGTCTTCCCCTCTTGGGACCTTATTTTCTCTCCTTTTGGAAGTTCCTTCTTCTAGACATGGTGGTGATCTAGATGCAGTGTGATCTTGTGATGTTATTGTATATTTTCCTACCCATCATTTTTTACCCCCCTTTCCCCTTCTCATGCCTCTCACACCTTTTTGTATGTTCCCCCCTCCTTGTGTTCTCCCCTCAGCACCCTCTCCCTACTCTATTTCTTTCCCACACTCTCCCATTGCTAACCCTATGTACATGTATCTTGGGAAACTTAAATCTAACAATGGTACCACTACTAAGAAGAAGGGTAGGTGCTTAAAGGAATAAATACTAAGGTCAAAGGTTGAATATTTGGTGAGTGAATGTTCTTAATGGAATATGAAAGACATTATATCAAGATGCAAGAGAAGACCTACCCTTGCCTTCAGATGAGGGTTACATCACCTTTGTTTGAGCTCTTTCATCATGCTCCCACATTGGTTGAATTAGCTAAAGTCTTATTGAAGGACATCAATTTTGAGTGTTTCATTATTTATTGATTGAGTTTTGGTGACTAGTTGTTTTTGCTCTAGTGTACCTTTCCTTCATTATATCTTCCTCCCTTTTTACTAGTATTTTTTATGGTTATTATTGGTCTCTCACTTCATTTTAGTTTAGTGCCTTATTGTTATCATGATCTAGACCCCTTTTGTGTCCTAGCATTGGTTCATAACTCTAGTTAAAAGTGTTAAACTAGTTCATAACTCTAGCTTTAAAAGTGTTTACCTACCAAATAAAAACAAAGAAGAATTTCAGCTTAGACATCATCAAATAAATGATAGATTACTCAATGCAAAATGAAATATGTCACCCATCAAACTATTTTGTGCAAAGTAGTGAAACATAGGCTGACCATAACTCTTTTCAAAGGGCATCATACCTTCCTCTAAAATAGTTTCATGAAGGTAATGCAATGCCTAGAAGCTGAGACATCTTTGTGTTGAGCACAACATGGAGGCCAACAACATCCCAATCTCATCTTTTAATGTTACAGCTAAAATATGGGACTAGGGATTCAAACTAGAGATAGCAAAGAGTTTGTAGGTTATGAAGCATTTTCCATGATTTGTTTGGCTGTGTGACAATTTTATATGCAACAACCATGAAATTGAATTAGACCATGAGCGGTAGCGATAAAATGGGTGTGTTGTTTCCTTACCCACCCAAGTTTAGTGACTATTTTTTTAATATGATATTACCTTTTTAGGCATCTTTTACTTAAAAAGAATAAATTTATGTTATTTTAATATGATAGAGAAGAGGGGAGGCCTAACAAGTAAATATATTTACAATCACTTAACAATTTTGTTAGTAGGAAGGTTATTTTATTGTGACATTATCTATATTAATGTAAGGATTATGTTATATTGGGTTTATATATTATTTTAGATTAAATCGTAGAAAAAAATTCAAAATATATTAAAACTTTATAGAGATATGGAGATTTTAGAGTCGTAGAAATGATTCAAAGATGCACACATTAACTATTTATGACTTAAAATATTAATAATGTATTAACTCTCATGGAATTCATACTCGATTTGTGTTAATCCCTATCAACCATTGTTAGGGGTTGTCAGATTCATAAAATATAATATATAATTAATTATTTAAAAAAAAACATGCATTGAAAACTATCTTAACAATAATTATAATAACAATTAAATCTTGATAAATAAAAAGTTGTGTATTATAAATATAAAAATTAGTATAAATATCTTTAAAATATTTATTGAAAAATATTAGGGTATATTAATCTCAAGGTTCTTATTTTAGATTTTTCACATAGTTTCACCTATTAAAGAGTTTTATATTGATTAACTACTCCAACTTTGTAAGAAAAAATTTGTTGACTAGTGACATATGGCCTCAATCCACCGTTGCATCACACTAGAAAAAATCTCTCAAAAAAAACTCCAAACTTTGATATATGCCGGAGATATAATTATTTTTTATTGTTTTTTAAAAACAATTATAAAAAATTCCCTGTGATAATCAAATGGACATCAAATTTAAATACTATCAATTTTTATTGACATCTCACACTATTACAGTGCCTCTTCCCACCCCAATTGTGATTATAAGTTATGTTTATTGATATGCTTGTACATATTTCTTAAATATAGCTATTTGGAAAAGGTTGAGATGCATCAATATCGAGGCACTTATCTTGTATTTTTCACATAATATCACTTGTTGAAGTGTAATTCCACATTAATTTACAATTCTATCAACTTTTCCATAAATTTAGTGATGATTGGTGAGAAATTATTTCAATCCAATTGTACCACCATGTTGGCATTGAAAAACTCTTTATGAGAAAAATACAAGCTCTAACTCTATTGTATGTCCAAGATATCATTTTTTTTTTATTGTCTTCTCTAAATAAGAAGAAAAATTATCCTATAACAATCAAATAGACATCAAATTTTAAATAAACCATTTATATTAACATCTTACAATATTACACTCCACCGTTATTGCCATAATTTCTATTATAAATTATACCTATCAATATAAAAACCATAAAAACTAAATAAATATTATTTACTAATAAAAAATAAACGGTCTACCTTCTTACCAAGAATTATCACACAATTAAACCTCACATAATAAACAATCCTTTATTACAACTGTTAAAAATAATAAAACTAAATAAATGTTATGGTTAATAGAAACTACACGCTAATTATGATCCACCTCCTTAAAAAAAAATCATGAGAATAATTAGAACACGACTAATAAATGGTCCCTCTTTCCTAGTTTTTGTGAAACTTACAACTAAAAACAGATTCAAAATATTTATTAATCATAAAATTACATAATTATAAAGTATTTATATATTTAACTAAAAAAATCTGACATTTTGAGTACCATATGTGTATCTATTTTTAAAATAGAAGAAAAATGAAAATAATATTGTTTTCATTTTCATTTTTTATTTTAAGATGGGTACGTATATAATACTTGAAATGTCATAATTTGTTTCTTCAAACACAATAAATCCAAAAATATGTATCTCAAACTTTTTTCTTTGTGAAAATTTGTATAATCTTATTTATATTTTTGTCAATTATTAGTCTAAAGTAGGTATTATTGACATATTTTATTCATTTTTTGTTGTGTTCCCCTCTTTCTTCTATGTCCCCTTTCTTCTCTCTCCTCTTTAATGACCTTAAGTGTATTTTTTCATTAGGGTCCTCTGACATTTGTGGTCTAATCTCATTTGCTCTTTTGACCATTTGACGTAAGTTTGTGTACCAATATATTGTGAATTTGAATTCAAGAAGTCTTTAAATATACATAATCTTAGTACATTTAGGTATCTTGAGAATATTTAAAAAAGTGTAACTTTTATTTTTATAGCAATTTATTAATGATTTACAAGCATTTTAGAAAAAATTAAATAAACATTTAGAAAATATTTATTGTACAATCAAAGTTCATAGTAGCGACAAATTACATCACACCAGTTTGTTTGCTTAAAATATTATTGCATTTATTAGTGTGTTGTTTTTATATTATACATCCTTAATGGGGTGATAAGTAGATCATGCTTTAAAAACCCTGGTAACTTAAAACAAACCCTAAAACATATTTAAAATTTGGAAAAGAATTACAATTTCTCATTTATATACAAATTATCAAAAATTTGACTTAAATTTTTATGGAACCCTAAATTTATAAAAAAATAAACTGACTTATTTTTTTATATATTTAGATATAGTTAAATGTTTATGGATGTGTTGCAATTTAATTGAAATCCATTTATTTATATTAGAGAAACTAAAAAGCCTTGTTTGGTATGACAAAAAAAAATTACATGTTATTTGATCTTGTTTGGCTTTATCAAAATACAAATTTGTTGAAATGTAACACTATTGAACGTGTCTTTCGCCCTCCATTCCTATCCAAAAATATTTATAAAACCATTCCATCTTACCATATATTGGGTGAAATACTTTAGTCATTGTTGTCATGAAATTTTACATTTCATGACAACACCCCCATTGTGAACTCACAGGAAATTAGAGGTGTTTTAATGACAAGGAAAATAATGTTTTTGTAAAATAGACACTGACTCTGTAGCCCAATGGACAAGGTTTGGTTTGTTTAATGTTTCACTTATTGGATGTGAAGATTTCAAGGTGAAGGAAGTTGCATCAAATATTGTAGTATCCTTCGAGCTTCTAAATGGTGAGCCATTTAGTGGTTTTTAGAGTAACATTATGGACGAATATGCATTTGAAGAGAATATGTTGGTCATCCCTTATTTGGAAGATTTAAGTCACAAAGTTGGCAGTGTTAAGGATATCTCAACAGTTTCTATTTTGATAGAACAAGCTGAACATTTTCATTATAACCTAAGGTATGAAAATATTTCAGATTCATTGTTTATTATTATGTCATTGCAATATTTTTGTCCTCATGAAAAGCATGCTAAAAAGTGAAATACAGGTAATGAATATTATTATTACATATGGGATTGGGTGATATTTTGAGATTCAAAGAGAATAGAGGCTTTGATATCACTATTGGATTCTTCATCTTTTGCATTTGGATATAAAGGAATTCAATAAGGAATTGTGTACGGTATGTTGTGCAATTCTAATGATGTTGTGAAGGATAATTGTTCATGATTCATAGATCATATCTTGGAGCTAAGTCCCACATTTGAAGACAAGGTTATAGATGATGGTCTAACCAGATAATCATAATAGGATGCTTGATGGTAGATATAGCTACATATAAGTTTTCCACCCTTGGATGTATAAAGGAGAATTCATGAGGGCTGATACAATCGCCAAAGCAAAGTACTTATTGCACATGAAATGGGGATCACATCATACAAATCATACAAGATGACAAATAAGGATTGAAATATTCTCATTATCAATCCTTGGATCAAATATTATTTTGCATGGAACCAAACTATGAAGATTGATTGATAGGACTACAAGAAGTTTGCATTTGGATACTATGTCAAGTGATTGTGATGAAGTTTCAAATGCAGTCATTAGATGCAAGGTCAAAGTTTTGAATGACTCACATATGACTTAAAGCATGATTATGATGAAGTTTCAAATGCATTCATTGGAATCAAGGTTAAAGTGTTGAATGACTCATAGAGGATTCAAGGCAAAGTTATATACAATTGTGCTTCAATTCTTGACTTAAATAGTTGCTCAAAGATTGCTCTAGATTTCAAGTATGCAAAGGGTGTATAATAAAGGGTAGTATAAAGGTGAATAGATTATTCCTTGATCAAACTTGAAATGCCTTACCTCAGAAAGTTCCTCAACAGACTTAAGAAAAATTAGAAAATAAAAGAAAAAATTTGATTAAGTTTTTCCTTATCAGAATTAGACCCCATGATAGGCACATCTTCAAATTTTGTAATGTGTTTTGAACCCTTTGGATCCCATAACGTGTTTTTCACTCTTTATATTCTGCAATGTGTTTTACACCCTTCATATCCCACAATGTGTTTTACACCCTTAGGATCCCATAATGTGTTTTTCACCTATCAGATCTCAAGCCATGTTTTACACCTCTCAAATCGTAAGCTATGATTTACAACTCATAGATCTTGATCCATGATTTATACCTCTCGAATACCAATCCATGCATTGTACCTCTCATAATTTGACACCCTGATAAGTAAAAAATGTCTAAATAGGGTCTAATCTCCCTCAGGCCATAACTTTTGCATCCAAACTTTGTTTTGGCTCTCATTCAATGCATTGAAAATATATTTTGATGAATAAAATGTTACCTTAAATACCCATGATACAAAAATTTCATCTTAAACTTCAAAAATCAAGGGAGAGAATCATAGTTACAAAAGCAAGGTGAAGTTTCCACAACTGCAAAAGTAGGGTCCAATCTCCCTCAGGACAACATTCACATAAGAACTCTATTTTAGATCTTGCTTAATGTGTTTGAAATATAATTTGATGAAAAGCATTTTACCTTAAGGACCCATAGTGCAGAAACTTCATACTTAAATTCTAAAATCAAAGGGGATAATCATAGATGCAAAAATAGGGCAAAGTTTACAAGTTTTAAGTATTGCAAAGACACCAACTCACTTTTAGAAGTCATGTAAATTGATCATTGTACTTTTGTAAGTTATGAAAATATGTCAATGCACTTTCGTAAGTTTTAAGTCATTTAAAAATAGCAATCCATTTGGAAGTCATGTAAATCGGTCATTTCACTTTTGCATGTTATGCAACTATGTCAACACACTTTTACAAGTTTGAAGTCATGAAAAAATGCTAAAACACTTTTAAAAGTCATACAAATTGGTCATTTCACTTTTAAAAGTTGTGAAAATTACTCAGCATACTTTTTTTAGGCTTTAAGTTTGCATTTTTACTAATGTGCTTTTGTAAGCCCCTAAAAATGCATAAAAGTTGGTTACGTAGTGTAACCACCCATTATAATGTATAAATATGTATTTGGGACTCATTTTTAAGGGTGGACTTTTTTTTAGTATGATAACTTTTGGTAATATGGAAGGAAGGAGTTTGTATATACAACCCTATGAAATATTAATATGTTAGGAACCTATGTTACCCCTTCTCTTTACTTAGTATAATAGTTGTTATGGATGCATATCCTTTTTAAGTCATCCCATGAGCATTTTGTTTTAACCCACATTCATGAAAAGTAGTAGTTGTTTAGATTAGACTTAGTATATAAGTAAGTGTTGAGGCTAATGAAGGCATCCACAAATTTATTGTATTGAGTTTTCTCAAAGGAGGTTTCCCCCTTGAAGAGGCCAATGATTTTATAATTTAGCCATTATAATTCAGTTCCGTATATTTGAGTTAATATATTGTTAATTTTCATAGTTTATTTCATGTATTTGTAATTATATGCTAACTTGTTAAGGATCCTCTCATTTAGTATCAAAGCGCTTTCCAAGGCCAAATCTTTTTTTAAAGTGTTTTTCTATTCTACTACATTATTCATTTAAGTATTTTCCTATATCATAATAATCTATTTTGGATCAGGGTAAAAACATATCCGCATAACTATGGGAAGTGCTTGGGTGAAAGTCTTAAAACTCATTATGAGGAGTATCATAGGACCCCAAAGTAGCTGGCCCATTGAGAGGACCTGCTAGCAAAATGGGCAATGACCCCATCCTAATTGACCGATTCCCATCCATGAAGAAAACTAAGACCTATTTAGAGGTAAACGCATGGCCAAAAAAAATTTATAGAGTGGTACTCGCTCAAGCGACATTGGTGCATAGAGAGATATCTTTATACCCTTAGGTAGCCATTAAAACTTGGGGCCCATTTTTATTAGTTTTAGAATATTTCCAATAGAGTATCTGAAGACTATCACAGAGCTTGAAACTAGACATTTGATAAAAACTAGAAACCAAAAAATATTCATCTATCAATTTCATAAAAATATATGCAAAATATCAGATAGCTCTCAAAGGACTTGCATCTAAACATAAAATAGAGAAAAAATCCTTTATATATATATATATATATATATATATATATATATATATATATATATATATATATATATATATATATATATATATATATATATATATATATATATTATCTAGACACCTAAAATTCCACTCCTAATTCTTGCAAATCTCAATTTTCCCTCTTTTCAAGTTTTTCCATAACTTATTTTGTTTTTTTCCATTTACCTCAAAAAATTTCCACAGTGTTCATCTCTTTTTTATCTCCTTTGTCCCTCTTTAATAAATTTTCTATTTTTTTCATTTTCACTCCTAAAATTGCCCTCACCTTCATCAATCATACTCCTGCTATGCAAAAAAATTAGTAAAAGTACCTTTAACCCTTCTGATTTTGACTAAATCACAAACTTCCCCTACTAAATGTGTCTTAACTCTAGTTTTATTACCCATTGCAAAAAAAAATATCTGAATAGGAGCAAAAAACATGGAGGATGAAATTGTCACCCTTAAGACATACATCAAAGATCTTGATGAAAACCAAAGTAGATGGCCCATTGAGAGGATCTATCAATGAAATGGGTAATGATCCCATCCTAATTGATTGGTTCCCATCCATGAGGAAAACCAAGAGCTATCATTTAGAGGTAAACCATTACCAAAAAATTTCTAGATAGCGATACTCACTTAGACAGCATTAGTGGCTAGAGAAATATCTTTATACCCTTAGGTAGTCATTAAAACTTGGGGCCCATTTCCATCAGTTTTAGAATATTTCTAGTAGACTATCAAAAAAATCAACCATTAGTAGAGTATCCAAAGACTGTCAAAGGACTTACAACCAGACATTTGATATAAATTAGAAACCAAAAAATATCCATCCTATCAATTTCAAAAAAATATCAATAGAGTATCAGACATCTCTAAGAGGACTTGCAGCTAGACATAAAATAGAAAATAGAATCCAAATATATATATATATATATATATATATATATATATCCAAACACCTAAAATTTCATTCTCCACATTTTCTTCCTTGAGGTCCCATATCCCAATTCCATTCCTAATTCCCATAAATCTCAATTTTCTTTTTTTCAGGTTTTGCCATAACTTCTATTTTTGTCTGTTTGCCTCAAAAAATTTCCAGAGTGTTCATCTCCTTCATTCTGATCCTTTGTACCTATTTAATAAATTTTCTAGTTTTTCCATTTTCACTCCTAAAATTACCCTCACCTTCATCAATCATACTCCCATTACGCAAAAAAATAGGTAAAAGTACCTTTAACCCTTTCGATTTTTCCCAAATCACAAACTTCCCAAACTAAATGTGTCTTAACTCTAGTTTTCCTACCCACTGTAAAAACTATATCTTATTTAGGTCATGGTAGTACCCAAATAGGAGAAAAAACATGGAAAATGAAATTGTCACCCTCAAGACATACATCAAATATTTTGATGAAAAAATTCTCAGCCGCAGTCTTCAACGTACCACCTTGAATAACAAATGACATCCAGAGTCCTTTTCTGATTTCAAATTTTCTTCTTCCAACAATTTTCATGGGCTAAAGCTTGATTTTCCTTGATTCCGTGGAGTAAATCCAACTGGATAGATCTATTGGATAGAACAATATTTTAGTCTACATAATAGTGTTTATGCCAATAAGGTTCTACTTGCATCCTTTCGCTTGGAACATGAATCCCTTTAATGGTATTTTTGGTATACCAAGGCTCTTGATGAGCCAAGATGGACCAATTTTTTCACCCTCATTTTGCAATAGTTTGGCCCTATTGATTTTGATAAATTCATGAGATCACTCACTAAACTTCACCAAACATGAACCGTGAGAGAATATCAAATAGAATTTGAAAAACTGGCCAATCACATAGAGAGATTGTCTGATGAATTATTTAGGAGTTGTTATGTTAGTGGACTAAAGTATGTAATTTAATCTGAGGTCAAAATTTTTTGACTCAATACGATGATGGAATCCCTAGGGTTGGATAAGTTAGTAGAGGATAATATCACAGCTTAACAACGATTCAAATCTAATTTTACTCCATTCAGAAATAAAACTCCATAATGATCTCAAATAATTCCAACCCCTATAACCACTCCTATAAAGCATTTGAATGAAGCAAATATGTGAGCCCCTAGAGAAAAAGGACTATGTTA
Organism: Torreya grandis; assembly: GCA_037957365.1. NCBI lineage: Eukaryota > Viridiplantae > Streptophyta > Pinopsida > Cupressales > Taxaceae > Torreya > Torreya grandis. The sequence goes on along the minus strand of JARHVA010003406.1, from coordinate 608,165 downwards.
TAACTGTGATGACAAATTCACTCAGGGACATCGATGTGTCGAGAAAAATATCTACCTATTAGATGTCAACTCTCCACCTAAAATTGAAGATTAGGAAGATATTCAAGATATAAAAGATGATCTAGAAGAAGCTCAGCCAATTATAGAACCTGCTTCTTAGGAAGACCAACCAAAGATATCTCTCCATGCATGTCAAGGGTTACTTCAAGAAGTTCCCTCTCATAATACTCATTGATTCTGGTAGCACTCATAACTTTATTGGTCCTCAAATTGCAAAATAAGTTGATTGTTTTGTCTATCCTTACTCCAAATTTGAAGTCATGATTGTCAATGGGGGCAAATTACCTTGTAAAGGGAAGTGTCACAATGTGTGTATCTCTATTAAAGATTATAACTTGTACTCTAAAATGTTTGCCTTGCCCTTAGGCAAATATGATGTTGTTTTTAGAGCCTAATGGTTATGCACACTTGGACCCATCTTATGGGATTTTTATATTCTTTTGATTTAGTTTTTAGATAGTGGGTAAAAACACACATTAAAAATCTTACAACTGGGTCTCTCAGCATCATCAGTTCACATCACATGTAATATTTTCTTAATAATAATTTACATGATGTCAGTGCCCAGCTCTATTTTATTTAAATGTAACCATCAATGGTTTCCACTCCTCATTTTGATCTAAAAACCATTTTACATATGTATGCATGTGTCTTTATCAAACCAGTGAGATTTCCACCTTCATGACCAAAGGACCATAGTATTCATCTCCTTCTTGGAAGCATTCTTCCCAACATTAGGCCCTACCACTATCTATTTCAGTAAAAGATTGAGATCTAGATGTTCATTCAAGACTTACTAAATTAAGGTATTATTTGCCCTAGTACTAACCCATATTCTTCCCCAATTCTCCTTATTCAGAAAAAATATAGGTCATGGTGATTTTACATTGACTTCCATGCACTTAATCACATCACAATCAAGGATAAGTTCTCAATCCTTGTTATTGATGAGAATCTTGATGAGCTTCATGGCACTTTTTTTTTCTCCAAGTTAGATCTTCACTCTAGATATCACCAAATCCAGCTTTGTGAGGATGATATCCCTAAGACAAATTTTCACATGCATGATGGCCACTATGAGTTTTTGGTCATGCCCTTTGGCCTCACTAATACTCCTTCAACATTCTAAGCACTGATAAAATAAAATATTTTGGCCCTACCTACGTAAATTCATTCTAGTCTTCTTTGATGACATCCTCATCTATAGTAAAGCATGGTCTAATCATCTCCAACATCTAGAGTTTGCACTATAACTTCTCTCTGACCATCAGCTTTGTGAAAAATAGTCCAAATGTGATTTTGGATGAAGTGGAGTATCTTGGGCGTATTGTTGTATCCCAAGGGGTTCAAGTGGATCTTAAAAAAATACCTACCATGACAAATTGGCCTCATCTTTAGACACTTAAGAGCCTCCATGATTTTTTGGGGCTGACTAGATACTATCACAAGTTTGTCAAGGATTATGAGAATATTTTAGCTTTACTAACAACTATGTTAAAAAAGTATGTTTTTACATGGACATAATTTACTGAGTGTACATTTGAATAATTTAAATAAGCTATGTGTACTACACCTATTCTAGCTATCCTAGATTTTGCCAAGACCTTCACTACCAAGAGTGATGCTTATGGTAATGGACTTGGTGTTGTTCTCCTCTAAGAAGGATGCCCTATTACATTCACTAGTAAAGCTTTTTTTGGTAATAATTTAGTACTCTCTAATTATGAGAAGGAAATGATGGCCATTTTGTATGAAATATAGAAGTGGTGGCCATATCTACTAAGGAATCATTTTTGCATCAAAATTGATCACTAGAGTCTAAAATATTTCCTATAAAAATGGGTCTATACCCCATCACAATAGAAATGGGTTAGTAAACTCATGGTTTATGACTATGAAATAACTTACAAGAAGGCTAAGTATAATATTTTGGTTGATTCTCTATCTCACACATTTACAGACCAAGCTTCCTTTTTATCTATTTCCATGATTATTCCAAATTGGTTGGATGTTGTATAGTAGGGATATGTCAATGACTCTTCATTATCTCAAATCATTCAAAATTTGTCCACTAAAACCTCTATTGTATTACATTATTCTTGGGATGGTGCTTCTCTATAATACAAGGGTCATCTGGTGTTTCCCTAGAGCACAGATCTTTAGTAAGATATATTCTATGAATTCCAGCTTCTCCATCCATAGGCCACTTAGGGTTTCTCAAAACTTATGAGTAGGCATGATTCAACTTCTTTTTAAAGGGAATAAAAAAGGCAATTCAATATATAGTGGTTGAATGTGATACCCGCCAATGCAACAAGGGTGAAACCATACTGATCCCTAGGTTGTTCGAACCCTTACCCATCCCTACTAGGATTTGGGCAAATATTTCTATGGATTTCATTGAGGGGATACCTAAATCTAGAGGGAAAATAGTGATATTGTTTATGATTGATCTCCTCTCCAAATATAGTCATTTTTGTGCCCTCACCCATCCCTATACGACGTCCATAGTCATACAAAGTTTCTTGGACCAGATTTTCCATCTTCATGGCATTTCTTCATCCATTGTCTCAACTCATGACGTAACTTTCACTAGTCATTTTTAGATAGAACTATTTTAATTCATTGACACCCAACTAAAGATGAGTTTTGGGTATCATCCACAAACGGATGGCCAGATTAAAATTGTTAAAAAATACTTGGAAACTTTTCTTCATTACTTCACCTCAGAACAACAATATCAATGGTCAAAGTATCTCCCCCTCACTGAATGGTGGTGCAATACCTCCTACCACACTTCAACTAATATGACTCTATATGAAATATTCTATGGTCAAGCACCACTATTGTTCCTTTTGTACACCCTCAGTAGTTCATTAGTTCAAGTGGTTAACATGATTCTCTAAACCTGGGGTCAGATCCTTAGAACCCTACAAGATAATATTCATATGGCACAAAATCAAATGAAATAACAGGTTGATCAATACCATTTCAAGCACACTTTTTAAGTAGGTGATATGGTTTTTCTTCACCTATTTCCATACAATCAATCCTCCCTAAAAATCAAAGGCATCATAAGTTGGTTCCCAAGTTATATGGGCCCTATAAGGTTCTCTAAAATATTGGGTTAGTTGCTTATAAGTTGGAACTCCCACCTTCTTCCTAAGTTCACCTAGTATTTCATGTCTCTTGTCTAAAAAATGTTCTTGGTACAAACATCAAAGTGTAGACTATTTTACCAGAGCTTGATAATGAAGGATCCATCCTTATTGAGCTAGAGCAATCTTGGCTAGGTGCACACGCCAACTTTGCTCTCAATCCATCATAGAGTTTTTAATTCAATGGCATAAAATTGAACCAAAGGATGCCACATGGGAACCACTATTTTAGATTTAGCACTAATTCCTATATTTGAAGCTTTGAAGATAAATTTTTTTCTAAGAGGGAGGGGATGTTAGGAACCCATGTTATCCCTTTTCTTTATTTTTTTAGTATAATAGTTTCTATGGATGCATATGCTTTTTAAGTCATCCAATGACTATTTTATTTTATCCCACATTCATGAGAAATAGTATTTGCTTAGATTAGACTTAGTATATAATTAAGTGTTGAGGCCAATGAAGGCATCCACGAATTTATTTTATTGATCTTGCTCAAAGGAGGTTGCCCCCTCAAAGAGGCCAATGATTCTTCAATTCAGCCATTGTAATTCAGTTCTACTTATTTGAGTTAATATATTTTTAATTTTCATAATTTATTTCATGTATTTGCAATTATCTGTTAACTTGTTTAAGAAGGATCATCTCACAATATAGAAATGATTTACAGGACTTTATGTCATAAGTTCTTATATATGGATGATATGCATGAGTATGTTAATCCATTTTGATTCTCATTCTTTCATTTTGATAAAACATTAATTGTTAGATAGTCAATGAATGCAGAATTTTTAGTGTGGAAAGTTTTGTTGAATCTATATTAGGAAATCTTGTCATTGTAAAACCTTGGTGGGATTAAAAATAGAAATAATGTATATTTTATTAGGAAACATCATGTTTTTGTATATCTTTCTTTGTAATGCTATCCAATCTCCTTTGTGTATGTTTCATGTTCTTATGTCTATAATACGTCTTCCTCATCCCATTTTTATTATTAAAGTTTCTTGTATTATAATCTCAAATCTTGGATTATTCTGGTGAGTCTCTATGTTTAGCTACCTAGAATTATCCTTCTTCTCTAGGGTCATTTTAGCAACTCTTTGTGTTTATCTGGATAGAATCATCCCATTCTCCCTTATTCTTTCTTTTTCTCTTTTTTCCCTCCTTTCCATTATTCCACTCATTTCTCTTTCTATTACATTTTATGATTTTTAGTCAAAAGTATGAACCCCTATAGAAAATAGTTTTGTTGTAAATAACTATGAATAAATCTTTTCCTGCTTTTTATTTTTTGGTTTCAATAAAGGTAGATTCATCTACTAATAGGAGAGGGACTTTGGCCTCACATTATTGAATAATGAAATAAATTTTTCCCCATGTTATTGACTGAAAGTCCATATTTATTCCCCTAATAAATTTTTCACCCAACAATTTTTGGCACCTCTATTAGGATCGAGGTGCTTTATGCATGTAATTTTTAGATAATTCAAAGAACCTCCCCTAGAATGGAGGTTGGTGAATCCATTGAGATGAAGTACCTAGTGCTTGCATATTTCTAATTAAAGAAATGGTGTTGGTTCACCCCAACCCTGATGTTACCCATGTCCCATGGGGAAAACATATTGGACCATTGGCTTTGTCCAAGTGCAATGAGTCATCTTCAGGGTTAAGGAAGAGATTTTCAAAGTTTTCTAGTGAAAATGGTGAAGATGAAGATAATAATATTTTGGCTTTCACAATGTCTTGCAACATTTTGGGGGTTATGCATGAAGATGTATATGAAATATGTTTTTTTGAAACTCTCACTGGATATATTGTCAAGTGGTTATGGCACCTAGAATATGGATGCATTATGAATTGGGACTCCTTGAAGAACAAGTTCTTAAATATATTAAAACTAGTTGTTGACGTATGTGTATTATTGTTGAATTTATTTCAAATCTAGAAATAATAAAATGAATAGACAAGAGATTTTGTATCATGCTTCAATAAATTATTGAAATTGATCTCTCAGGTGGATCATCCAAGTCCCAATAATCAACTTTGTGTCTCCATTGGTTCTCTACACCTAGAAATCAAAATCATCTTGATGAGTAACAAGGTAAATGACTAGGAAGCCACGTGACAAGAAGCTATTTAAATTGAAGATGACATGATTTTATTTGGAATGTTGATGAAAGAATATTTAAAACATACTAAAATTATCATTAGTGGTGATTAAGTGTTGTAACCTAATATAATCAAGAGCTCTCAATATTCTAAAAAAATGAAAAATCATGATTAAGCATATCAAAACTTCAACAAAGAAAAAGATAAAGTGCTTCTTGTCACATATGATTGTTTTAGTTTCACAATTTTGGAAGAAGGTGAATATTTGAAAGAATTAATGATTAATCATAGAATAGACAAATAATTTGACTTCCTCCTTGGTAAAGAAGAGAAAGACTTGCCTATTTCAAAAGATTGCTCAAACCTCATAGTCCTAGGAGAAAATGGGTTATCTGAATAACAACTAATTGAACCACAAACAAAGAGAATCAATAATTCAGAATGTGATTTTATAAATTTTGAAAGTGAAGATAACATGGAACTAGTTTTTAGCAAAGAAGATCCCTTTTGTATCAGGATGGAAGACTCAGTGGTCAAAAGTGGAGATTCTCCTAGCACTTCCTTTTCATGTCCCTTTATAGAAGATTTATTTGAAGTATTTGAATATAAATTATCCAATCCTTCACATATTGATGATCATAGTTACACCAATATTGAAATCAAAGAAGATGTGAATGCAAAGAAAAATGAATGGTGCCCAATTTTCATTTGAAGTGAAATGAAAACTATTAGGGCTGAAGAAATTGATGAAGATGATGATGATGACTCATTAAATGATGAATTCATTTTTGTAGTAGGAAACAAGGTGGAAAATAATATATTCACTCAATTCATTCCAAATCATATCCCTCTTATTGTTCCAGCTAAAAAATAAGCATGTAACACACTTCTCTCTAATTCAAATCTTGTATATGTCATAAATGCATCTAAAGTCATTCAATAAGATATTGAATATGTTTATTACTACTCAATAATGTGCATACAATATTGGAAAGTTCACAGTTATTACATTACAAAAATTGAAGACATCATTGATATGTCTATTCATAACTATCTTAGCATGTACAATGATTTTAAGTTCATTCTCTTCCCACCTGCTTGGTTACTATTTTTGAATGTGTTCAGACCTTATATGCCAAATCAATTATTTTGAAATAGAAGGTACTTCTCCCAACCAATTAATGGTTTTGTATAGTCTTTTAATTTTCCTCTATTCCCTATAAATAGCTCTACTTTCCCTATTTTGGATTGTTTCCTTTTCTCATTTTTATTTTGGTGTGTGTGTGTTATTTTTTAATAAATGTAGTAAATTGTCTATTGTTCCTTCCTCTCCATGTATTGGTTATTTTTCCTGCACATTCTTATACTTTTATTCCCTACCTTGAAACTCTTAATGGACAAACACATCATTCACAAAGATGTCAAAATAGCCATTGCCTTAGAATAAATGAAATGATCATTATTTTAAGGGATATATAATTATTGTTTGATATCTCAGTATTTGCATAATATTTGTTTGAATACCTACATTGAATCCAAATCAATTCAAAATATTTGACCCCATGTCAATTCTATAGTGTAAAGTTTATTTAGCTTTTAGAGTGACATGCAGAATAAAGCCTTTGAAGCACTTCAGCCAAGTGGGTCTCTAAGACAAACATTTGATGATGTATTCATAAGATAGATTTTGTAATCATGAAAATGGTGATATAAATTTTTATTTCTCAAATGACAAAATGGATAGGTGTTTCATAGATCTTTTCAAGTGAACAAGTGGTAAACCTAAAAAAAATTCAAAATAGGATATCTGGCCTAGAAGCACATGTTAATTTCTCATGTGATTGAGATAGGAAAATTTGTTATCAGTTATTTGGATTAGAAAATTCAAAGTATTCTAAATTGGTAATTTGGTTTGACAATATGTGTTCATTTCTCATATGATTAAGATAAGTGAGCTAGTTGTCAGTTGGTTTGATCAAAAAATGCAAAGTATTATAAACAAGTGATCTTAGCCAATAGTGTTTGTTCATTTATCATATGATTGAGATAGGTGAATTGGTTTTTATTTATTCAGATCAAGAAATGCAAAGTACTATAAATAGGTGATCTTTTTTGATAGCATATGTTCATTTTTCATATAATTGAGATAGCCAAATTAGTTGTTAGTTAGTCAGATCATGACATGTGAATATGAGATACACAAAAAAAATTAGGAATCTATGGTAATAAATCACCAGTCATCTAATATTCTATATTTATCATGTATTCCCTTAAGAAATGTGGTCCTATATTTAGATCTAGTTGTTATCATGAAATTTTACATTTTGTGACAACACCCCCATTTACACTCTCAAAGGTAATTAGAGGTGTTTTAATGACAGGGATGGTAATTTTTTTTTTAAATGGACACTAACTCTATATCCCAATGGATAAGGCTTGGCTTCTTTAATGTGTCACTTATTGGATGTGAATATTTCAAGGTGAAGTAAATTGCATCAAATCTTGCACTATCCTTTGAGTTTCTAAATGGTGAGTTATTTAGTGGTTTTTAGAGTAACATTATGGATGGATATGCATTTGAAGATAATATTTTGGTCATCCCTAATTTAAGAGTTTTTTTAGGATGTGAAAGCACTATTGATGGCCACTATTCATGGTGATGTGGCATGTTGGTGATGTGCATGGTTAGTGATGTGGCATGGCCCAAGGTGGGTGGTATGGGGCATGGAGCATCTTTCATGTTGAAAATATGAGGAGAGAGAAATGGGGCACATTTATCCACTTAGTCACATGAGTTAGGTTTTGTGGATGCATGTGAGGGAATGATGATGGTGGATCTCATGATTCCACTTAAGCATGTGCTTGTGGGGCATAATTTGTCTATGGGCTCTTATTGGATGAGGTCAAAAGTTAGGAATCTTTTGATTCATGTGAATGTACATGGAAAAGTGGGGGACAAGGATCACTATACTAGATTGAGGTCACATGTTAAGTGGGATGTAACACTTTGGAGCACACATGGAGTGATCAAAGGGGCATTATGATATGTCATTCAAGGCTTGACTTGACACATGGGGGAGACATGGTTCCCTATTGATGAATAGTGCACCCATTTTAGGATGGCACATTTTTCCTCTCTCTTTTATTATTCTCTCTATATTATAAATGCATAAATATGCATGAGCTATCTTTGCAATTCAACCTTTTATAGGATCTATGAAAGCTTGAGCTTACCTGCTTGGAGGTTGGATCCTAGAGGCATGATTATGTTTGGTTCACAACTTGAATGCTTTAAGTGGAAGCATTAAGTGTTTAATTGTTATCACTAAAGGATTTATTGTAAGATTTTTTGTAGAAGAGAGTTGTATTAAAATTAAGTCTAGAATCTACCATTTTGCCCATAGTTTTTCCTTGCACATTGTAGGGTTTCAACATAATATCTTGTGTAATGTGTTCCCTTTTGTCTCATTTTTTGTAGCTTATTATTGTACATTATTTACTTACACTATATGATATATCTCATTGATCTAATATATAATATCAAACTTTTATTCCTTACATTTGGTATCAGAGCTTAGTGATCCTAAGTATGGTATCAAATCTTTGATTCCTAACAATTGGTATCATAGCCATGGTGATAAACTCCATATGTGTGAGTGTTTTCTATTTTTGGTTGGTTATGTGCAAGTTGAAGCTATTATGATAGGAGGAGAGACCAAGTTAGAGATTAAATAAAAAAAGGTTTTGTGGTAGGTATCTCTCTGTGGAGCAAGGTGGAGGATCTCTTGGTGAAGATCTTATTCTCTTCATGTTGCTAAGGAGGAGCCCATAGATAAGTGGAGGGGGAGAAGCTTACAAATATTTTCCAAATAAGTTAGTAACCTACACAGTATTCATGTTGAAGATGAAGCAACTCTACAGCTTGAGGAGCAAGTTGGTATCTTTTGGAGGAGGTTGAGGACAAGGCATGACCTTGTGTTTTTTAGAAATAAATAGAAGGGGTGTATGATGTGGTATCCTAATAACCACATGTTGTTATCCAAGATGATAAATAAAAAACCATACAAAGGAAGGAGGTACAAAAAAACTTGAAGTTATACCTATTTTGAAGTAGTTGAAGATGAAGAAGATGGAGATGTAAATGAACAAATGAGACCTAGTGTTCCCAGAAGGAGAAGGTCATGTGTTTGACAACATTTGGTAGAGAAGGATGAATTTTGGATGTAGGCTCAAAAACTTGGTAGGATTAGTGATGCATCAAGTATCATGATGACTTCCTATGAGCTATGATTGGTCTAATGAACTTGTGCCATGTTGATAGAATTCTAGTTTTGACTTATGTGAGATCTTCTCTCCTCACTACTATCAAGAGTGTTATGTGCACTTGTTTTTTTTATGGAGTTGGAGTAGTGTTATTCCTACATGGTAATATTTTTTAGGGAGAGATAGATATATGATGAGGCAAAGATTTTATGGTTTGCATGTTGAAAAATTCATTGTATGAGTTTGTGTAGGCACAATACATGTAGTACAAGATATTCAATACCTTCATGGAGATCCAAAGTGTCTATAAGATGTTGTTGTTATGTGTTGTTGACATGTTGGATGTAATCCCCAACATGAACACTATTTTCATGGCTCAGGTAAAAAGGGCATAATGAATTTGGTGGGAGTAGTAAACCAAGGATAGAGATGTACAAGGATGGGAAAGAAAGGAAGTAGCCCAATTATTGCATTATGAGTTGTCTTCCTAAGAGCATCCTATAATAGTGGAGAATACATGTTATATCCTATGTATTGGATTCATTAAGATTAGGAAGCCTCGTGATGCTATGGTGAACATTAAACTATATATTCCCAAGCAGTGGGAGTTGTGAGATGATTCATGGTAGAATCCCAATTGAAGGATTGGTCTATGTTATGGAGAATTAATTTGTCTCTTTAGTGCTACAATTTACTATGGAAAAGTAGATATTAACAAATTCAGTTAGGATAGAGAAGTATTAGTAGTGAAACAAAACTTCTACTATGTTTGTGTAAGGGTAGTAGTGGCCATAGATGAACAACTAGTAATAAAATACTCAGATGTGGTAAAAGCCTATGTATATTGACTTTAGGTGGGAGTATGTTAGGATTTTAAGTTGTTATTCATAGTCACTATTCATGTCCATTATTTAACATGATGTGGCATGTTGGTGATGTGGATGGTTAGTGATGTGGTTGATTGGTGATATGGCATGGCCCACAGTGGATGGTATGGCTCATAGAGCATCTTTTATGTTGAAAAGATGAGGAGAGATAAATGGAGAACATTTCTCCACTTATTCACATGGGTTGGATTTTGTGGATGCATGTGTGTACATGATGATAGTGGATCTCATAATTCTAATTAAGCATGTGCTTGTCGGGCATAGTTTGTCTATGGGCTCCTATTGAATGAGGTCAAAATTTGGGAATCTTTTGATTTATGTGAATGCACATGGGAAAGTGGTAGATAAGGATCACTATGGTAGATTTAGGTCACATGTGAAGTGGGGAATATCATGTTGGAGTCATATGGAGTGGTCAAGGGGCATTATGAGATGTCATTCAAGGCTTAACTTGGCATATGGGGGAGACATGGTTCCTTATTTATGAATAATGCACCCATTTTAGAATGGTACATTTTATCCTCTCTCTTTTATTATTATCTTTATATTGTAAATGCATATATATGTATGAGTTCTATTTGTAATTCATCTTGTTATAGGATCTATACAAGTTTGAGCTTGAATGGTTGGAGGTTAGATCTTAGAGGCATGATTATGCTTGGTTCACAATCTAAATGGTTCAGGTAGAAGCATTGAGTGCTTGGTTGTTATCACCAAAGGAGTTGTTGGAGGAGTTATTTTAGAAGAGAGTTGTGTTAATATGAAGTCTAGAAGCTTTCACTTTTCCCATGGTTTTTCATTACACATTGCAGGGTTTCCACGTAATCTCTTGTGTAATGTGTTCCCTTTTATCTCATTTTGTGTAGCTTGTTATTATACATTATTTACTTTCACTATAGGATATATTCATTGATATAATATATAGTATCAGAGCTTTGATTCCTAACACGTTTTGAGTCACAAAGTTAGGGGTGTTGAGGATATTATAATAATTGCTCTTTCAGCATAACAAGGAGAGTATTTTCATTGCAACCTAAGGTATGAAAATATTTTAGATTCATTGTTTCCTATTATGTCACTGCAATATTTTTGTTACATGGAAAGCATACTAAAAAGGGAGATAAATTCAAGGATATAACTTGCAGTATATGGAATGAAGATTATTCTTGCATATGTGATCGAGTGATATTTTGAGAGTCAAAGAGAATAGAGGTTTTGATATCACTATTAGATTCTTCATTTTTTCATTTGGATAAAAAGGAAGTCCATGGGGAATCATATAGGATATGTTGTGCATTCTTGATATGTTTTAAAGGATAATTATTCATGATTCATAGACCATTATTTGGATTTAAGTACCACATTTGAAGACAAGGTTATAAATGATGGTCTAACTAGATAGTCACAACTAGATGTTTGATGTTAGATATGGTTGCATACAGGTTTTCCACCCTTGGATGTATAAAGGAGAATTCATGAAGGCTAATACAATTGACAAAGCACAAGTACCTCTTACACATGGAATAGGTATCATATAAAATAAATCATACAAGATGAAAAATAAGGATTGAAATAATCTCAAATATAATACTGGAATCAAATCTTATTTTACATGGAATCAAGCTATGTAGATCATTCGATAGGACTACAATAAGTTTGCATTTTTATACTAGGTTAAGTGATTGTGATGAAGTTTTAAATGTATTCATTGGAATCAAGGTCAAAGTTTTGAATGAATCACAAATAATTCATGGAAAAATTATTCATAGTTGTGATTCAGTTCTTGACTTGAATATTTGCTCAAATATTGCTCCATATTTCAAGTATGCAAAGGGTGTATAATAAAGAGTAGTACAAAGGTGAACAAACTCTTCATTTCTCAAAGTTGATATGACTTACCTCAAAAAGTTTCTCAATAGACTTAATAAAATTTTGAGAAAAAAATAAAAATAATAATTTAAGTATTTCCTTATCAAAATTTGACCCCATGCTAGGCACATCTTCTGATATCACAATGTGTTTTGCACCCTTCAAATCCCATAATGTGTTTTGGACACTTTATATCTTGCAATGTGTTTTGAAACCTTTATATCCTTTAATGTACTTTTCACCTATCATATCTTGATTTTTGCTTTGCACCTCTTAGATCTTGATCTATGTTTTGCACTTCTCATAATTTGACACCCTAGCAAGCAAAAAATGTCTAAACAAGGTCTAATCTCCTTTGGGCCATAAACTTTGCATTTAAACTTCATTTTAGATCTATTTAAATGTGCTAGAAATATAATTTGATGAAGAACATTTTACCTTAAAAACCCATGGTACAAAAACTTTATCTTGAACTTCAAAAATCAAGAGGGAGAATCATAGATGCAAAAGCAAGGTCCAATCTCTTTTGGGCCATAACTTTCGCACAATAACTCTATTTTGGATCTCATTAAATACATTGGAAATATAATTTTATGAAAAATATTTCACCTTAAGAACACATAGTGCATAAACTTCATATTGAACTTTTAAAATTAAATTGGAGAATCATTGTTGTAAAAATGAAGCAAAGTTTGTAACTTTTAACTCATGCAAAAACATCAACATACTTTAACAAGTCGTGTAAATTGGTTATTGCACTTTTGAAAATTGTGAAAAAATGTCAATGCAATTTTCAAGCTTTAAGTCATGAAAAAACACCAATGAAATTTTTCAATTCATGTAAATTGGTCATTTCACTTTTACAAGTTGTATAAATATGTCAATGCACTTTTGAAAGTTTTAAGTCATCTAAAAACACCAATGCAGTTTTGAAGGTCATGTAAATCGGTCATTTTTGAAAATATGTCAATGCACTTTTATAAATATTAATTCATGCAAAAACACCAATGCACTTTTAAAAGTTGTACAAATTAGTCATTTCACTTTTGTGAGTTACGCAAATTTCTCAGCACTTTTTTTCAACTTTTAAGTTGTGCGTTTTCACTAATGTGCTTTTGCAAGACCCTAAAAATGTAGAAAAGGTGGTTACATAGTGTATTTACTAATTATAATATATAAATATGTGTTTGGGACTCATTTTTAAGGGTGGACTTTTTGACAATATGAGAACTCTTGGCAATATGGAAGGAAAGAGTGTATATGTACAACCCTATGAAGGATCAATACATAAATGATTTATAGGACTTTGTGTCAAAAGTTTTTATCGATGAATGATATGCATGAGTATGTCAATCCATTTTTATTCTCATTATTTTATTTTTCTAAAACACTATAAATAGATAGTCAATGAATGCAAAAATTTTAGTGTATAAATTTTTGTTGAATCTGCATTAGGAATTCTTGCCGTTGTGAAACCTTGGTGGGATTAAAAAATATAACTTATGTCTATTTTATTAGAAAATATGAGGTTGTTGTATATATTTATTTGTAATGCCATCTAATATTCTTGGTGTATGTATCATGTTATTATGTCTAGAATATGTATTTATCATCTCATTTCTATGATAAAGGTTTCTTGTATTACAATCTCAAAACTTAGATTATTCTGGTGAGTATCTATGTTTAGCTACCTAGAATTATCTTCTTCTTCTCTAGGGTCATTTTAGTAAATATTTGTGTTTATCTAGCTAGAATCATCCCAATCTACCTTATTCCTTTATTTTCTCTTTTTTCCATCATTTTTATTATTCCCCTCATTTCCCTTTCTATCACCTTTCTGTTATTTTTGGTTAAAAGTATGAAACCCATATAGAAAATAGTTTTGTTGTAAATCATTATGAATAACTCATTTTCTACTTTCCCTTTTTGGTTTTCAATAAAGTTAACTTTGCCTACTAATAGTAGATGGACTTTGTCCCCACATTATTGACTAATGAAGAGACTTTGTGCCCATACTATTGACTAAAAGTCCACATTTGTTCCCCTGACAAATTTTTTAGCCAATAGTCCTATAATTTACTATAGGTAGCTCAGTTGGATACTTGTCTGTACTCTTAAAGTTAAACATGAAATTCACATTTATATAAAATATTTACATGGATGAATTGTTAAATGGAAGTTGGGAAAGCCAATAGGTTTTGAGACACTTAAATCATTTTCATGAGGAAGAATGAGGTTAAGATAGATACTTGTATGTGCACTCCTGAGGAAATTGATAAAGAGTTGGTCGTAACTAGTAGGCATGTTCCCAAAATGGGGTGAGCTTAACCAAAATACACAAACTCAGTGCATGTTGGTGTCATCTATAATTGCCAAAAACTATGTTGACTCTTTGACATCCACATAATTAATACTCATGAATATGTTGCCCATGACGTTGTCTGTTAAATGTTCATTTCATCTAGGGCCCACTTCCAATTAAAACCCTTACATGTCACCCCCTAAAATACATGCATCCACACTGACATTGACACTTACACATTAAGGTTTGATTTTATTAGGAAAATCATGTGGATCCCCTATTACACAAGACCATTATGATATCCCTTATTTCATTCAGTTGAACTAGACAGGATGGGAGAAAGGATATAAAGGATAAAAAGAAGATTTTTAAGCTAGTAAGTGTACCTATAGAGTCTTACTTTATCTTGGTTAAGTTCCTCACCTTTACGCTTGATTATTTATTATATTTTTATGTTGTGTGTTGTTAATCGATAGGCATTTTCATTACTATGAAACAAGATCACCTAATTCTTTCAAAATATAGTTCAAATATGTGACTATGAATTTTCTTTTGAAAAAAGTTATTTGTAATGCAACCATTATATAAATAAACAAAATTTTATTATTTTACCTATGTTGTAAACATACAAATTAGGATCAATGTTTTTGGGTATTTTAATTTCAATCCTATTTGGATTAACTTGATATTTTCTTCCTTTGCCAATACATCCCTCATTTTCATTTGTCAACCCCATTTCTGATAAAACACTTGCAATTAAATTTTTAACTGCCACAGATCCAAGAAAAAACTTTAAAATTAAATTTATAACTAATGCATAATTTGTTCATTTACTTATATTTTTCCTTTTATCTATCAATTCAATTAGAATAAAATAGTGTGGATCTTAAATTAATAATATCTATATGATTGATGTAAGTATAATGCTCTTATCATTTTGTATCAAAATTATCAGTATCTTAGTCATGTTTTAGAGTGTCTTTGGGGGTTAATTATCTATTAGTTATGTTTTTTCACTTCATTCCATGCCTAAACTAATGGCCAATGTGTAGTTTTCAATAAGACCCTTTCATACGTGTTACACATCTAACATCGAACTAACAAGCAATAGGACAAACACCTCCACATCATCCAACATATCTGATTTTGGACATCATATCTCCATGAGGCATTCACCCTTTGAAATTGTTAGGAAATAATTAGTCCTCATATTAATTTGTGTATATTTTAATGTGAATAATTAAAAGAGTAATAATTCACTATTACATATATTAGTTTGTTAGATATATTTGGTTAGAATATGTTATTGGTTGTGTTATTATTGTGAGTTATAATAATAATAATAATAATAATAATAATACATAAATAGGTTAGTTGTTATTTACCTATGAGAGATTATAGAGATGTGAGAGATTTAGGGTGATATGGGTCACCCTATTTATAGGAAAGAATTTTCCTATATATTTTTATTACCTGTATGAATATGTAATATTATGAATAACATAATACATTATCAGTGTGATTTTATTATTCTCTATGTATTTGGCCTGTGGATTCCATTGAACTTTATTTATATATAAAAAAGCTTTGGTAAGCTTCTAGTCCTAACAGTGGCATCAAAGTGAGGATTTATAACATGATAGGTGTAACATGAAGATTTTTTCCCATCCGCAACTCACCACTTTTTATACAATTGATAGCATCTCATTGCACCTGTCAGACCTACACTAAAACTAAGGGGGGAATTGACAAATAAATTTTCATGATTTTATAAGTCCTACATCTTCAATCAAAACGTAAAGCCTCTATCATGAAAAAAATATACTTTTTATATTTGTTTTGATGTTGATGAATAATGAAGGAAGTATAAATCTGATATAAGGACATCTTATTTCAAGCTTCACAACTATTTCTCATTTTTCATGTGGTCATTTCTCACAAGTATATACGATGAATCACACATACCAATGCATATTCAGTCTGGGTTACTCATTGACAATCCATTTCTATTTGGTATGTAATCACTAAGCAAAAGATATTTGATGAATTATTCATTTCAAGGAAGATGATATACAACTGTCTTCACAATTTTCATCTATGTACTTGGATGAATATCTCCGGTGTCTCCTCCATAATTTGTCCATGATCTTGCATACTAATAAATTACTTACACAACTAAGTAACACATATGTTGTTTTTTTCCACATCCTCTATGATTCCAATGTGTAACCTACCAATCTTGTATGGCCTATAAAATTCATTGATTTATGATTTGTTCATAATAATCTTTGTTTTGCAGATCTCATGCTTCTATTCTTATCTTCACCATATATCTAAGGCAAGTGGATCCATTATATTTTACCATTAAAATCTATAGATCATATCATTTAATTTGATCGTAAGAGTTGAAAACATCCCATGCATAAAGTAAGCAACTTAAAGGGAGATAGATCTACACAATATAAAGAGCAATGCCATTGTATATCCTGACTTTGATCTCAGCAAGCCATATAAAAAGAGATGTCTTGCAGTTCGCATCCTCTACACTTTCACTACCTAGGTTAAGTCAACATCTAAGTAGTTTGTAGTCTTTTTTATTATGTAAATCTAGTCATAGCCATGTCTTTTGTTA
Source organism: Torreya grandis (assembly GCA_037957365.1). NCBI lineage: Eukaryota > Viridiplantae > Streptophyta > Pinopsida > Cupressales > Taxaceae > Torreya > Torreya grandis. Next base: position 590,885 of record JARHVA010003406.1, on the reverse strand, counting down.
TTCAGTCTAAATTTAATTTATAAACTATATGTCTTAAGTTTTAAGAATTTTTAGATTATGATTATGTTTAAATTTTCTAGATCATAAAAGTTTTGCATATTAGAGTGGTCCAATTTATAGATTATATTAAAATGTCAAATGTCTATTTTTTTAGATTTGTAATTGGTTTTTACAAATCTAATTTAAGTTATTGTGTCTTTGTCTCATCTAAAGTTCATTATGAGTCTAGTATGTCAATGAAAGTCAAAAATAGCAAATTTTAGTAAGTCTTTTGTCATCAAGGTCAATATTGTCTATATACATGTAATTTGATGCATGATTACTTGCACGTGATGTCCAAATCATGGGAGGGTCATAATGGATAAAATGAAAAAAAATGAAGAGAAAAAGAAAAAGAAGGTAGAGAGAAATGAAAACAACTTCAAAAATTATATATTTAAAGTGCTAAAACAAGTGCACCCAAATGTTGATAATTCTATCAAAACGTATGTGTCTAATTAATTATTTCATTAACAATATCTTTGATAAATTGGTTCAAGAGGCATCCATGATTGATTGTCACAACAAAAAGCTAGCTATTACATCCAAGGAAATCCATATAGTTGTACATCTTGTCTTTCCATGAGAGCTTGCTAGACATGCTATTTCTAAAGGTACCAAGGTTGTCACCAAGTTTTTCATCTATTAATGAGAAATGAACCTATTGGATGTTGGATGATGCTGGAGGATGGAGGTTTTATACACCTCTCATTAGCCACTAATGAAGGGGCACTTCTACTATAGTGGCTCATATATATTTTTTATTTTCAGCACTTATTTGTATGTGTGACAAATAAGAGGTGTATTTCCTATTTTCCCACAGTGTACTACATAAAAAAAAAGTGTTTAAGAGATGCAGGAGTGAAATTTGAATGGATGATTCCTAATCATGATTCCCACTCTATATAGGTTTATGTCATTCCCTCAGTGAATGGTTGATGGAAAATATACCTATTCCAAGTTCCCATACTGATTTGATTGATGTGTTCTTGACAATGAATGGTTGATAATAGGTTGATTTGTTCCTTCTTTATTTTCATTGAGTCTTGTAAACACAAATTACCAAGTAAGGCTGAAGAGGGGAATGTTAGGAAATAATTAGTCCTCATATTAATTTGTGTATATTTCAATGTGAATAATTATGAGAGTAAAAATTCACTATTACATATATTAGTTTGTTAGATATATTTGGTTATAATATATTATTGGTTGTGTTATTGTTGTGAGTTACAATAATAATACGTAAATAGGTTAGTTGTTATTTATCTATGAGAGATTATAGGGATGTGAGAGATTTATAGTGATATGGGTCACCCTATTTATAGGAAAAACTTCTCCTATATATTTGTATCACTCGTATGAATATGTAATAGTGTGAATAGCATAATACATTGTTAGTGCGATTTTATTATTCTCTTTGGCTTTGGATTCTATTGAACTTTATTAGTATGAAATAAAGCTCTGGTAAGCTTATAATCCTAACAAAAATTTGATATGGTTTTATGTTTTGACCCTTTACACCTTATGAGCTCTTAGTTGAACTCTCTACTCTATCTACTAGTAATAAATAGGATTAATAAAATGTCATTGCCTTTTTAGAGCATCTTGTATCATACGCAACACACTCAAGGTTGTGTTTCTCAACACATAAGTGAAGTATAGAGATTTACAAGATAGAAATAGGGCCATGTTATTCCTAGTTGGAAAAATATCATGGTTTCATTTGGGCATAAAGAGGTTCAAAAAATTATCATTACAAGTTGAGACTTAATAGATATGGTCCTTATACCATCTTTAAAGCTACTGGACTATTGTTTTTTTCTTAGACCTTATAGTTCATCTATTGATTTCCCCAATAGTAGGTAGAGATATGGGTTATGAACCCATATGATACTTTTTGATATTATAAGCCTTTGGTCTCTAAAAATATTTTTTTGGATACCAAGAATTGCATGATTCGACAGAATTAAACTACCATAAAACTAGTTGGAATGTAAATGGTTACTTGCATTCATAAGCTTAGTGGGTACCCTTATCCAATTCAAAGACATAATTTTCACATGTAAAATAGAAAATGATTCACCATGAAATCAATAAAAATTAAATTTATAACTATTCCTTGGCCTTTCTAACCCCATAGTATTTATCATTTTTATTCTTGATTTCCTTCTTGGTTTTCTGGGTATCTTGTACCAAATAGAAGTTTTTCATATCACAATGGGCACTCCTCATCTATAGTAAGTTGGATCACTAGAATGAGAAAATCCAACTCTTGAAGGACTCTCCAAATATAACATGTTCACCTCTTTGTCCCAACTATATCCATTTATGACCAATTTGTATTCCTCTAATTGAAATGGATGATTCTCAACAAAAAAATCAACACTAAATGACGAACAACTATCCTATGTATTGTTGTGTATTCTATAGAAGTCCATATTTGGTATATGTATCTATAATAATAGCCCTCAAAACCCATCATGCTCAAATCCATTCTTAATTTATCTACCCTCAATTGTTTGTTACCCAGTACATTACAAAGAGCATAACTCGAGCATGAAACCTACGTTATACTAATAATTTATCCTCTAAACAATATTCTATAGAAACTGAATTCATCTCTTATTTTTACACCTAATCACTCATTCTCACTCATATACTCTTTACTTATCCCATGCCCCATTACATATCTTATTATTGTTGCTTCAAAACATCTTTTCTATAGATGTGCATTACATGTCTTGCCATAATTGCATTCTATGAGACCATGCTTAGGTGACATATATTTTCAAACAATTCACATGTCATTCTTTGTTTGTGTTTTATTTTCAGCTATATATTTGTAATGTGTAAATATTGTTTTTAGACATATAATGTTTTCAACTATATATCTGTGGCATATATTTTCAAACATTTGACACATTTGTTGTATGCTTCCTCATTTTTCATACATGTATATTAGGCCATTAAATACCAATTTCAAATAAAATGAATATGTCAATAAAAAATTACTCTCTTCTCCAAAATTATGAAGTTCCTAATGTATACACAATATTCATTTCCACTGGTGACTTTGTGTTCACACCTAATTTATCTATTATAATTATGAAATATCTTAATAGCTTGAATAACATAATATACGTGGTGCCCTTGCCTTATTTATTGGCATATAGATCCAAACCCCATTTTAATATCTATGCAGTTGATAGATAACAAGCATTTAGATCATCATGGTTTGAAACATTGAGTGTATGGATAAATTTAAAAACAATGAAAAACATCTCTATCAATAATTGTCTCTTGATTGTAAGCATATATGTTTGTGGCGTTCAATGTGCATTATATAGTTGGTTTTTAGTATGTAAAAGGGGTAAAAGGATAGAGTACATGAAAAAAAATTAATCCAATGATAGATATAAAAAATTAAGCAAAGGGGGGTTATGATGTTTCTCAATTTTTATGAGCATGATTAACTAGTGCATGTATATAAATTTAGTTTAAATTCTAATATTTTGATGTTTTTATAATGCATTACTAAAAATTGCAGAATGTATTATAAAAAAATGTGTTTATTGGTTAGTGACCGATGGAAAGGAATGGATATTCATATCAAAAATGTGTTATTAAGTCCATAAAATATAAGGATAATGTAGTATGGTAATTTGCTAGCTGATGAGGTTGTCTACATTGTGCCCATTAAATTGCATTGATAGACGAGCTTAGTTTATGTTTTTATTTGTACAAAGAAAGAGGTATTTGTGTGGAGGTGGATTTGAAAGTATTTTTTTCTAAGATTAAAGGGGAGAGGAATGTTCCAAGAGGACTCTTGAGTATACTACACAATGATGTCATATTCGTGTATGGTTAGTTTCGTGATATTGAGATCCATTGTGCAAATAAAGAAATCAAACAATAAACATCACATGAGGAATAAAAGGAAATATGAAAAATGAGTATGGATGAGTTAGATATGTCTGATTTAGAAGAAGCACTTGCAGAGTCTTCTAAATTAGAATAATATTTTGATACCATGTCTGATTTTAGAGTGTATGACAATATCATTATTGTACAAAAAAATCATTTTTTGGTAGTATAATGTTCATTTTTTTTTTTTGTAGTCATAGTCTCCATTATTTTTAGTAAGGAGATATAAATTTGATTCAATTTTGTAAACACTATTGTGGGATACATTTTTTATTATTTGGAAAGATTTTTTTTTAATTATGCAACAATGAATATATGTTTTAATGATCTTTTGATTACTCCGTAATTATGCAAGGATCGGTATATGTTGTAATGTTATTTTTTTAACTACCATGGGATACATCCCAATTATATAGTAATGAATATATGTTATAATGATATTTTCATTCCATGGCCACTACAAATCTCTTTCATACTACTAATTATCAAGTATTCAATATTTAGATGTTGTTTAAACACAATCGATGTTTAAAACTATTATATATGTTATTACTTCATTATTGTTCATAGATTGCAATATTTGATCATTTACAATGTTTATATGTATTGGTTAAATGAAACATTTTTCTTGTATGTTGGATCAGATGGAAAAAAAATGGGATCAAATTTTGCAGCTTCCACTTCAGAACCCAAGCAAGGTTCTGACTACAGTAATATCAAGTGTGAAAATGTTACTAACATTAATGAGGAAGACATGTGGATTTCTTGGGTGGATGGTGATAGAGTTTATGACTTCATTAAAGGATAATAAAATAAGAATTCATTCCTTACAATCTTTTGTGTGTCATATCAAAAAAATATCACATGCTCCTTATAAGCAAACAAGGATCAATTCTACATTGGAATATGTCATGTAAGTGACCTTTCATTTTCGATAGTGTGTGTGTATTTGTATGTTGTTATGTTTCATTCATATGTCATTTTTGTAGCAAACTCTCAAGTTCCATGCACTTTATATGTTTAACATATACATACAGATATTGGTGTTCATATGGGTTGAGGACTTCTGAGAAATCAATGCCTTGCCAAAAGACAAGTCCATAGTGCCGAAGATGAGAAATGGTAGCCAACCAAGATGAAATATTATAAGGTGTAGTTTTTATTTATATTTCATCATGCACAAAATGCTCATTAGATATGATCATGTATTTCTCATATACAATCAAGTAGAACATACTAACTATCATAGAAATCATTATCATGAACAATAATATGAACAATTCAAGGGGAATAACTCTTTTATTACTCCTTACATTAGACCCCAACTAAATGAATGGGTTCATAGGCTATAGTCTACTATTATTATAAATGTTTGTTGATAATATGCATCTTAAACACCATGAGATGGTGTACGATAGAGTTGAAATGTTCAATGGTGAAACACATTGGGATGATTTCCTTAGCAAGGATGATATATATAATAGAAAACACCAAATATAGGATGGAAATATGTATATAGTCCCAATGATGCAAAAAGTGTTTGGGTATGGGCGTTGGTAAATCTTGACAAGTGGTTTATCTATCAAAGATATAATGAGGAAGGGATTGATGAGGATGGAGAAATACCCTTCATATTGGGCATCCAAATCCCACAACAGTTAGATTGGTTGTTTAAATTTAGGAAGACCAGCTTATTGGTGATGTATTTAATGTTTAACATGAATGGAATGAAGGTATTTTAATATTAGTAGATGATAAATATATTTATTAACTTACAAGCTCACTTGTGTTTTATATTTATGTATAATTTCAATTATACACATTGTTTATGTTTGATTCCAAATAGCAAGGACTACCTATTACATGCGTGATTATGTCATGGTCATGTACTATTGACATCAACAAATAGATGCAAATACTTTTACAGAGAGTGAATTTGAAATACATTAAGTGTTCAATAAACACCTTCAAGGTAGATGATTATAGGTCAGAGATCAAAGCTATTAGGTGCATATTTATTATTTGTATATGCATAATGAAGTTTCTATATTTAAGGGAATACATAACATTGACACCTTATATTCCAAATTATTACAAAATTATTTTTTATGTAGGAAAACTTTAGATTTTGGAGTTTATTTATGTAGTTGGCATGTTCATCGTACATGTTTGAAGAATTTAAAATCAAAGGTGAAATAAGATGATGTAAGATGTGGGATGTTCATTGAACTGGGATACATAATGCATAGTTTCACTAATGAAGACATGGAAAATAGGGATTCCAATAATTTTGTAGACAAGTATCAATCCACACAGGTTAATTTTGTTAAACATTGGGATTAGCATTGGCTTCACAGGGTTGGAATGTGGTTGTGATGTTGTCATAGCCTTCAGCATGTTAGGAAATAAAAAAATACAACCATATAATCATACCATTCACACCTAAAAATCTATCTCTTGAACACCATATAGATTATTACACATTGCAAGGTGGATTGGCTAGTTCACTAACTAACCACAATTGTTTACATATAATATTGGTGGCTAAAAATATGCAAGGATAGTGTCTTCTATAGGAAATTAAAATTAGAGAGACTTGAAAATGTTTCATGGGTTAAAGCTTTATAGATTCCAAAATTCCATGTCATCTTCCACAATAATGGCACTCGTATAACTAGGGTACAGAGTTAGATAGTTGAGATGTTGCATTATCACATATATAATGTAATGCCATCCATGTCAATGTATAATTAATAGTTTTCACTCCAAGGCTACACTTTTAAACATGTGAGTAAGGTGGATTTGATGTGAGAGATAAGAAGACATAATTTTTTAGGATATAAGGGATCATGTGAGCGATTGAATCAAAAACAATGATATAGAGTATAATGTAAAGTTTCTTTTCACTTATATTTTCTTTTCTACAATTTTTTTTGAGAATCCAATTGGATAATATGTTTAGAAACATGATGCATATATAATGGATCATGAAATGCAAATGAATGAAAATTAGGTATATATGTTAGGGTATCAAACCCTATAGATGAATTTAAATCAAGTATGGATATTAGAGGATCAAACCCTATAAATGAAGGTGAAGTAGCAAATTTGGTAAATGATAGTGAAAACTAGCTGAGGGAGGCTGATAATGTAAGAAATATCTCTATTTATACTCATTTGGTTTTCTATTTATTGTTATTGCTAACAGGATGTTTTTCATTGTATGAATATATCCTTGTTAGTGTTAAAGTTGATGAGCTCAAAGTCATGCGATGCAAAGCTCAGTATATTTTTGACAAATATGTCACAATAATAAGCACCTTTGAAACACTATCATTCTTCCAAAAGTGTATGTCATATCTTTATAACAAGGTGTAGAGTAGGGTAACAGTGAGTACATAACACCCAATGGCTCACTCATTCCAACAAGTACATGATGGGCACGATAATAACCTTTATATAGAGAGAGACTTCATAGAAATGATGAATAGAAGAAGACATCATAGCATGGCATAGGAGATAACCCTCTTTCCAAACCCTCCTCATAAGAATCACAAATGATAAGGTTGTAAAGAGGATCTAAATAGGGCAGTGAAGTAAGAAAGAGAGACTTGATGGAGACAATGCAGCATAATGGTGTCCTTATGTTGGCTATAATGAGAAGTCATTGTAAGGTCATACATTTTGGTTGTCATGTGATTAAAATATATACCTAAGGCTATAAAATGTTTCAATGATGTAAATAGGTGTTTCATTTTTTGTGAATATGCTTCCAATGGATACATCATTCAATTTTTCACTGTGTATATTAAACTTCTAAATTCAATTTGGTAATTTTAACCTGTATTTATTAGGTTCTAAATGTATGCCATATTTTCACATGATTCTATTAATCTCTATTGAAAGTATTATTGATTCATTTCATCATGTTGATAAGTGTTTATGAATTTTAGGGCATGAAATTCTATCATTCTAGTTCAAATCTGAAGGGCACTATTTTGGTTTTCTTAAAAGGTCTTATAGGCTAGGTTTATGGTCATTAGACAAGAGCATGTTCATTGAATCTATTTTTTGCTAAATCATAAAAATCATTGGATCTACCATATACCATGGGCTATGAGTTTTAAAAATCATTGTTTTAATTAAGATTTATCCTCATATTTAATTTGAAATCTATGATCAAGAGAAACATTTTATGTAAATTTGAAATTATCATTGACGGAAACAAAAGTTATACATTTAGACATGTCTAGTTTTCTATCATTCATGTGATAACCACATTTGTGTACCTTAGTTTTGAATGTATGCCATATTTTCACACTATAATATTAATATTTGTTTTAAATTAATTGTTCATTTTTTATCCCAATGGATAAGACACCAATCTAGGTAGATTGTATGTCATAATCATTTCCTTTTAAGTTCAGATAATTTTGCATATTAACTCATGAAAAACATATGTAAATTCTTTTATAATTGTATCAAAAAATTTTATAGATATGTTACCTTATTAATATTATAATGCACATTATTTATGTCTATTATAAATATAGCATGGGTTTGGGTCCATACGACAATCTTTCATGATTTCAATCCTAATCTATAAGTTGTGTAAATGGATGTTTGAGGGTGTTAGTGAAAAATATTTGGACAAACAAGCATGATTAGGACCCCATTTACATTTGTACCTATGTTCTTGAGCCCTCTAAAGATATGTTAGTCATAAACACTGAAAAAGTATTTAAAGTGTGCCCCCATTGGTCCCTTGAAGCCTAAAGTGAGAAGTGTTAATCCTCTATTGTTATATAGAATTATGTATCTTGCCTTTGTGAACTACTCTTCCTATGTTATTTGTGATATAATTTCCTAAACAAAAGGTACAATATTTACTTAACACATACCATATTAAATGTAAGTTTCCATTTAATTTTAAAACAAGTTGGCACATACCATACTAAATTTTTATTTTATACCTTATAATGTAATTCATACTTGCACCATATATCCAAAAAAGGGAAGTTTATCTATAGAAGCTGCAACATGGAACATGAAATAAATAAGATAAAATAAGTGAGTTCTCTATATATATTTGTTTATCGAGGAGATTCCTTATGATATTATCCATAATAGTCATCGATGAATACTCAATTTTGAATACGATATTTTATTACATTATTCCTCCAGTAAGACAAAGTCATTATTATTCCTCCAATAAGCAATAAAGTCATTATTAAGCCATAAAGTGATTATTTTATGTTATTTTTCATGTTTTACAAGCTATGTTATATCCATGGTCATCAATATCAACTACTTCATTCAAATCAACATCTGTCTCTTTTGCTTACTTTGCAAGAATCATTCTATCAAAGCACCCTAATATTTTGAAAACTACATGTGTACTTTGAAACTTTCAAATTTTAGAGGAACTTCAAGAACTTGTGCCAATTCCAACACTACAGTGAAACTCCAACATACGTAACATGGATTATATATTTTGTTTCATATATTTTCCTCACTACTTTTCATGCCTTTTAGGATTTTTGGTGATTTGATGCAATATCGACACTTACATGACTTCCTTGTGAATATTAACATAGGCATGGTTGAGCTCTATGTAGAGTATGAGTTAAATAAAAAATATTATATTATATTATATTTTTTAATCATAAACCCAAACCAATGTCCCAAAATAAGTAAACAATTTGCATCAATATCTATGGTATATTAGTTTTAAAGTGCCTTAATAATTCAAGTGGTGCTTTTGATCACCTTTAGAATCTCTCCATGAATGTATGAACTTATAAAAAAATCATGAACATGCCCAGGAAACTTCCCCATTATCAAGCTAATGAATGAGAACAAATAATTTACAACAAAGTGGATATCTTAGACATAACAATCTGCTAAGAAAAAAATACACATATTTACATCATTAAAACTAAAAGAATTTAAATTTAAATGATTGACATGTTGTATAAAATAAACAATCATAAATTCACCAATTTTTAAGTTAGGTGAAATGCATAAGTCATTCTATCAATGGTAAGAAAAGAGAACCTTGATAGTGCCATTGCAAGTGCAATAAAATTCATCTATAATTTATACCCTTCGTGATGTCACACAAGTTCATTTTTATTTTTATTTATAACCTAGGTAGGTTGAATTACACACCAATTATGCCTAAAAGTGCATTATTTAAGGCAAACTCACAAATTACACACTATTAAATCAACCCTTTATGGTAATAAATGCCCCATTTCTAGATTTATATATTAGAGAGTATAATATTGGGGTACTGACTAGTCCTTGTCATTAAAATTATAAATACATTTCATTTATCATGTGAATGAATGGTAAATTGATACAAAAATTTAATATATGAAACCATCATAACACTTTTTGCCAACATCAAATAGCTAAGCTTCTACAAAATGTGGCAAAATAGTTTTTATAAGGTAGAATAGACACAAAAGTAAATACAAGAATGTTCAAAATTAGACATTATTGAAATCCAGAGTTATTTTATTTCACTTCACCATCATTTGAACAATATTTATGTAAAATTTCATAAGTATACATAACATATCAATCACAAAAGTAAATATGCATAGTTAATCCTTATTTTTCATCCTTAATATGCCACTAGTACCTAGGTTGATCCATCGAACTTGCCCACACATGTTCTCACACTCTTGTTTCCAATATTATATCTTTTGTTCATATATGTAAATAATTTCATAATAATTTAGGTTTAGGTACTTGGTTATCTCTCCCTTGAAGCTATGGAGTGCTTTGGTGTACACATTAGTAGTATCAAGATTGATACACTTTTTTTCAAGTTCCAACTTCTCACCCTTGAGTGTGAGATTTGAACGATGTAACTCCTCACTCTCCATGGTCAAATTATCCAAGGCCATTTTATTCTAGACTATAACTCTTTATAACCTCTAAATTTTTGTCCTTGTGCTTTGAATAAGGTCAGACAAAAACTGGTTTTCCCTGGTGAGAGAACCATTTTTAAGTATTATCAATGAGAGCCTAACACCAACATGATATGTCATTGACATAACTCCCTCACATCTCATCCTCTCAATAATTTATTATATGTCTTCCATAATTTCACCAACTACATTTTCATATTTATTTCTAGGGATCCCTACAAAAATACATAGCTAATTGAATTAAAACATTCAATCAAAATTGAAATTACATAAGCAAAAAACAACATAACAAGTTTATAACATATGAAAACTATGTAAATTAGGATATGAAAAATAAAAATCATCTACATGAATTAGGGTATTCAAAATACAACATAATAATTAAGCCAAACAATATAGTTTTCTTATCTAATCTATCAATATCTACTAACTAGGGTATGTTAAATCCAATAAGAATCACACAAGTCTACAAGCTCCGAAGCTCACATTTTCATTCCTTGATTTTATTAGGTATTATCACAACACTAAGTGTGCCTAACTTCATGAATAAAATTGAGACTCTTCAATCTAGAAGTACCTTATGATTATCAAAATAACAAAACTTAAGGGTCATTTTATCTTAAGAAAGAGCAGAGCATGCAACAACTAAATGCTTGTGAAAGAACAATTAACTCAAATATTATGATAGGAACTTAGCACTATCTCAAAAATGTAAAATAGTGCATCAGTGGTCCTTACCAAAACTATTAAAATTACTCATTTATAAGAACCACTATTGGCATAAAAGACTACTATAAAGACCAGATCTGAGCAAGAAAGACATAGAAGTATAATACCATGTAGTATATTATAAAAGTTAATTTTTAGTTGTTTTACCTAGTTTAATGATTATGGCACATCAATTCCCATCAGATAATAGGATTAAAAATAAAATAAAAGCCCTTAAACATCCTTTCCCACATTGCCAACACAAAATTTCCATATATCTATAACTACATTCATACATTTAGTATCTACATCCATATAAATATGATCAAATTATTAGCATACTAAATCATGATTCACAAGAGCTATCTAATTAGTCCTGGTATTTTAATAGACATAGTATTGTATTAACATTCATTATCAGTCTTACTAGAAATTAAGGAGTTATATGAATAGGTAAAGTAGAATGACATTAACATTTAGCTTGTATACATAAAGGACTAATATGATTTAGATCCTTTCCAAAGTTTTGAAACATCATACATCATACATCACAAGAGTTAGATGTGATTGTACTTCAAACATGAAGTTAAATTATCACAAACAAAATTTATATGTTACTTTCATAACCTGACATGCCTGAGAGTTGTTGATACTCAAGTGAAGGATTAGCATAAGTTAATGTTTTTTGACAACTACATAACCTAAAAGAACCTAGATAATACAAGGATACTGCACCTGGGTCTGAGATAAAAATAGAGCATCACAGTATAACCAAAGAAAATATATTGATGGTCCTACACATCCTTATTTATTAAATAGCCTAAACTTTAACCCACTCTATAATTTTATACATAATGAAGTTTAAGTATCTAAATAATATTTATTATTAATGACCTATAAAGTATATGATCTAATACTAATAACTACACTAAGATATATTTTTGCCTATAAAGACATCAAGCCAAAGTAGGCAATAAAACCATAGAGTAATGAAACACTATCACAAGCTCACAAAAATCAAGTTTTCTAATTGGTGATTATGAATTCATGAAAGGAACAAATGTCTTCACAAAACCTAAATGAGACTAGAAGCCAAAAATTGAAGAGAAGCTGAGCAATTTTAATTCTTATATTTAAGCATGGAAACAAATGTAGGAAAAACAAGAAAGGAATTGAATTTTAGTACCAAGATAATATTAAAAATAGTAAAATATAAAGTTATATATCTTAAACCCATTAATAGCTTCACCCTGTAAAAAAAACAACACATGACACCATGAATCCATACCTCCAGCATGCTCGATATGATCCACTGAAGTGTTGAAGTCCTCACCCTCCCTCCTCCTCCTCCTCCTTGAATGAGGCTCCATAGACATTATTTGAATTTTTGTGTGAGATTACTAAATAAATAAAGACATGAAATGAGAAATTGTATGGAAAATAGACAAGTCATGCATAAAATCCTATATATCACTCCATCCTGCCATGATTACTTGTCAACATACATAGTGATGTGAACATGCATACATGATTATTAACATTTTTAATGCTCAAAAAATAATAGTTTAAACATGTGAACATTATTTATTTCATTTTAACATAGTTACTCGTTAACATCATTACATATCAACATGATTGCATAAGTAGATGTGAACATTGTTGCATCATTTAACCATGCACAGTCTTATAATACATCACTAATTACAATATTGAATGGCACAACATTAATTTAATTGTAGATAAATGAAACACTTATTAGCTATAATAATACATAAATTAAACACTTATAGTTAAATATCATGTCCAAATAATATGTATCATTACATATCATGTCAAAAAATATATAAAAAATCATGTCCAAGCCAGTAGCTTTCAAGCAATATCCATGTTCATGGAATGAACCCCTTGTTGAGGAAAATGAAGTGGAATTGGATGATAAATTAATGTGATTATATTTCACCCTATCACTATGACACCTACATTTCAAATTGTCAAGGTTAGGAAGGTTGACGAAAACCAAGAATAAGACACTTACATGAAGAAAAAACTTATTAGTTTGCCAAATAAAAAGTAAATATCATACCACCAATAAATGGATCATAATGATCTTGAGAAAATCACCTCATATTCATCCAAATAATAAATAAAATTACAAGATACATAAACATTAAAAAAATGGTAGGGTTCAATGCTTAAATCAATAAAAATAAGATAAAACTATTATTGCACATTGCTAGTGGATCCGTTAATGTTGATATCACTACAATGCCCAAAATCATTTAAGTGGACATTATTTTTATTTATATTCTCCTTATTCATATCAAAGGGTAATGAATTTGTATCCTCATACAAAACCCTCCTAATATTGACAATATAATAGTTCTTCTAGGTAGGCATACCATCGTAAGTCCAACCCCACTCAATAGATACTATGGTGCCTTTTATGACCATACAACCACACATTGGCACCAAGGTGAAAACTCAAATTATGTATGGATGAAGAATTAAATTCTATTCTAGAGACACTAATGGTCATATTATCCTCATCATTTCTAGAATTGTCACTCGATAATATAATAACCTCGGGGTCTTATGCTTCCTCTGTGGTATTCCTCTACAAAAGAACAATAAGAACTATTAAAAAATGTTAGTGTTAAATATAACTATAATAAAAAAAATTAGACAAATTTATTGACTTTAGTTATGTGAGGCATCTCATCATCACTGAAAAATATGTCCCCTCACAAACCCTTTTCCTTTTTTTGAAAGGTAATCCCCCAAAGTAATGTCATCATCATCACTAGAATGGGTCTAAGGGTCATCTCTCTCAATTTTTGATGTTTATTTTTACATAAATATAAAATTTATTATTCATAAACATAAAATTACCTTAAATTTCCATGTATGCAAACCATTCAACACATTGCATCTAACCTGACATTCACTATTGTCTGCACATTACCCTTACTCCACCCTTAGTCTTTCTTGTTCCATTTGTTGATAATATATTTTTTGCCTTATGAATTCTTTCCTTATTTTCTCTATATTTCACTTGAATCAGATGCAATCATCTACTCATTGATATCCTATAAGGCTATCTCACTAAGATCAAATAATTGAAATACATTCTCCCTTGCCATCCATGATCTTTCCAGCCTATCCCTCTTGTTGACACTCTAATTTTTTAGAAGTTGATCTATTGACCTACATTTTTTTATATTTTAGTGTATGCCCCTCACATCAAATTAATTTTTCCACTATTAGCATGATCTAGAGGCATCTTTGAAATAGGTTGCCTACCATGAATCTTAAGGCAGTGAGCACTCAATCTATCTAATGACCAAAATGGACAACCACTCTCATCACAAAATGTGTTGCATGTGTGTAGAAATCAATAGTGAAAATCTAAATTCATGATACACATGTATATAATCCTATATTCACCCACAAACTATCATTAAAAAAATAAGCATGAGGTTAGAATCATAAATCAACAAAAATAATAAATCATCCTCAAAAATAAGAATATGTCCTTATAGATTTTAATTCCTCCTCCTCTAGATCATATTGCAATCTATCTAGAAGCTAGTCACTATCATCATCATTATCCACATCCTCATCAACATATTTTTTAACCTTATTCTACTCCACCTCATCCTACCATAATGGTCAACATATACACACCAATCCAAAAACATATGGAACAAGAAACATCTATGAGCATGATGAAGAAACAAAGAATAAGTACATTCAATGCTTATAATTGAGGAGATAAACTCTTTTTAGGGGTCATTATCACCCTCATCACCTTAGCTCCGATCTACCCCCTCATGCTAAAATTTAAAAAATAATATATAAAATCACAAATTAGATAGGAAGTGGTCTAATATTGACTACTATAAAAATGTAAAGAGAAGCATTTATGAGTATGATGAAGGAACAAAGAATAAGTATAGTAAATGGTTCATGTACATTTGTGGAGACAAATTATTTTTTAGGGTCATGAACACCTTCATCACCTTAGCTCCACTTTTCCCCCTCCCATTAAAATTTAAATCACAACATATAAAATCATTAAAAGGATGTGAAGTTTACAAATATTGAGTATTATACTAATGTAAAAATAATTTAAATTTGGCATGGCCATTATATGGAGCATCATTAATAATATGTGTTGATTCCTCATCTACATTTGTATTCATAAAATAATCAAATGCCCATTGACATTCCATTATGGGATACTAGTGGCCATGAAATGGTTGTCCCAACCCAGTGGGAATCCTACCCTCACTAGTGGATGCACTATCTAAAACCCTCTTATGATTTCTAGCAACTTGATGTGAACATCTAAACTCAGGGAATGCACATAATGATGACTGATCATTGATTTTTTTCTCCTAAAATAATCCATATAACGATTGATTACTATCAACAAACAAGAATCAAACTAAAGAAAATTGTCATCGATGATAGATAAAATTGCATATAATTTACTCTAACTCAGCAAAAAATTATCATAAGAAATCATTACCTTTCAAATCATCCATCATAAATCTAGAAAATTCAACATTAAAAGTATTAGTTTCCAACATATGATAATTTTCATATAATTTTAGATTATGGCTTACAACATTTCAACATTATCTATGAACTACATTCAACATTCAAAGTATTAGTGTGCCAAAGGGAAGGACACATCGTTTAAATTTTGGTTTTCTATGAATTATATGAAGACATCTATTAGAAACCCCTTAGATAGATATAGGTTTAGTTTCCTACCAAACCCATTCATATTTGAGAGTTTATTCAGGTTTATTTTATGTCTTCATAACCTCAATGGGATGGTTCATATGTAGGTTTGGAGATGTATCTTTATTTAGGTCTTTGTTCTTAAAAATGGAATTCCTTATTTGATATTTTTGAATAGGCTATATACTCAGTCCACTTGGATCTTTATATGTAGCCTCGCATCCCTAACATGGGTTTCTATGTTGTGCAAGTATTGTGGTTTTTTTTAATATAAAATTGTGCATTCATTTTATCTTCAACTTTGTTATTTGCATGGCCTTAGGACACTAGCTATAATTGAGGTTGATCTTCACATAGATTATTTTTCATTTACCTTTGGTAAGTAGTTACTTAAAAATATGACACCTTTATAGGGGAATTTTAGGTCCACAAATTTAATTACCTCATTTTTGATCTTTTTTAAACATTCATTGTGCTAAGTAAATGTTGATTACTACAGTTACTAGTGTTGAAGGTGATTGATTCATTAGATGATACCCCACCCCCACCCTACACAATTTTCCATCAATGCTCCTTGTACTTGTGTTTATTATGCTTGGCATGGAGGGAGTGTTACCTTACCTTGTAAATTGTTTAGATGACAAGGGCACATGCATATTATTAGTTTTATCTTTAGGTTTGGAAGATCATTGACTATGGATGTTAAGAGAGGAACTTGAAGAAGTTTATACATTCCTTCGAATAATATCAATCGAGCCCTCTATGATCTAAATTCTAATTGAGAATTTGGTGGATAGCACATTAAATTGAGGAAAATTAATATGTTATACAAACAATGAATCAAATCATAGAAATAATATCAATATAATTCAATGTAAATGAAGCTTTATTGAACCCATGAGTAGTATACTTAAAAGCTAACTATCTCTAAGAATGGATGTGATGCTACAACATATGGAAATCTTTGAGTAGAATTAAATCTACAATATTATGATGGTTTTTTTTTAGATGTTATTTCCTTTATATCACTTTCAAACTAAGAGATTATATATTTATTTTAGAACATCAAAATTCAACAAACCAAAGTAAATTATGGTAGGACACCCATTCGCATCTACCAAATAAACCATTCCAATATATCACAATATTGTTTGAGATTTCCAAATTCCAATATAAAAATATTATTTGTAAGTGAAAAAACAAATACATAATAATTTGAACTTCCCTTACCATAAACATAACTCTAATATTTGGAACTCATGGAAGTAATGAATGGATGTGTATGCACATCCACCTAGTAACTAATTGAATTTAGAGAAATGTTTGAAAAAGAAAAGATGGAAACTCAATATGTGTTTTAGGTGTCTGATGGGTTTTTTACTCTGAACGACATGGATGCATATTATTCTTCTATCTTTGTAATTTTTAGGCTCCTAAGAAATATGTGTTCAGTGGTTATGGTGAATGTGATTCATTATTTTTAGTAGCTTCTATAATAAGCAAAGAAAATATATTATATACATGAACAAACCTTATTAAGCATGCATGAATTAAATATGAATGTTGGTATTGCTTTTGGGCATTAGTATAATTGGATAAGGAATGGGTTATAGCAATAGAAATAAAGGAACTAAACCTTAGGGATTAAAATAACTAACCAAAAAATGTTAAAAAAATGTTTTTCATGAAGAGAAACCACACAATCAATAAGACCATGAAAATTAATTTGATCAGAATCAACAAGCATGTTCGAACAAGGAAACACCCATTTAAAGATATTTGATTAGAATAAACAATTATGTTGCAATAAGGAGACACCCATTAAAATAGGTTATGAAAAGGAATGTTTTCATATCATAAGGCAACAAAAAATGGGGTAATCCATGGAAAGAATAAATTATCACAATAATTTTAGTGGCACTGGGGTAAAAAAATCAAGGAAAACATGGAACAAGGAGTTTGACTTGGCAATGATGTTAAATTATTTATTTCTCTTATAGTTTGTGAAAAATGTTGTCAATGTGAATGAGTATAAGATGTGATAATGTGAAATTTGAAAACTAGATCCCATTATTCCTTGTTCAAAAAATGGATGAAATTTTAAGTAGACCACCCAACCCAAAAAAAATAGGACTAATCAAGCTGAATAAGTAAGGACCATCAAACCTAAAGATGTACTCTTGTTTTATAATCTATCTTCATTGCAAGCAGACTATTTCTTGCATTTTGAAGAGGACAAGGAAAAACATTTGCACAAAAATGTATCTAATTTCCAACTCAAAATTATAAGAGGTAAATGTTTTAAGTATGGAACACAAATATTTAAACCTCATTAACATTAGGTTTAAACCCCTATTTGAACTCTACTTAGGAAAATTGTTTGTGTAGTTCATTAAGTTTAACTTGTTCCTTTCTTAGTCTTTTGTATTATTCTTGTTGTTCATTAAGTTTAATAAAAACAATATTCCTAAGAGGTTAAACAACTTAGTGTCAAACTTAATGAACAACAAAAACAATATGTCTCTGCTTTCCTACCCACAAGCACTTTTTAGATCCCTATATACAATACCATAATTCATCAGATTATGGCCATACAACTACATAGTTGTAATTAGTAATTTGCTCATCCATGACCATCAAGTGAACATCAATTTATTGAGCTCTATGATAACCCTTGCCCATCTTGCATGCATCCATGACCATCATACAGCTCTATCATGATTGTACAACTATATAGATGTAATTAGTAAATTTATCACTATCGATACATCCATAACTTCCCTATGTATAGTAATTTGGGCATGGTTGAGCTCTGGTAATCTTGCATAGTTGGTTATCATTCATTTTTGTTATTGTATTTAACTAAAGCAAGGGTTTTCATTTATGTTAATTGTGAGATAGACTTGAATGCTTACCAAAAATGTCAAAACCACATACGTGTGTCAAATATGCATAAAATAAATATATATATTTGAATCTATAGTTATATAATTAAATTTCATATAAACATTTGTGATATTCATAGTACTCATATTGCATCAAAATTAGAATCTCTCTGCCCATAATTTATATATATGTGAATCATGAGTTTATGATTACAGGGTCCAAATACATTAATAATTTAGAAATATAAAAAATTTATATCTTACATGATCAATGACATTATAGACTACATCGAATATCCCTAATTATAATTCCTTTCAAATAGCGTCAAAGATCCCTGTTTATAATGCCTTAAAACATGTTATTGATTATAAATATTAGAGCTTCCTCAAGATATCTAGTATCAATATGGTGGTCAATGATGCATGGATAATTATCCATTATATGCATAATGAAATAGCATACACTCATGAGATTAAAGTATTTAAAACACTCATTCATTAGATAAGCAAGAATGCATGTAAAGAAAACACAAATGAGGCTTACAAGGTTTGGGTTGGTTCTACAGTGTTTCATTAGTTCAAAGAGTTCAAGGGCATCCTTTTCATAGCCATATATTGTGTATCCTATAAAAATCATGGTCCATGACACTAAATTTAAATGATATGTATTTTTCAAGTAATTTATATGCCTTGTTTATGCTTCCATATTTGGTATACACATCTATCAAAGTATTTACAACTATAACATCTAATTGAAAACACTTTCAATAATTATTATATGAAACTCAATGGACATGATGCATATTTTCAAATAATTTGTGTACCTTTTGTATGCTTCAACATGGCATGCACATCTATCAAGGCATTTATAACTATGACATCTAACAAAAATTATGTACAAATAATTCTCGTATACAACTCAATATCTTATTCTAAAGTTCCCATTTTGGCACATTTTGGGATGATGCCTAAAAACATTATGGAGTTTGTATTCAACCTTTAAAATTGCATTTAATTAAAACTATCTAAGGCCATATTGATAAGCCCATTTTGTGCAAATTGTACAATAATTATGATTCAACTTAAATATGCAGTCTCCTAAATCCACATAGTATGACCTTTGTAACAATGTAACAAACTCAAACTAAGGCATCAATTTTAGTACAATAAACTCAAAAAAATGTGTTTATTTCAAAATAATAGATGTTCCTTTTGGTCATTTTTTAATCATATTGAAAAAAAAGGATATGAACATATAAAAATTTACCCTAGTTGGTATGGGGTTTCCCTTGTAGGCCTCATTAGCATTCAATGTGACCCAATTTTAGGGAGGATGAATCCATTTATCTGTTAGACACTCCTAGTTTACTATCTCTTCATTAGGTTTTCTTGGTTATTTTCCTTCTTTCATCAATTTTTTATTCTTGACATTAGGTTAGATTTGTATTTTGTATCTCTCTTTTGTCTTTATAGATTTTTGTTCTTTAACAACTTTTTGGTTTTTTATTATTTGAAATTATTTCCTAGTAAATCCTAGATGAGTTTATGAACCATCTATTACTGTTATGTGGGATAAGCTTTAAATACATTATTTTATTATTTGTAAACAAAATTTATAAGCATTTGTCATGTTTCATTATGCCCCACGATATTTATATTTGTCCATTTGATTTATTATCTACCTTTTTTTTGTGGGTAGGTATTTGAACTAGGTCACCCTCTTTGGATTTGGATCACCCTCCTAGGAGCATCCTTTGTTACCATCACACAACATCACCATACATCATCAAATTACTAATGTTAAAATAGAAAGGGTGTATCATTATCTATCTTTTAACCATATCATCATATAGCATTCATGACTTTCAATGGAGTAAGGGTTATCACAGAGCTCAAATATGCCCAAGAAGACTAGTAATTATTAAATTGATGCATGCAATATGACCATCAAGGGAACATCCTTGAGCTTTGTGATAACCCAGGCTTGCATAACAATGAAAGGTAAAAGAATTTTATAAAAGTGAAAACCAAAAATAATATGAATTATAATATTTACTCAATTTTAAACTTGTTTAATTCAATATGAAATTTCCATAAATCATTGTCTTATATAGTTTAAAGATGGATATGGGCATAACCTAATAAAATTCTCATTGAGGCATTATGTCAAACAATTCACGTGCCTTATATAAGACAGCAAATCATAAGACATGGAAAACCATAAAATAACTGGGTATGTATGTAAATTATAAATATTTAATATTTTGAGTCCCAGTGAAAATACAACTTATTATTGATACAACACCAAGTATTAACTAACTTATTATGAAACTATGATTTTTTTCCCACCATAACTAATCCTACATTTTATTGAAGATTTCCCGGTTGCACTTACCAAACAAATATTTTTCATGTTAGATAAATTTTAAGGACAAATAATTATAGAATTCATAGATAGGATACACAAATAACATCAAAGAATATTTAAATATATAACAAAGACCTCTTCAAGAAACAAGTAAAGAAAAATTATTATTTTACATTATATCAGTAAATTCCAAATCTTTTTTGGAATCATTTTAATTGGGACTCAAATTTTGTTTTGAATCCATTATGGAATACAACTAACCTATGAAAATAAGGAATCATCTCATTGTTTTAGTCCTCAAAACTCAAATTTTTAATCCTAAAATGCCTCCTTGCCCCTTGTTCAAATGCTTCCTCCTTCCTTAGTGATGGTGTAGACACTTAAAATTGGATACCTTGTGTTGATTTTAATCATCCCTAATCATCCCTAGTTTTCTCTAATTCTAATTCATTGTCACTATTCCTCATCACTATTTATGGTTTACTATTCACATCTTTATTAAGTTAATTAATTAATCCTTCCTTAATAATAAATTCCATGGATTTTGAATATTCACAATTTCTATAAATCTATAAATCAAATTATCCTCACCTTATGATGTCATTTTCCTTTCTAAATTTCAAAGATGCCCTAGGCTCTGTTTGTCCCCCATCATTTAAATTTTATAATATTATCTTCGTCATCTTTCCAATTTAATAATCCACTTCATATTCCACTCAATCCCACTTACCAATTTTATATTATATCTTTGTCCCAAATAAATTTTATATTCATTTGAGATAATGCATCGATGGCATGCAAGAAGAACACACAGGGGTGTTATCAAAGTAACCATAGAAGGAAAATTAGGGGAGACAGTCAAATTTGAGTGGTATAAATACACTTGAATCAAGGTAGGATAGGTGAACTGATGTGGAGTTGGCATGTGGTGATGGGGTTTCTGAGCATTAGAGCCCTGGCAAGGATTTTCATTCATAGGAGTTTCAAACCCTTAACATCCCCCCTCAACCTGATTTGATCCCAGTTTGCATTTCACCTACTGATTTGAATGTGGAGGATAATGTTGAGGGTGAGTCTAGCCCTAATTTTTAGAGTGTGGAGTTTCATTTTGCCCTGATCATTGGGCTCAAATGAGAGTTGATCCTAGAAGATAGTGATTTACTTGACAAAATCAAGGTCCTTGAAGAATGTGGCATCATAGCTAAGGCTACAGCCAAATGGTCATCCAAAGGTAAATTTGAAGATTGAGCTTTTGTCAACTAGGGAAAGGATATTGACTTAAAAATTTTGTTGAATGATTTCTTTCTAGTTTCCTACTCAAATGGTAATGCCAAAGACAGAAATTTCTCAGATGGTCCATAGTTGATTAATGGGGTTGATATTGAGGTGCAATTATGGAGTCCAAATTTAATAATGTTGAACAAGGTTTTGATTTAGATAAGGATCTACACTCTTCCTATCAAATATTTGGGTGAATCAAGTCTTCATATTATTGGAAACTTGATTGGTGACTATATTTCTATTGACCATGTAACACACTTTGGTTTTTATACATCTTTTATAAAATTTGTGTTAATATTGATTTAGGAGCTTGAATTCTAGAGGTAGTTATCCTCAAATATTTTAGAAGAGAGTGGATTCAAAGTATTGACCTTGAAAAGGTTCCTTTCTAGTGTTACAAGTGTCACTTAATTGATCATGTTAAGAAGGCTTTTCCTAATCCGGTGCATCCATCCTTTTGGAAGGGAGTGCAGTATGGAAAACCTACGTGGAAAGCCAAGAACCTTACTCTCTCTAAAATTTTTATTAAAATTAAAAATGTCTCTTAGTTTATCCATAATCCAACTTTCCCTATGATTCTAATTTCCTTAATAGTTTCTCAATATTTCATTGAAATATTAGATCCCTCCTCTCTAAAAACTATGGTGGATGCTACAACTAAGTTAATTAACCAATCTTTTAGCTTCATAAACACTATTTCTATGGTAAAATCCATTTTATTTAAAGAGATTGAATATAAAATCCACAACATGTATGATGTTGTTGCAGTAAATCTAGAGAATTTGGAGCTTTTATCAAATTCACAAGTTATTGGAGAAGCTGGGGTGGATGTGGTTTTGGAAGGTTTACTTAAGGAGTCTCTTCTATCTTAGATTTATGAAATAGTGAGCCCTATCGATATTTATAGTGATTTAAAGGATTATTTTGGCTCTAAGTATATCCTAATGATCTCTTAGGTAGCATGCCCTCTCTCTATACCCAATTATGGGAAAAAAATCTAGAAGGGGATGCAAGATCAATTCTAAAAAGCTTGTTGAATAGGGATTATTATAAAGTCAAAGGACAATCACAACCTTCTATTCTAAAAAATTAGGGGTGGAAATCCCCTTTAAAGCATCATGAAACTAATCTCATGGAATGTTAGGGGTATTAATGCCCCTAAAAAAAGGTCCTTGATTAAGTGGCAGATTTTCCCTCTTCGCCCTGATATTTTTTGTGTCCAAGAAACTAAAATTTTGAAAGAGAAGGTGATAAATGTGTTTTTGAAAGAACGTAGAAATTGGAAAGGTTGTTTTGTTGACTCTATTGGAGCCTCAGGTGGTTTATTCATGCTTTGGAATCCTTATAAAGTTAAGTTTATCTCCTATGGCTATGGGGTTAACTGTTAATGGTATCATATCAAGGAACTATCCTCTAATATCAATTTCAATTTCTTTAATGTTTATGGCCCAAATAGTGTGTATAATAAGAGGAAATGTTAAGAGGAAATTTGTCTCATCATGATAGCTCACCCAATTTAAAAATTCACTCTTAGAGGTGACTTCAATGTGATCTTAGTCTTGATGACAAACAAGGTGGTTTGGGGACGTTGTTATAATCCCAATGTGATTTTGCTTCCTTTTTTGCTTTGGTTGACTTGGTGGACATGATTCTAAGAAAATCTCTTACACATAGACCAATAAAAGGAAGGGATTTATTAATGTTGTTGAAATGTTAGATTTTTTATCGATAAAATTTGGTTAAGTTCAAATTGGGTCCATAAAAGTTGCATTATTCCTTTGTCTAGTTTGACCATGCACTAGTGGATTGGATCATCATTGAGGATCATATTTCTCCCTTGTCCCCTTTCAAGTTTGAATTAATATGGTTGAGAGACCACTCTATTTTTGATTCTATTAAAAAATGGTGGAATGCCCTTCCTAATTTGAAGGGTGATCATATCTACTCCTTTACCAAAAATTTGATTTATATTAAGAATTGTTTCAAACATTAGAACCTTACACATTTTAAAAACATCTTTGAAGAATTGAAGAAGGTTAACATAGACCTTACTGCTTTAAATGAGTTGGTATTAAGCTTTGGCATGAATGTGGATTTGTATCTTAGTGAATGCTCTCTTTTGGTTAAACTTGAAGAATTGAAAATTTGTGAAGAAATTTACTAGAAGAAAAAGTCCAAAGAATGTTGGCTAAAGGAAGGTGATCATAATACAAAATTATTTCACAACTCTACTCATCCTAGAAGAAGTGGTAATATGATTTCAAAGATCCAGGATAGGGAGGGAAATGAGCTCAAACTTTTTTATAAAATTAAAGGGGGGGTGGTCAACATCTTTTTTGATCTCCTTGCAAGTCATGAAGCATATGATTTATTCTAACAAGAAAAATTGATGCATTTTATTCCAAATCTGGTTACCAGACAACAAAATGACTTTTTGATGGCCCCATTTTATTTAGAGGAAGTAAGGAAGCTAGTTTTTTCTATGAAAAATGATAAGGCACCTAGTCCAAATGGGTTTCTTACTGCCTTTTATCAATTGTTCTAGCCCATCATTGGTGAAAAGGTAATTGTTGTGGTGGATTTTTCTAGGCAGGCCAATAAGGTTCGTACATACATCAATTATACCTTCATTGATTTGATTCCTAAAGGTTCTTATAAGTTCATGCTCAATGATTATTATACTATTGCATTATGTAATACTATTTACAAAATTATTTCTAAGGCAATATCTTTCAAGCTAAAAACCTTCATCTTTGGGATTATCTCTCCTGAGCAAGGAGGCTTCATTTTGGGGCATCACATTCAAGATGAAATAATCATTGTATATGAATTGATTCATTCTTTGACTCACATTAGGGAGAAAGGTATGCTTATCAAACTAAACATAAGTAAGGCTTATGACAAAGTCAATTAGAGATTCCTCATGAAAATACTAGAATGTTTTGGGTTTGATAAGAATTGGTGCAACTAGATTTTTAGTTGCATATTAACCCCAAAATTATCCATTCTTCTCAATGGGGGTCCTATAGGATTTTTTGAGGCTAATAGAGGTATCAAATATAGAAATATGATCTCCCCTTTTTGTTCATTCTTATGGTTTAAGCCTCGAGTAGGTCCATCCAAGATGCACAGGAGAATGGTATGATCAAGGGCCTTTGTGTTATAGATGAAATTGGCAATCTAACCCATCAGCAGTTTTGGATGACAATTTCCTCTTTGGTAGTGCATCCATCAGGGAAACTTCTTCATATAGGACCCTTTTGGATAACTATGTTATGGATTTTGGGCAAGAGGTAAATGATCACAAATCTAAAATTTATTTTGTGAATGTGGCTAGTCAATTGCAACCTCATCTTACTCAGCAATTAAATTTCAAAATTGGTAAGTTACCAACTAAGTATTTAGGGTTTTCACTTTTTGTTAGGCTTGACAAGTCAACTTTTTGGGATAATCTTCTTTGCTCTCTAAAAGATAGGTTGAACTCTTGGAAAGGCAAATTCCTTTCTTATGTTGGTCAATTAATGCTTATTAAATCAATTTTCTCTACTATTCCCATTTATCTCTTATCAGTTCTAAGGGCCTCACCTAAAATCATGAATAGCATTGATCATATTTACAAGTCTTTTTTGTGGCATGGCAACAAGGAAAAAAGGAAAGTTTACCTAGTTATATGGGACAAAGTATGTTACTCAAAAAAAATTAAGTGGGGTTGGCATAAGTAGGTTTGAAATTCATAATCAAGATTTGGGTGCCAAGCTTGTTTGGCAGGTTTATTCTAATCCTGAAGCAATTTGAGACAGAATTCTCCACTATAAATATTTGGGCTCTAATGATCCAAGGGAAATTATCTCTTTTGATCATCATCCCTATGGATCACATATTTGGAATTTTATCCTTCATTGTAGACCTCTCATAACCAATCACATGTCATAGATTATTAACAATGTCAAAATGGTAGATTTATGGGTTGATTCATGGAATGGCTAGAAGCCACTCATGGATATTAGAAAATTGGATGAGACAAAAGTGGTTTTATCTACTATTTGGGGTTTGAAGTTCTACAATTACACTAATTTAAAGCATTTTGGTTTGGGGAATTTTGGTAAATGGAAAGACATTGTCAATTCTCCAATTCCAAATGTTTAGAAATATTTTATCTCATCCATTTTAAGCTTGCATAAGGTTTTCTTGAACAACAAAGATGACTATATTTGTTAGACTGGGGAAAACTATGGTGATTACAAAGTTAACCTAGGTTATAATCTTGCAATTTTGGATAATGATAGCTATCTTCAGACTAACCTTTTATGTTGGTCCAATAAAGGTTTCCCAAAGGTGGGTGCCTTTTCTTGGTTAGTAATGCAACACAAAATTCTCACTCAAGATCACCTAAGGATTATGGGTTGGATCGGTCCTTCTAGGTGCAACATGTGTGGCCAAAATGAGGAAATAATTAATCACCTTCTCATTCTTTATCACTTTGCCACTTCATATTTGGATTAGCTAAGTGGTAAAATCAATTGGCATTGGGCCTAAGCCCCATCTATTGATCAAATATTCTCTTCGTAGTTTTTAGGCCATGAAAATGATACATTTAGGTCCCTCTAAATTTATAGTCCTACAATTCTCATCTGGTCAATATGGAAAGAAAGA
The DNA here is from genome assembly GCA_037957365.1 of Torreya grandis. NCBI lineage: Eukaryota > Viridiplantae > Streptophyta > Pinopsida > Cupressales > Taxaceae > Torreya > Torreya grandis. Next base: position 563,337 of record JARHVA010003406.1, on the reverse strand, counting down.
AAGAGTTGTATTTTTTGTGATAAAATAACTATCTTGGAGGCTTTTTTGATTAATGTGGAAATATCTGTTTCATAAGTTATTTCCACTCATTATGTTAGAAGGAATGACATGTTATCAAATTGGGACTTGATGATTCAACCAAACTGGATGTTGGTCAATGTTCCTCTTATCAATGGTTTAAGGGTTTGAAGAAGTAAGTTCATGACTCACTTGGGAGCAATCTGACATCTGCCTATGATTGGTTTCTTCAAAAAAAAAATTGATGGTGCCACATATGGAAATCTAGGTGCTTTAGGAGCTAGGTATTCCATCAGAGATTTTATTGGCTCTTTAATTCATGCCATTTATGCTCAATTGCCTAATGGTATGAATAATGAAGCAAATCCCCAATAAATGGTATTAGAACTCTAAATCTCTCATCTCTATGGCATTGGAAAATTAATTATTAAAGGGGATTCTATGGCAATTGTCAATTCCATTTGCAATCATCACAGGCAGTCTTGGAGATCAAACAATATTCTTAGTTCAATCTAGTCACTTCTAGAGGGTTGGAAACTTGGTCTGTCAATCATTGCTTCTGAGGAACCATAATTATGTTAATTTTTTGGCTAACTAGGGAGTGGATCAGAATGAGGAAGAGGTTGTTGACAATGTGACTTCAAAATGGTCAAGTTTAGAGTTTATTGATCAAATTTAGTTTGATCATTTTTTCTATTAGCCTCTTGTGTTTTCTATTTATTGTTCCTACCTGGATGTTTCTCCCATGTATGTTCCTCTTTTGTTTTTACCTTGGCTTACTAGAATTTTCTCCCTAGTTCTCTTATTTTTGGTATTACTGTGTGTTGAATGGGATGACTTTTTCTAGGTGTTGGTGGTTGGGCAATTATTTTCAGGAGTAGTTTCACCTCTTTGATTATTCTATGGTGTTTGTTTTATATTGTTCTTTTAACATGTTTGTGGTTTTGATTATGTTATGCTTATGAATTTGCTTGGGGGAGTTATAGCTATAGTTGTGATAGGATTATAGGAAGGAAGTATTTATTTGGTAGCAACATCGATCTTGGCTTGTATGCCAACTACTATTATGTATTGGGCACTTATTATGAGCTTGGTCTCTATCTTGGTCTTCCCTTATCAGATGTTTAGAGGATGTAAGGAGATGAAGTGGCAGTTGACCTAGTCAAGTGTTTAGTTTTTGAATCTAACCTTGGTGGTGTCACTAACATTTGTAAATGAGGTGTGCCTAGGTGGTGATGGCTCGATATTACTTGGTAATTTATGGGTTTGATGTTGGAGGCTTCCTCCCTCCTTTGATAATTGTTGTTGGCATTTTAATGTGTAGTGGTATCCTTAGGGGTTTTGTGATTGTTTGGTGGTGGCTTTATGTGCAGTTTTATGGTGTCAATTTGATCATGGTGTGATCAATATAGTGTATTACATTGGGGATGAGGACACTTTTTTATCTTTTGCTCAGTTTTATTTCCTATTGCTTCTTTACTAGTGGGCTTGATTGTTTAGCTATTTGTTTTTTCCTTAGTCATTCCTACTTTACCCTAGGCTCTTTTTCCTTATGGTTATAGGTTCTTGATTGTTTGGCCTTTTTTATAGATTCAATAAAATTGGGTAAGGGTCCATTTAAACCCTATATTATATATATATATATATATATATATATATATATATATATATATATATATATATATATATATATATATATATATTCATTTGTGAGTCCCACATGTTCTCCACTTCAATTTTTAATTCAAGATTCCCATCTTGAATTACAAATTATCTTTTATTCTCAGTCCTTGATTCTTAAGTCATGATGGATGGTCACATTCATTTCAAAATTCTATAAATTAGAGGTTATTCCTCTAATTTATACATCTTCTTTATTCTATACTTGTTATGCAAGAATTATTCTAGAAGCTTCAATTTATTTATCTTCTATATTCTCATGCCAATCCAAAATCAAGTGTGATAAGGAGAGATCTTGCCCATAAGGAACTAACATTGCCAAATACTTCTAGCTCACAAGCCGAGCTCAACCTCTTCAAATTGATTTTCAATCAAATCTGTAAGGGGGGTATAAATTGTGTTTTTATCTTCCAATATTATATTTATTGTTTGATTATCACAAAGCTCAACCTAGGGATTAGAATTGAGAAGTTATATCTTTAATTTGTTTTTGATTTATTCTCTAACAATTGACTAATCTCTCTTAGATTTATAATCTACATAATGGCATGCCTAGTGGGACTTCTAGCACTTGTTTTGTTCCTCAAACACATAGGAAAAAACTCAAATTTTCAATCCTAAAATGCCTTCTTGTCCCTTGCTCAAATGTTGCCTCCTTCCTTAGTGATAGAACTTCCTAGGCTCGATCAAATGGAAATTTGGAAACACTGGGCTCATTATTTGTGAAAATGATACATGATTATGCATAAGGCATTCTTGGTTCACACAATGATGCATTCATGGGAGGCACGACCTTTGAATAATCATACTATGAAGAGGGTTTGAAACTTTCAAATCATTTCATCCATTTCATCCCATCATTTTATCCATGTAGGATGGCCAGAATGGATGGCCACATCAATTTTGCCACATTAGTTTATGTGTGCTTTTTTATGCATATTCATTTATGTGTGTTAGTTTAGGCACATTCATGAGATATGGTGAGTTAATGATGAGTGACCATAGGTGCCACACCACTGCACACTGAGTTTAAGCATGTTGGTTATGGTCAACCCCTAAAATGTGTCAACCAAAAGATTAGAACACAATATTGCCTATTTTCAATTACACAAACCTTATTGATTATTCTACTCAACCATGAAATGCTAAACACTCACCCTGATGCATTTGAATCAATGAATCAAAAATTAGTACAAAAATGAAATGTAACCATCTAGTTATGCTCTTCCTAAATATAAATAAGGGGATGCCTTTCTTTAAAAAGGTGCACCTACAACTCTTAGCCTTTTTAGGTTGTGGAGTATAAGCTTTTTGTAGTGTCATCGATCAAAAGTCAAAAGGTTTTTGATATCGAAGGTGTAGGATTTGAATTGACATACAGTGTAGATGACTATCGATATAAAAGGGAAAGTCATTTTAGATAGGACACCTTCCTTTAAAAAGGTGGACCTATAAATCTTAACATTTTGAGGTTGTGGAGTATAAGTTTTTTGGTAGTTTCATCGATCGAAAGTTGAAAGGTATTTTGTATCGAAGGTTTAGGATCTAAATCGATATATAGTGGTAGATGACTTCCAATATAGAAGCAAAGGCCATTGCATATGGGATGTCTTCCTTTAAAAATGTGGACCTTCAACTCTTAGCCTTCTAAGGTTATGAAGTATAATCTTTTTGGTAGTGTCATCAATTAAAATTTTAAAGGTATTTAGGATTGAAGGTTCAAGATTTAAATCAATATACAATGGTAGATGACTTCCAATATAGAAGGGTGGCTACTATATATGTTTTAAATTTTAGTCGATAAAATATGAATAATTATGTGTGGTCCATCTGCGTGGAGAATATTTAATGGATTGTGGTGACATAAATTGGTTTTCAAAATTATGAGGATGGCAAAACTTTATTGGTAGTTTAATTGAAAAAGAGTTTTATATAAGATAAGTTAATGATATTAATTTTTATCAAAGGTTAAATGCATGATATAGATATAAAATATAAGATAAAATATTTATAAAATATATTCAAATTGTAATCACCTATTTGAGGGTAGAGATGTTTATATCTATATAATTAAATTAAATTTTATTTGAAATTATATATAATAATGGTGAATATACAGAATATGTAATGTAAGGGATTCTTAAACTTTGAAATTTTATTTTATTTTTTAATTATAAAGTTATTATAATTTAAAAAATTATTAAAAAAGTAAATAAATAAATAATGTAATAAAACTTTTTTCATAAACCATCTCACACACACACATCATAAATAATATAATGAAACTTTTTTCATAAACTATCTCTCACACACACATATCTTTGTTTACTTTTTTAATTAATTTTTTATTATAATAACTTTATAGTTTAAAAATAAATAAGAAGATGTTATTTAAGGGATTCTTAGATCTTGAAATTTTATTTATTTTTTAATTATTAAAAAAAAATTAAATTAAAAAGTAAAGAAATATATATATATATATATATATATATATACTTTTTTTAATAAAAAATTGTTATAATAATTTATAATTAAAAAATAAATAAAATTTCAAGATTTAAGAATCCCTTACATTACATCTTCTTATTTATTTTTAATTATAAATTTATTATAATAAAAAAATTAATTAAAAATTAAACAAAGATATATATATATGATAGTTTAAAGGTTTAGTAGATTTTTTTTTGAGTTGTATAGATATTAGTATCTTTATACTCTCTCTTCAAATCTCTGATGACAAGATCAAGGCTAGTGAATTTTTTAAAAAAAATTACCTTGGCTACTTCATAAATGTAAAATATGTTCACTCAAAATACTACAAAAAGGATAAACACATGTAAAACAATGAATATAGATTGTATTACTTAATTATTATTTTTATAAACAAAATAAAGGAAATTCACATATGTTAAATAAATCATAATTTGACTATAATCATCTGAATATGAATTTGAAAATGTGTGCTCAATAGTGATAATGACCTTGCTTATAAATGAATAATTAATCAAAATAAAATGTATGGAGCATTGTGGACACCTTGACAAGTAAAAATTAATGGGACAAGTACAGAGCATCAAGGGCACTTCAAATGACTAACAAAAAGACTCTAAAATAAAATTATGATTGTGTTTGCCTAGTCTTAATCTCCTATTTCCTCATTTATATCTATACATTATAGCACTTGTATGATGTAGTCAAGGATAGGGGGTCTAACAAAGGATAACATGTTTCTTATAGTGTACCACTTAAAAAAAAAACATAGAGATATGAGATTGAAACCTAAATTTACACTTTATTTCTCTTTCTTAAGGAAGCACAAACATTACACAAATACTCACACTATCTCCTAAGATTACAATACAATAAGAATGTTCACACACATGTAGTCCCTTCACTAGACAGTACACAACTCTCTCCTCTATGCTTCCTACTCTAGTACTTTCACTCACTTGGAAGTTCTTCCCAAACTTCACTTTTCTTTCTCTAAATCCTTCCCTACTCTTTTTTACATCATAGTGTGACTCTTTGGATCCCCATCCATCTTAAAAACACTCTAAATGAGCACTTGAATGTTTTTATGTCATTACAGGGTGTGGTCAATTGTCACATGCAAAACTACCACTTCCTATAGAGTGGTGGTTATGTAGCTACTATAGTAAATTTATAACCATTGGTTAATGTACACCATGTATAAAGTGGTGGTTTCATCATGAGAAATAAAACACTTTATCTCATGGCTTAAAACTACTCATTATTTCTTATAAGATCTTATTGAAGGGTGATTGAGTCCATGTGGGTTGATGCAGACTATCAAAAGCAAACAAACATAGAATATATCTTTTTGTATGATGTAAGATTGCTTGATTACCTGGATGCTTCTACATCAGACACCCAGAATAAGAGTTTGTGAGAAAAGTGCTCACAAATTTTGGATAGGTGGTAGAACCACTCTTTTAACTTTCTAGGGAAAGAGATAGCATGCCCTTACACATTGTGTTGTAGTTCCATATTTTCTTATCATTTTTTTGGATTTAAAATCATCCTATTTCAATAAGATCATTCCATTTTATCTCATCTAAACCCCCTCAAACATTGGGTTAACCTCCCCTACCACCTCTCTACACTTACTTCCTCTTGTATGTTGTACATATTTGAGATGATATCAATATTGGTCACTTCATCTTCCTCTCAACTAGTTAATCAAATCTTCAACCTATTTTATCTTTTCCTCAAATAAGAGAGAACTTCTTATAACTTTTTATAGCAATGCATGCTCATCAACATGTTGCACAAGGTGATTTTTATGCTCATCTTTGTCCTCTTTTCTCTTCAAGGAATATAAGATGTACTTATCCCTATCCTTAACACACATGATATCGGCCCTTCCATCATACAACATATCCTTATCAAATTGTATGGCAAACCTAACAAAACATGGCATGCATCCATGGGTAAAATTTCACATAAAACCCTGGCATGATATCCACCAATCTACATTTCTACTTCATAAAATTATCTCACAATATCCCCATTCCCCTCTAAAATCCAACACACTCTATATGGGCTTGGGTGTAGAGTATAGACAAAATTTAGATTGTAGACCATCTCAATAGACACTGAATTATCATAGCTTCCATTATCAACAACAACATTACAACATTATTTTGATGTCTTGCACTGAATTCTAAAATTGTGCCTCTTTTGATATTCCTCTTCATTATTCTTCTCAACATTAAATACCCTCCTCCTTCCTACAAAAAAATTTCCTTGTTTTGGTTCCTTTGTGTGATTGGGATATTCTATGTATTTAGTTTCCACTTTTGTAACTTACACAATACCCTCATTCCTTCTCCTCTCACCATCATATTGAGCATGAGGACACTCAAAATCACAATGAGCAAAGTCACCAAATTTATACCATGTTCCATTGAATTATCTTCCTCTTCCTCATCCATAATTTCCCCTTCCTCTTGTATGGGTAAATCCTCCTCTTAATAGTTTTAGACTTGTGAAGGTATAGATTCTATATTTATGAGCTATGATGACCTGTAACAATTCTCTTTCTCTTAGTATACTAGGATATAAACAAGGTCATAAAAATAAACCATTTGTATACTTGGAATAATAGGTAATTACCAAGAATAATCATATACCTAACAGAGGATAATCCACACTCAAATTTCAAGAGTATAGGGTTCTAAATCCTATGCCTAAGATGTGGGGCATGGCTCTTACTATGCCTCAATCTAAATAAATGGTTGTAATAATGTTAATAAAGGTGTGTATAAAGAATATAATAATGATACCACATTAAAAAAACTAATTAAAAAGGGTAAATTAGATCCAAGATAGCTAAAAATACTAAATAATAATAAGTATGTGGGGTAATGGTCAACCAATGAGCGGTCTATGCAACTTAGGGTGATAATGGAAAGCCTAAGCAACTATATGGAAATACCAGCTTATTTGGTATAAGGAGGAGCATAAACAAGGATAAAGAACACATCAAAAATTACAATAAATAAATCATATATATCTACTACAAAAATAAATGAAATAGAATAGGGATAGATATACTTACCTTTAGGTGGACTAATCAGTGCATCAATCTCCCCCTTTTGACTCAAGTGAATCTTTACAAGAAATGTTTTATAATGAATAACTCAAATGGAAAGAAGACCTAGATATCCTTAGTTGGGAACTCCAAACATTGGGACACCTCCTTGGAATGACTCCTCCTATTTAGATTAAAAAACCATAAGCAAGACTAAACCTCTAAGATAAGAATTTAACCTCTAACTCCTCATTTTACTAATTAAGAGTAGAAATGTGAATGAAAATAGAGAATATGAGGTTTTTATATGTTTAGGAATGATATTATGGCCCCTATATATATGGCTCTACTACCCTAAACTAACCCTAAACTCTAATTTGATATTATTGTAAGCTAATATAATCAAAAGGATGTTAGTTGACATAGAAGTTATCAGCCAAGCCAATATAGTATAATTGACATAGGCATGATTTGAAATTGTATCAACCTAGATAATATAGGAGGAATATAGGATTACTATAAAAACTAAAAAAAAATTAAGAAAAGAGGTAAGACGCATAGAGACTCAAAGGAGGTCAGACTTGTAGTAATGAAAGTATGATAGAATAAAATGTAAACATCTCTCACAAAGTACCATGATTTGATCCCACCACATTCTTGGCACACCCTTTAAGGCTTGCACTTAGGGATATTGATGTGTAAATAAAACCATGCAAGAGAAACCACTAGTGAATTGATAAAAGCTTAAATATCAAGTGTATACATATGCCCCAACTAAAGCTCATCATGCGTAACAATAGTATAGCACATGAAGGTGCTTTGGGATAGAAACATAGTAACACAAAAGAATAATTTAAAATAGAATTTACATACCTTGAATTACCTTTACACATAAATTATGTATGAAAATACCATAGTCTTAATTATGGTAGGTGCAAAAACTGTATTTGAGAAACCTTAAAGATAAACGACTTCAAATGGATAAAATAAATGCATGCATACGTAGGATAGTCAATAGATATATATAAAATGAGAAACTCTAATAAATGACTATAAAACCTAGATAAGGCTTATTTAAAACCAAAATATCCAAGGGAGTAGATAATAAAATGACTGTAAAACCACTCAATGTAAGATAGGTAAAAATCCAAATCAAATAAAGGGGAAAAAAGTGATAACAGATATGATCAACACACAATTATCATAGAAACTCTAACTATACCATAATAGTAGAATACATTTCCAAGCCAATGGGATAGAGGCTACTATCAACTTGGGAAATAAGATATAGATTGGGTCCTTGTGGTAATAAAGGATGACTTGCATGAAGAAAAGGCATGTCTAACACACACATGACCACTGAGTTGTAAAGGTAGATGGTCAGTATTTATACCACCACATTTTAATATGTTTGATATAATATAGAGATAATTGAATAGTGAGAAAAAGAGTGAGATAAGAGATTGTTGAGTAGGGATATACTTGTAATAGCTTAAGTGAGAGTGGAAATAGAGTAAAGAGAGTGAAGGTATAGAATAGAGAGATCTATGAAATTGTAATAAATTTTGTTATTATATCTATATAAATAAAGAGAATTAGATTAGGAATTATTTATGTACTAATTATTGTGAATGATCATACCTAATTATTTTTATTTTTGTATGCATATCAGAACTAAACTCACATAATACTGACCTTTGTGCCACATTAGTTCAACTAAAGTTTAACTTTAACCACATAATTATCTTTAGCCATAGTTATAGATTTTATGTCAACATTTAGTGATGTCACATAGAATTTAGTAAACTAATGTCTAGAAGAAGGTACCCATTGGAGTTATGGAAACCAAAATTAATAGAATTAAAGAATGGTGGGAAGAAACACTAAAAAAAAAATCTAAAAACAAACAAGCTAGTGAGTCATTACTTGAGGTAAAGTCATCCTTCTTCAGAGCACAAGAGGAATAATTTTAGGTTACATTTGTAAAAAATTTATGGCCTTGGATATTAAGACAATCTAAACATATATAAGGCTCAAGGATACACATTAAGAAACTCATTTAAGGGGAAAGAGAATCATTTTTAATTATGGTATCACTCTTAATTTTAGAGTTATTTATGGATAGAGAGTTGTTAAGATGAAAGTGAACAGTTCCTTTAGGGGCCCAGGCACCCAAGGGATGGTATGCAAAAAAGAAGGGGGATCCTCAAATGATGTGACTTATTAGAATATTTGGTATAAAAGGTTGGGGTGGGTTAAATAAGATGTAAGGGGATAGGAAGATAAGTATTAAATTAAGAATAAGTTAATTAAGAGATAAGGAGATAGGAGTAAGAGAGTAGATTAAAGAAATTAGAAAAGAAGAAAATGGTGGATTAAGAAATGATAAAACATATTAAGGAAGAGAGAATTAAATCAAAGGCTAGGATAAAAATACAAAATAAATAGAGATAAGATAGGATATTAATAATAACTAAAACAATAGATGAAACTAATGTGGCCTCTACCAATAGAGATCCCCATAATGAAAATTTTGATACTATCGCTCTGACAAAAACACATGATTTAGCATTAGTACCACTAGAAGGCACATAAGAAGTTAGTGAAATAAATAGAATATAAAAGATACTTTACCATACACTATAAAAAGTCATGAATGACATGTAATAAGGATTATCATAGTTAGTTGCATTGATGGGAACCCCACTATTCAAAACCTTATGAGCAGAAGACTAGTTGATGATGAGTATCCTAGCCTATAGTGGACGAGGCCAAGAAATTAGTAAGAGAAGAGATAATGAAAATACTATCAAAATAAGAGTGAATAGTTATATACTGTAACCATGAGAATATATTTTATCAATTTAATAATGGAGTATGAGAGGAGAGAGTCAAGAATAAATAATACATAGAGACAGGATAAAATAATAAATATATGTTAGAAGGGATACCAACTTTAGGGAAGAAAGTGATTCAAGAATAGATGTTAGTAGTAATATTGAAGAAATACAAGAGAGAGATTGAGAATAAGTTAGACTAGAGTAAGAAGTATTAATTAATGAAAATAATAAGGAAAAAGATAAGATATAGATATAAGATTATGAAGAGGATACTCAAATTGGCACACCCCCTTAAAACCCCAAGCATAAGAGGCCCCATAAGGAGATAAACCAATTGGGCCAAATTCCATCCCCTGTGTTGCTTCATAATATATGTGAACATCCATTTACAAGACAAAGCAAATACATATAGTGAAAGAAGTATAATATAGTTATCAAAGTTTCAGTGAAGAGATATAAAGGAGAAGAGAATTTCTGGAGAATAAGGTAGAGGTTTTGGGAAAATATCTATTTTAAAAGAGAATTAAATAGTGATAAATGGAGAAGTTAAACATTAGTTACTCAAAAATATATAACCAATTGATAACTTTAATTAGTGATTCTAAGACAAGCACATCTAGTAATTAGAGTAGTAGTATTGCAATCACACCTTTTAATACTACAAAATTGATGCATAATAGAATGAAATTGACCCTATTTTTAATAGACACTAAGGATGATAAGTAACACATATTTATACTAGATTAATATTGGAGAAGCCATAATGTTATAGATGCACATGTGAAATTTTTGACTTTGTCATAATGCTAAGGGATGATGCCTTAAAATGGTAAATGAAAACCAATGCGAGACTTACTAATTTATGGTTAGATGTATAAAAATCATTCAAATGTTATTTCCATTCCCAAATATCCCAACATAAAGTGTAATTAAATTGCAAAATCCAATACATAAGGAAAAGGAAATGGTAAAAGAATATGACTAATGATTTAAGGCAATTATAAATAAATTAGAGAAACTATTAAATGAGAAATAAATATTTGAGTGCCTTATTTTGGGATTAATACCTACCTAAGATCTAACATGGATGATAAAATATTTACTACATTTATGAGATGTTGGAAATGGATTAACATTTGGAAGCCCATTCATGGAGATAGGAAACATATGCATCCATGAAAGATAATGTGGAGAGACTGCAACAAGAATTATAATAATTATGGCTCAAACATGAGATCCAAATGAAGGGTGAAAGTTATAGCTAAAACTAACCCACCAAGGTATAGAATATGATGTACTATATGTTGCATATAATGACATTCATAGACAAAATTCTCATACTAGGAAATGTAAAAGAAGGTGGCAGCAATGAGAGAATCTCAGAACTATATGGATGTCCCCCTCAATTCAATAATTAATCTATGGAGACAAGATTTATTACAAAATATGGTGAACATGTGACCAACATCCATAGAATTTTTGTTCACTAATGGAGTTAGTTCCAATCCATAAATAATTGATGCATTGCACTAATTTTGGGTCATTTAACCATTTTAATCACACCTACCCTTAACATGATGCACTAGCAAAGTTACAAGATAGAAATCATAGAAAAAGAAAAATGGTCCAATTGATGACATCATTATAGACACATCTAGGAAACCCTACTATACCGAAAAATGGCTAATAATACATAAATCCTCTATCCATACATGAATATACATAGTAAAATCCCTAGCAACAATACTATCATAACAATCAAGATGGATATTGAAGAGAAGGCCAGGGTAGTTATAGGGGTGGATACTAAGGTGGAAGAAGAAATCATCAAGTTGAGAGAGGATATAATTAATGATATAATAAAAGCTACGATCAATGATATAACTAGGATGAACCACCTCCAACATGATATAAATGCAAAAAACTTGGCTATATTGTGCAAAATTGCATGGAAGAACCACAAATAGAATGTGGTTTTCGCTATCAAAAAGGAACTCATGATTTTTTTTTTTGCCCTAAAATAACACAACTTCACCAAAATGGAGGCATAAAGACTTATGCACTAGACAAATCCCCCCTTGGAAAATTGTAAAACATTTAAATAAAATCCCTAAGGTCTAAGAGAGTAAGGGAAGGTGTAATGAGGTAAGATGAGGAGATGGTGATAATAAGATTCAAGAAAAAGGAGAATGCTCATAGAGATGAGAAAGAATAGATAATAAAATGAAGGTGCAGGATAGTAATAAAGGAGAATAAGGAAAATCCAAGGAATAAAAAATTAGTGTTAACAATAGAAGAACCACAAATAAGGGTTATGGTAACCACTAGAAGTGGAATAAAAATAGGGAAGGGGAAGGAAGAAGAGAAAGACTTCAAAGATGAGTCAGAAATCAATAATGACAAGGATTACCCAAACACACATGAATATGATCAAATAATATAAAAAATTAAGAAAATCAGGCAAGATAAGTAATAAAAAGATAAACCTAAAATGACTTATTTTGATGAAATAGAAATTAAAAACCTAAAGTAGATGCTAAAATTGGTAAAAAATCAATATTTGGTACACAAATTAATGTAGTTTTATAAGAATTAGAATAAACATTAAAGAGAGCATAAGGTGAGTTAAGTTGAGAGAAATCATACTAAAAATAAATAAATGTCTTTAGAACAAACATAAAATGGAAGAAATAAGCAATATTACTTGGTGTTAAAATTGGCAGTCATGAGATTAAAAAGATAATATTATATTTAGGGGTAAACACCAATGTCCTGATCATAGTACATGGGAACTATTGGGTAAGTAGTTGCATGTGTTAATGTATGACATTTCCATGGTCGATGGCACACCACGATCACCAATTGGGACATTAAGAAACATTTAGATTAACCTTATGGGTATAAAAATAAAGGTGTATTTTGAGGTCGTGGACATGTATCACACATGCTACCCAACCTTACTTAATTTAGAATGGTTTATCAATTACAATGGCATTTTGTAATTAGAAGAGTAAGAAGTTACTTTTGAAGGCAATGGGTTAATGGTAGATTTTCCCCTTGAAATCAATGTGGGGGATACCTAGTCTAAATAACTATGGCCAGATGACAGAGAAAATGACTTTGATGAAATATCACGGGTATACACACTGAACAAAATCTCAAAAATTAATGAGGATCATGAACATAATGATGAGGGAGAAGTAATAGTAAAATTTTAATATGGAAAAATAACTTTTCATGATGATATACAACCCTGATTGTATGGAGAACCATAGACATATTTTAGGAAAGTCTATCACTACAGAAAAATAATTTACTAAACATAATTTTACCACAATACGATACTACACTAAAAAAAATACATGTTTACCGCATTGAAAGAGTGTCCCATGTAAAACTACCCAATTTTAGTGGGATTAAAGATGTAGATGATTACCTCCATAGATGACATAATTGTTCTATAATGAATAGGTAAGGATGAGAGAAATTGATGATACATTGATTATCATTGCCTCAAGGTGGTGTAACACCCATAAAACCTCAATATTTAACTATAAAGCCTTCATAATCTTAATCAAAATAAGATTCATCAAAGTATAAAGATATATTCCAAATAAATACCACAATATGCAAGAATAACTAGGCCAAGATTACACCTCATTTTTTGTGAAAGAATATGGAAATAAAAAGGAGAAAAGAGAAATTGACATGTTGGGTAAAATTATTTTATTGGAACCTCAAGGCATATCCATGAACTTGGTATATGCATCAATAAATTCACAAAGGAACCTTTAAATAGGAAGATCTCACAATGGATTTTTTCTTCACTTTGAATTTTTGGGATCTAGACACAAAGATGTATCGAATATTACATAAAATCAAAACATTCTTATTTATGTTAGAAAATGAAGCCAAATAATAATTTAGTAAATTTAAAATATAGGAAATAGATATGGGACATTTAGACAACCAGTAGAACTATCAATAGAAAACATCAAAAGAGAGGGAAAAACGTGACCACAAAATATAAATTCAAAATATAATGCATTGTAAAAAAATTAGAAAAAAAGATGTAGAGGATGATGAAGATAAACTGAAGAATATAAAAATTGAAATAGAGAAATGAGAAAGGGAATTGATTCATATTGTGGAAGATAAAACTCAATATTTTTATAAACCTTTAAAAATAAGGGATGAAAATAGAGCTAAGGAGGGAAACCCCAAGATGGCTAAAATTGGAGATTACTCAGCAAAAGAATAAGTTTAAAAAATACATTAACTATTATGTGAATATGAATACTTATTTCCCTAAAAATTTACCGAACTCAAAGGAATTAAAGAGGAAGTTAGTACAATGAAAATACAATTGAAAGATGATATCAAACCTTTGTATAAAATACCATACAGTATTAACCCAAATTTTAAAGGCAAACTAAAAACTAAATTAGATAAAATGCTTGCTATAAATATTATTAGACTAGTTAAGAACACCAAGTGGATTAGTCTAATGGTCATTCAAAATAAAAATATGGGAGAGACATGGATTTGAATTGATTATAGGGAGTTGAATAAGGCATGTTTACATGATCCATTCGCCATACCATTTATAGTATAAATATTATAAAGGGTTTCAAGAAGAAATATATATTCATTTACTAATGAGTTTTTTGGTTACCACCAAGTATAGATCACCCCTGAAGATCACCCCAAAAAAAAATATGTAACTAAATGGGTATAATTCATGTACACAATAATGCATTTTGGGTTGAAAATGTTTCACTTGTATTTATTAGGATAATGGTAAATGTCTTTAGAGATTTTATACATGAGTTTTATGAGGTACACCTAGATGATTAGACAATGTATGGGCTACTAAAATATCATGTCCAAGTATTGTGGTTAATTTTCCAACGATGTAGATAACTCAACATCTCTTTAAACCTAAATAAATGTGTGTTTACTACTTCATTTAGATCCCTATTAAGACATATCATTTGTAAATATGGACTAATGTTAAGTCCAATAGATATGATAATAATTTTCAATCTACCACCCCCTAAAACCGAAAAGAGGTATGGACAATTCTAGGATACACAAGTTACCACCACATATTCATTAGGAATTATGTGATAATTGGTGTGTCAATAGAGGATTTGCTGAAGAAAATGTTCGATCAATAGCATGGTCTACCCAATGTCAAAGTTCATTTAATAAATTAAATTAAAAAAATTCACATGCACCCATATTAATATTTTCTAATTAGACGGTTCCATTTTATGCCCACATAGATGCATCAGGTATAGCAATAGGAGTAGTACTAGCACGTCCCCATAGTAACATTGACCACACCATTCCATTTGTAGGTAGGAAGTTAGAGAAATCTAAGATAATTTACTCCACTATAGATAAAGAATCATTAGCTATGGTCTATGCAGTAGCAATTTTTTTGCCACTACTTACTGGCTACCCCATTTACATTGTTCACTAATCATGAACCTTTAAAATATTTTATCAATAGGCCAATAATATATGGGAGAATGTGTCATTGGTAATGTTGTTTCAAGAGTTTGAATTAAAACTTATGGTAAAACTTGGGAAAATAAATAATGGAGCTAATTATATATCAAAAATTAAAAAAAGGGAGGACATAGGCCCAATTGAAGATGAGTTTCTCAGAACTCACCTCTTCTGCATTGAGGCAATTCCAAAAGATATGGTGAATATTGATCAATTTATTACCAAGGGATAATTTACCTAATAAAATAGTAAAATGGATCATAAGAGATTAATGATATAGGCCTTCTCATTCACATTGATTAAAGGAGATTTATATAAAAATGATGATATGAGGTGTTAAGAAGGGGGGCCTTACTGCATGAAAAATATAATATAATAAGAGAAGCTTATGATGGAGTAGTAGGTGGACAAAATTTAGGGGAAGGAATTACAAAAATTATAATGCTAACAAGCCTATGGTGGCTAACTATGTTTAAATATGCCCATAAGTACACCCAAAATTATGATATATGCCAAAAAGTAGGCAAGCCCAATTTAAAGATGAATTGCCACTAAGACCAGTACTAACATTACTACCATTTTTGAAATGGGATATTGACTTCATTAGTCCTATTAAACCTATAGCACAGATAAGCAACACTAGATTTATCATCACAATAATGAAATATATAACCAAATGGTTTAAAGTTATACTGATGAAAGATTGCACTGCTAAACCTACCACCCAGTTCCTATATGAGAATATCACTACATGGTTTGGATTTCCACTCAGTATAACAAGTGACCACAAGAAACACTTTTTTAGTAATACTATTGTGGAGTTAATTAAGTACTTATTGATCCAATATAATAGGAGTACTCCATGTCATCCACAGGCCAATGGAATGGTATATGTATTCAATAAGGTTTTATAAAAGGTATTAACAAAGGTGTGTAACACAAAGATTGTCAGATTGGGACATAAAGATATTTTAGTACTTTGGGCTTACTACACCATATACAAAAGGATAATTAAATATTTCTCATTTAAACTAGTATATGGTTTCAAATTTATGGTGTCAATGGAGTATATATTACATAGTTTAAGAATAATAATGACATTTAAAATCAACAAAGAATACTCGTTGTAAGAAAAAAAAACTTAGAATTGGAAAATTTTGATAAGAAAATATTCTTAGTCACATACAATCAAACTTAAGATAAAAGATTCCAAAATAAATGGCATGATAGGCACATTAAGGCCAAAGAATTCTAAATTGATGATAAGGTATTTTTATATGCTACCAAATATAAAAATCTGGGCAAACTCAAAATTAGATGGCTAGGACCATATATAGTCAATGAAATACTATATTCTGGAGTAATTAAATTGAAAACACTTTAAGGAACACTAAGAAAAGGCTTTGTGAATGTAGCTCATTTGAAACTTTATACCACAGGTGATTGCAGTGAAATGTGATGAGAAACAATGGAGTAAACCAAAGGGTAACATTGTCCTATAAAATCTGAACTAGGCAAATCAAGCAAGGCTATTATGGTACTTTATTCCAAACATCTATGCACTAGTTGTTGATCATTTCACCTGCCCCCTCCCCCCCCCCCCCCCCCCGACCCTCTAATAAGAAGTGTAGGAGGAATAGAAAGTAGAAAGGGTTTGATTAATAAAATGGAAAAGAATAAAAACTATAGTGAAAAAAAATGGAAAATGATTAGGAAAAATAAATAACCCCAAAGAAAAATATAGTTAGACAGGAAGGTAGAAGGATTTAAAAATAATTGGAAGTTTTAGCAGAAATATTTTATAAATACCAAAAAAAGAAATAATAAAATTGATTTTAGTACATTTATTTTCACATAAATATATATTTTTTGGATTAGTCGAGAATAAATTATAACTAAATTAGAATAAATAGGTAGTTGGCAGGAACTATGAAAAAAGTGATGAGAAAAGAGGATGACATAATAAGATAAAGATGGAATTAAATGAAGAAATACAAAAATCATGTAAAGTAGGTGAAAATGAGAAGAAGAAATTATTGATAATTAATCAAACCACCCAAATCACCATGGTTAATGGCTAGATTAAGAACACTATAAATCTAGGGTTATCACCTAACAAAAAATTTCAAAACCTTCTGAGAAAAGACATGTTGCCCAAATTATGTGCAAAACACATATACTTTATTTGGCATTCCTCGATATAGTAACACAAGAGATGGAAGTGCCCCAAATTATGGGTGAAGAACAAATTAAGTAACTAAAATACAAAATATACTTGGTGAAATTATAAATCCCTGACCCCCATAGTGCATTTTAAAGTGTTCTATCTCTAGCAACCCACTATGAGGATACACACAAATAAATCTAATCAAATTTGATAGAGATTGATCACTGAGCTATGGAGCCAGAAAGGAGGGTAATTATGTAGCAAAACCCACACACAAAATAGTTATAGTACATGATATAATAATAGCATCATCCCAAGGATGAAATTAGATGTATGGAGTTAGTTCCCTTTGGATTAATGGCAAGTACCACATGGGTACTACTCAAGAAAGCACACAAAGATATCTTGCATTTGACTCAACCATACTACATTACATCAACAATCATTTATACTATGATTGGATTAATGAATTGGGGCCATATCATCCATAAGTGTGATAATAATAAATTGGTCAGTACAAATTTCATGGCATATCTCACAGGCAATGTCCCTAATCATAAGGCCCTATCTATTCAAGGAATCAATAACCTTAGGATTTGGTATGCCATGAAAGCAATTGTATGGAAGGTATATTTCACTAATTTCAAACACCATTCCAATATACAAAGTGTTTAAATCACATGGGACATGGTCACCTTTGGAATGGAATATGACCTTATAGTTGAACTTTGTGAACAATACTAAGAAAATCTTCATAGAATAAAACAAGGTACATATTACTTATGTTACGACTCTTTTCCACTAGTTCCAGTTATGTATTTCACACAAACCATTCTATGACATCAAGGGTTGGTCTAAAGGAAAACTAACATCCCCATATGAGCATAAATTAAAACTATATTAGAGGTCATACAGTCAATAGAGGAGGAAGTAGGACATTTCATAGCATGGGAAAGAATGATTAGAAATATGGTAGCTAAGAGCTATAGAATTTCCACAAGGATAGTTTGGAAATATTTAATATAAATAAAATACATTATGTATATTGATAATATTTAAATTGAACCCTTTTCCAAGAAGGCAAAACCACTTCCCCCCTCATTATATCAATGATGATTAGGTACAAATTGTAATACTAGGAGCTAGAGGGTTATTGTAGGATCCTAGAATAGCCCATTTTTTTAGTGAAACAAGGGCTAGATCCTAAAAAAACGTAAGATTCACCCTATATAATATAAATATCATTTTTATTTCAAATAGAGGAAACACCACAACCATGGGTATCTATATGCCCTTCACAAATAATCCCCACAATGCGTAAGTCATCACAACTACAGAGAGAAACTCATACCTTAGAACCACAAATTTGGGAACAAGAGGGGGAGACTACCACTTTTATATTCAAAGACTCTATTGTTTAAAAGGTATTGTTATAATAATAAATGGTATCTAAAGACACTCCCCATACTCTTTATAGGAAAATATATCCAAAACAAGGAAGGGGACCTCTATAAATATCAAAAGAAAAATTTCAAATAGTGGAAGAACAAGATACTTCTCACACATCATTTACAATAGTAGCAAAAACATTGCTATAGATGAGTGAAGAAAAGATAAGTTCTTCATCATAAATAACATATAAGGGTAATAAAAAAATGAAAGGTAATGAAAATATAGACCATGAGAGAAACATGTGCTTCCTATTCAGAAACATAACTATTTTAACCTTTTATGACTCAGATAACAAACCTTTCCCAAAATAACAAGAATAGAGAGAAATAGAACTTATCTAGAATAAAATGGGTATTTATATGGATTATAAGGTTGAAACAAGTTGGATAAATAGGTAGACACCTTCCTTTTTATGACTATAGCTAAAATCTAGTCTCAAAAAGTAGCACCATGTGGCACTAGTGTCCAATCATGGGATTAGTGTCCCTCTTGGAAGAACTATCTGTAACTTTCAAGAAAGTTTTGGGAGGTTTTGGGGGTCTTATAGGTGGTTATGTGTCTTATAGAATCTCACCTATGTCACTATTTTAGCTAAATATCTTCCAAAACCCTAATGAATACCTATACCCATGAAACAATAATCAAATCAAATATAAAAGGAATGGAAAAATTGAGATGATGGGATATTATGATCACATGGAGCAAAACCCTTATTATCCTTGTCACTACCTACATTAACCCCAATGATATGGATCTCATATCACATGTATTTTTCCCTTAGGGAACATGCATAATCAGTGTGCATGGGATGCTAGAATGACTTTCACTTAGGCCTTTCTTTGATCAAACATACAATGTCTAGATGTGATAGATAAGTAGTATGCATAATATTGAGTTGTACTGTTGATTGATTTTATGTAATTATGTGCCAAAATAGTAAGTTTTAGATGTAAAATGCCCTATGAGGCTCTTTATATAGAATGAACTTTGATTTGAATATAATACCTTGTTCATTGGTCAACTTGTAAAAGAGGGATAAAAATCATAAGGCTCAAGGTAGGGTTAGGACCCAAACATGGGAGAAAATAATTTTCAGACACTAGAGCCATAATTGGATACTAGCACCACATGGCGCTATTATCCTGAAAATGGTGCTAGTTAGGTGTTAGTGTCTTGAGGCCTAAAAACAAAGCTAAAACCAAGAAAGATAGGTTAGGGGCCCTTATGATTGGGAAGAGGTGACTTGGGAACACTGGGGTTGCAATAAATATGGGAAAATAAGACATAAGAAAGATCAAAATACCCAAAATGACCATGTGAACAAGGAGTGTATTCATCACTAAAACCCTCATGTGAAAGAGCAACATGTGGTTGCTTAACTAAATTAGGGTGCATACATCTACCCACTATTATTCTAATAATGCAATGAAATGAAAGTAATAAAGTAAAACAAAATCAGGAACATGTACTTATACTTACATATGCAGGTATGTTATGGACCTCGCTCACTTCTTGGCCAAAGAAGTGGATAGGAGTTGGAGTGAAATATGTGAAGAGGAACTCGATAATGTGGATGTCCTCTATACTAAATTTGAATAGTGAACTAGATCATGAGGAACAAAACCCTATTTTCTCCCCCCACCCTGATATCTAAATTAAAACTAAGTATGTAAATTGAATGTGTGGAGAAATAAGGCACACTTGCCCTCACTCTAATGTCTGAGTTGAACCTGAGTATGTAAATTGAATGTGTGGAGAAACAAGTCATGCTTGCCCCCACCTTGATGTGTGTATTGAATTTGATTATGTAAATTGAATGTGTAAAGAAACAAGGCATGCTTATCCCCACTCTAATGTGTGTATTGAATTTGAGTATGTAAATTGAGTCTGGTGGAAGGCTATGGATCAACTATTGTAGATAGCCATGTGACCCAAACTAGTGAAATCCTGGTGACATCTTGGTGATGATACTGACTGTATCTTGGTAGTATAAAAATATAGATCAAGGATGTGTGCTCTACATCATGCCCCCTAATCTTGATATCTGAGTAATGTAGTTGTGTATTTAAACATTTGTATATCTAAGTAAACCATGTATCTAAGTCAAACTATATATCTAAATGAAACTATATATCTACGTGAAATTATATATCTATGTGAACATGTGTATCTGATTGAAACTATATATCTACATGAACCAATGTATTTGAGTAGACCTGTGTGTTTGAATAATTATATATGAGTAGACCTGTGTGTTTAATTATTTATATCTGAGTAGACCCATGTGTCTAAATATATATCTAAGTAAACCCATGTGTTTGAATATATGTATCTGAGTAGACATGTATGGTTGAATAGTTGTATCTGGGTGAACCTATGTGTCTAAATAGTTGTAATTGGGTGAACTTGTATATCTAAGTAAACCTGTGTGTCTGAATATTTGTATTTGAGTAGACCTATGTGTCTGAATAATTGTATCTGGGTGAACCTGTGCCTCTAAATCTTTGTATTTTAGTAAACCTATGTGTCTGAATCTCTATATGTCAGAAGTAATTTATGTGTATTTGCCCCCTTTTAGTGAGAGATCTTAGATTAGGGTGAGGGTGTATAACCAAAAGTGGTAATGATCAGATGTGTTGGTGTTAATTAGTGGGTGTGATGTTATTTTAAGTTTGAATAGTTTATTTATTTTGACGAAGTTGATTGTTAAAATTGGTAATGGGATAAACATTTTTGTCTATATTGAGTTTGTTATGGTAATATCATTTTATAGAGTTAAATGGGATCATGATATTGGTTTAACCTATATAAGGCAAGGCACATTGAGGTCAAGTCCCACATTCAGACATAGTTCTATAGATATTGTGTTGGCAAGAAGTTGGTATTAGTTGGTGAAATTGGTGTGCAAGTTCAACCTTAATAAGGTGGAATTTGATAATTCATTTGAAACATTTTAGTTGATAGGTATATCTTGTCTAAGCTAGATAATATGTTGAGGAGATGAGGAGAAACTTTGACTTGATATGAGGAGGTAGAGGCACTTATCCAAGCTGGGAAGGTGATTACCCTAGTAAGGAGCCCATACTTTTTCCTATTATTTTCATTTTTAATGCATTTTTTATTATTTTTATTGCAAATCTAGTAGTTTAGGGCATGTTTTGGAAAAGTGGCACTTTTATCTTAATACTAGCATTATTATCTAGGACCTAGTGTTAGTGTCTTGGATACGATGCTATTATCCATTTTTATTGTCTTGTATGCAATGCTAGTGTCCATTAAGCCTAGTTTGTGATGTTTATAATTGATGACTAGTTTTTGATCCCTATTATTATCCATTTGTCTTATATTCTACATTGTTAATGTTGGATCTGGTTGTATTTTTATAGGTTGATGCACGTATGAGAGAGTTATAGATTGGCTAGATGATGGAGACCTTATGGGGTCTACCCCTAATAGAAGTAGAGATGGCCATACTAGAGGGAGTGGGTATAAGTTATATAGCATCCCTAGATCCAATTCCCTGAGATAAACATATGATGATTGCACTATGTGAAAGGTGGGATGTAGATATCTGTATGTTTTGGTTACCTATTAGGGAGATGATTATTACCCTAGAGGATGTGTATAGAATCTTATTATTACTTATTAGTGGGTAGAGAGTCCTATTATGGGAGGATATGGGTGATTGGGATATACAGTAGGTTTTTAGGCATTTTTTCTATGTCTATAGGGACTCATCGTACAAGGAGCCATAACAATATATTATTATCATTAATTGTCATTATTGATGTTTTGAAATTGTAGAAGTTATTATCGATATTGTAGGTTTATCTTATGGTAGTAGATGGAAGTGGGGTATAGATCTCCTAAAGGATGCATGATATAGTGCAAGACATAGAGGATCATAGTACTGTATACTCATGGGGTCTTACTATGCTAGCCCACCTGTATCAAAATTTATACCATTTTATGTAGGAGATGTGTGGTAGGGGTATTGGGTCTTCCACACTACTACATTATTGGGCATATGATCGCATATCCATGAGTAGGTTGGTGTTGCCTCTATGAGGTGATTGGGCCCACCCATAATCATTTATAAAGAGGTAGACTGGGATGACCCATGTGCCCAAGAGAAGCATGATGCAGTGTCATAATGTGCTAGATAGTTTGAAAGAGATATTATCTAGAGGCCCTATAGGGGCTATGAGGGATGTTTTGAGGATAGTACTTAGCTAAGATGGGTTTGAGTGAGTTTTTATTTACATTATCATTGGTTTAATGTATATGAGAGGTTATAGTATGAGCTAGTGACATGATAGTTTAGTGTTATTCAGGATGTAACCCTAGTGCTAATGGTGTGCTTGAGGAGTTTTTGGGCTCAAGTGAGGTTAGGTGATAGGCCTAGGCTATTGGATTCAGAGTTAGCCCTGATTCTATTGATAAAGTGGGATCTAGTGATTGACATATTAGATGTGGATGATGTAGGAGTCATTGATGCCTATAGCCTAGTGGAGATATCATAGATGGGCACCTCTATTTCTGAGAGGTGGGATTATTACACAGGATGTATTGGATTTGGATCCCCTTAGGGATGTTGATGGTAAATTTTTATTTTATGTTTATACATTTTCTATATTTGGTTACTCATTTACTTGGTTATGAATTTGATACATTTCATGGGTATGTGCAGGTTTAGGTGATGATGAATACTAGGAGACTACCATCAAGTTTTCCCTCTATGTATTGACATGGTATATTCTTGATGATGTATTAGAGGATGGATTAGTTAAGATGGTCATTGATGTTACCAATATTCAAGCCCATTTTTTTTATTGAGCATTGATAACTACTGTGGTGTATAGATTAGTGATTATAGATAGAGATGAGGCACTCAAAGTTTTATAATTGGACCATACATGTACCTGATACTCTAGGTGGGGCATATAGTCAAATAGTGTATGATTTCATATGTCTATAGTGAAAGCATGAATATTTATGTCCAAGTTGGGTATGTATCATGAGAGAGAGAGAGAGAGACAGTAGATGCAGTCATCGATCAAGGTCATAGAGGGAGAGTAAACCCTCTAATTTAGATATTGTATGATTACATAGTGTATGATTACATATGTCTATAGTGAGAGCATGCAAAGTTTATGGCCAAGTTGGGTATGTATCATGAGAGAGAGAGAGAGAGAGAGTAGATACAGTCATCGATCAAGGTTATGGAGGGAGAGTAGACCCTCTAATTCTAGCATGGATATGTTTAAGAGTGAGAGTGAGGGGGCTGGTCTTAATGACTATGTCCATATTATTGAGTGATGTATTATACTTGTATTGAAACTATGTTATGAGTTATATATATGGATGTTTGTCATTATATATGCATTATGTATATTGGCATCTTAATCTGGTTATATTATGCATGTTTACATGTGTTTAATTGTTTTGATTGTTTTAAATGGTGATATTGTATATGGTATTTATCTAAGTAATAATAATGAATTCTTTATCTTTTTACAAATGTTTAAGTATACATGTGTAGTGAACTAGGAATGTTATTTGTTGGTATATGTTTTACAAGTGTTTCATAAGATATCTACGTGTAGATCATGTGACTACAGTATACACTATTTAAACCCGAATGGTATGGTGAACCAATGACCATACTTCTCATGTTGTGTTAGTGTATAATTATACTTTAGAATAAGAACTACATGTGATGCACTTTTAGTGGCTTGGTGTGTAGAATCTATAGCAAAGAGCTTGATTGGTTTTCATGCTAAAACTATACTCTAAGCTTTGTGATCTATGGAAAATATCTT
Organism: Torreya grandis; assembly: GCA_037957365.1. Taxonomy (NCBI): domain Eukaryota; kingdom Viridiplantae; phylum Streptophyta; class Pinopsida; order Cupressales; family Taxaceae; genus Torreya; species Torreya grandis. Next base: position 538,287 of record JARHVA010003406.1, on the reverse strand, counting down.
GATTGGTTGTTGGACTATGTTCTAATTTTTTTTATCTCTTGCAAATATCTCGATTGATGATCAAAGTGAGATTATACTCTGATCTATGTAAATGTTTCTAAATATCTTGATTAGTGTATGAACTGATGTTGTGCTCTAATCTTTGTAGTTGTTTCCAAATATCTTGATTGGTGTGCAAACTAATGTTATGTTCTAATCCATGTGATTATTTCCAAATATCTTGATTGGTGTGTGAACTAAGGTTGTGATCTGATCTATGTGATTATTTCTAAATATTTTGATTAGTGTGCATCCTAATTCTATGCTCTTGTCTCTATGAACCAGTTACCATCTCTATTAAATCTATGGTGCACAAGATCACTCATAAATAGGTGTCCTAAAAACCACATGGCTTATACAATGAGTAACCATTGGCTCTTCAAATGGAATGTCCTAGGATAACTCTATCATAGAGGAGTGTGATTTAGGATACTATGGAGACTAATATCTTGGTGATCCTTGTGTGAATTTTATAGTTCCTTGATTGACATATTGGTCAATGTGATCTTGGAGTGCATAACAATGATTGTTTGAATGTCCATTTATCTTATGAAAATTGTAATATAGCTTATTTTATACCCTTTGAAAATGGTGTGATGGATAATGATTAGTAGGAGGAAGTATGATCATATATTTGTCTAATAATGTAATCAAGATGTCATGAGGCCTATCCATGTCTAAAAACTATATAACCCTATTCTGTGTGTCTTGTGGTTTACTCGATGTAGGAGGTGCTCTATGAAGTGTCTCTTTTCTCTTGTTGAGTATCTTTATCGGGTGTTTTTATTCCACTAGTTATTAATTAGAAGTGGAGTAGGTTCTTGTACCATGTTATATGATTAGGGATCTGATAAACCTACATCTAAATCTACCTCTAAATGTGTAATCACTAGCCCCAATTCTACCTCTAATGTTAAATTTATGTTACAGGAATGCCAGAATGATTTTGATGTCTGATATAATAATTTCTCCCTAAGAGGAAAAATGAATCCTTTGTCAAAGATTTGTTGTGTCTATAAATCCATCAGCTAATAAATTAATTGATGCCAACATGATTTGAATCCTAGAATATATTTAGTTGTTGGTTCTGTCTCACCCTGGTGTAATGAAGGTAACCTTTCATGTGTTACTCAAGGTCCCTTATTTTGTATGTAGTGTCTAAGAAATATTGTTTTTAAATCTTTGTATGTATGTAGTGACCCACTATGGATTGTACATTGGAACTAATTTAGTGTTTCCCCATCTAAAGACCTTGGAAATAATTTTAGTAGAGTCAATTTGTTGGTGATATGTGCCATGATTTTTTTATAATCCTAAAGGTTCAAGTACGAGTCTCTATTCCCATCAAATATAGGTAACACTAGTAGTTGAAAGTTGGGTGGAAACCTTATAGTGAATTTTTTGTGTGGAATAGGGTTTTTATGGATGACATTGGCATCATACTGAGAGCGGTATGTTTTATTCTCTAATGTGAGATGGTGTACTTGTTATTGCAAAGAACCCACAACATGCATCAAGTAAATTACCACTTGTAAAGGTATATTATCATCATCAAGGGGTTCATTTAACTTTTGAATTTTGTCATTTATCTTAGGCATTGGTATATTGCATTGGGAACATTTTTTAGGGATGATTGGTTTGCTCTTCCTAACCTTTGTAGGTGTGATAGCTGGGACCTGGTTAGAGGGAATGAGTTATCACCCTCAGGTTAGTTTGAGAAATAGGTTTTATTGTAATAAGGGGAGTTGAGGGAGATTCATTGGTATCTCTAATTTTGTTAATTTTCAAAGAAGCATCACATACAAACTGATTAAAAGGTACTTTATTATCGTGTGAATGTAACTTATGTAAACTATGAACATAAGAATATTTTTTTGTGTGTTTGTTTACATGTGACCTATAATTTGTTTGGGCAAGAGAAATAGGTGAATTAGGAGGATAACTAGAAGGTTTAGACTCTATGTACTCTTCATCATAATCATAGTAATCATCATTATCCCAAGGTTCATCAAAATCAAAGTTTAATTTAATTGTATAAGTACAAGTAAAATAAGTATCATCTGCATATTCACTAAGAGAGAGAGTAAGAGAATATTTTAACTTTTCACTACTATGTAATGTGTCATAATTTGTGGGTGTAATGTAATGCATTTATGCATTAGCTATGTGTGTAATGCATGAATAGTTATTACTTTCAATCTTGGGTTCAAGTGTCGAATAAGTAGCAATTGTGTTTTCATTTTTCATATTATGACATGTAGGAGAAGAGTTAGAGACACTTGCATTATCAATATCTTATAAAGAATAATTACATTGAGCTTGGAATGTAAAATAAGGTGATACAATAATTTTTTTTACCTTAGTTTGTGCATTGGTAAAAGGTGTACTATTATTGGTACATGTTTTTTAGAATTTAACTGAGAAGGCTAAAGAAGATGCATTGCTCTTATCTACTTTACTTGAATCATGCAAAAGTGGATTTTGTGTATTGCACTTATATTGATTTAATTTTAATAAAGAGGTATTGAAAGTATTTGAGAAGTTAGGATCACATTGGAATAAAGAACTACCAATAAGAGGCTCTTTTGGCATTATATTTTTAGTTTGATTTTGAGGTGTAAGAGAAGAGGGAAAGTAAAGAGAAGAAGATATATCTAATATATCTTCATCAACATTTGCATTGTTATGTTCATAGTAATCCTCATATCCATCATTACAACAATAGTCATCCTCATCATCATTATAAATGAATTCATTACCATGTTCTAATGTACAATCTTAAAAATTTGTCCATTCATTATTATAATTATGAGAAAAATTCAAAAAATCATTAATTGGGTGAGGGGTGGGAGACTTCTTAAATGCCATTTTAAACTTACCAAAGAAGATAATGTAAATAATTAATATCAAGCACACAATAAGTAGAATTTAATCTAACATAAGTATGTGTGCACCTATGAAAAAAATTAACCCAATGTGTAGAATAAATTAAGATTGTAAGTGAAACCCTAATTGCTAGTATTTGGAAGATAGGGACCTAGTATGTGGGTCTAGGGTTTTAATGAGGGTTATTTTCCAAAAATTTAAATTACATTAAATTAATTAAACCCTAATATAGTATTACTTTTAATGAGTTAGTTTGTGCTAAAAATTAGGAATAAATAGAAGTTTTTAACCTTAATGCAGTGCACAAAAAAATGGAAGAAGGTAAACCCTAGGCAAAACTAGGGTTTTAAGCAATATTTGAAGAAAGTCAGGTCACCAAATATTTTAAAATTTTAGGAATTAGATAGTTTAAATCCTATGTTGTTAAAGGGATAAGTATAAAAATAATCTATAATGAAATTTTGAAATAACTGATTTGAAAAACCTTTCCCAAAATAGCAAGAATAGAGAGAAAGAGCATTTATCTAGAATAAAACAAGTATTTATGTGGATCAAAAGGCTAAAACAAGCTAGAGAAATAGGAAGACACCTTTCATTTTATTAATGTATTTAAAATATTGTATTGGATATTAGTGCCCTTATATTGACAGTAGATCCATGTGGCACTAGTGTCCAATTATGGTTTTGGTTTCCCTCTTAAATGAACTATCTGGAACTTCCATGGAAGCTATGGGAGGTTTTGGGTGTCTTCTAGGTATTTATGTGTCTTTCAAGAGCTTGAATTTATCATTATTTTATTTGAATATCTTCCAAAACCCTAATGAGTACCTACACACATGAAATAACAACCAGATCAAATATAAAAAAAGGGAAAATTTGGGTTGTGGTATATTACGATCGCATAGAGAAAAACCCTTGATATCTTGGTTGTTACCTACATTAACCCCAATGCTAGGGGTCTCAGATCACATGTATTTCTCCTTTAGGTAACGTGCATAATCAGCATACATGGTATGCTAGAATGACTTTTGCTTAGGCCCTTATTTAATCGAGCATATAATGTCTAGATGAGATTGTTAGGATTGTGGAGCTAAAAGCTTCACTGATGCAAACAGGAGAGGAGGTTGCTGAAGGTTGCTGAGTTGCAGAAGAAGTTGGGGTCGGTCTGATCAGCCGACGTCGGCGGGATAACATAGAGAAGCAACCGACGTCGGTCATATATCGGCCGACGTCGGTCACCTCCAGGCGGACAGGGACCGGCGTCGGTCGCCTATGTGGTTCGACTGCGAGCTATTTACGGGCAGTTAGCTAACGAACCAAGAGTTTGCATGATGAGCGCTAATTTTAGACTCATAGCTGCGGATCTAATTATTGTAATTAGATGTCTAATCACTGTTTGGATGAGATCTATATAATAGACTCATGGTTGTATTGGAAAAGTGTGCTAGGGAGTAAGAGAGCATAATTATAAGCTCCTTCTGTGTGTGAGGTAGAGCTATGGTGCGTTCCTCCTAGTGCCACAGTACCAGGTGTGTTGGTGCTGGATTGGAGAGCCAGCTGGGTTCTTCAATAAGTAAGATCGTTGATCTGCAGGTGTATGTGTGTGCAAGGTCGAGGTTCACAGGTGATTGGAACCATTGCTTGATTTGCAGGTGTGCAAGGTCATACAGACAGCAACACAACAAGGAGCAGTATCAGGCAGGATCTACTTGGAGTACAGGTTTGTACTCGGATAGAGCAAGAGGAAGGCAAGGGAGTTCCTTCCATAAGTATGGTCTGTTGAATTGCAGGTTGTTGCAGATTCATGGGAGATCTACTTGAAGTACCTTGAGTACTTGTGGAGCACGTGGAGTGCTTGTGGAGTGCGTGGAGCACTTGTGGTGTGCGTGGAGCACGGGAGGTGAACACCAACTCTGTATTTGAGTTGGGTGTTGGGACCTGTGAGAGGGAGAGCTTTGGGGAGAAGAATTACTGTTCACTTGAGGCGTGGGAAACCTCTGTAAGGTGGTGGAGAAGAAGTGGCATCTTCTTTATTGTATTCTTTTCTGTATAAAGTGTTAATACAATTTGGTATTGTCTCTCATATCATGTGTTATTCTGAATTCTAGTTACTTGGTGAATCTGGTTAATTTCCGCATATTAAGTTGCTTGGTATTAGTAATCAAATTGTGTGCTTCCGGTGTACATCCTCTCCCAACAGAGATAGCTTAGTAGTATGAAAAATATTATGCTATACTATTGACTGATTTTATGAAATTATGTGACAAAATAGTTAGTGCTAGATCTAAAATGCCTTATTAGGCTCTTTATATAGAAGGAACTTTGATTTGAATATAAGGCCTGGTTTGTTGGTTAACAAGTCATAAAAGAGGGATGAAAAATATAAGAGAAGGCTCAAAGTAGGGTTAGGACCCAAACATGGTAGAAAATTACTACCAAACACTAGATCCATAATTGGATACTAGTACCACATGTCATTATTGTCCTAAAAATGGTGTAAGTGTCTTGAGGCCTTAAAATAGAGCTAAAACCAAGTAGGATAGGCTAGCAGCCCCTATGACTAGGAGGAGGTGACTTAGGACTATTAAAGGTGCAATAAATAGGGAAGATAAGACATAAGAAAGATCAGAAGACCCAAAATAACCACATGAATACTTACTCTATTCACCACTAAGACCCTCATGTGAAAGAGCAACAAAAGACATAGTACTTATGGTTGCTTGACCAAATGAGGGTGTATATAATAATCATCTAAAGAAGAAGAATAGTTATAAATAGAAACATGTGAGGGTGAATATATTTCAATGGAAGTACTAGATATGAATACATTAATAGGAATCTATACAAGTAAAATGAGTATACCTAGTTTGGGTAAAATGTATGATGTCACAGATATGGAAGGACAACATAGAATAATCAAGGCAATTTTTGACTATTCGAAGCTAAGTGCATTCACATTGGATGATGTAATAGGAGGGATACATCCATATTTACTAGACACAATAATAAAAACAAGTATAATATTAGTTAATCCCAAATAACAATGGAAAAATATCAAGAAGAGGCACTAAAGAAGGTAGCAGAGGAAACAACTATCTCTTAAAGATAAGGAGAGATTAAGGTAGATATAATAGACAAAGCTAATAACCAAACAAAAAATAGATCTATTAGGATAAAACCTTGAAAAATAAAAATATATTGATACTTTAAAATAAATAGAAGAATCTAAAATTCAATAGAGAAAAGGAATAAAATAACATATAGAAGAGGAGAAATTAAAAATGAAGGAAATTGCCAAACTTTCTACCTAGCAGCCAAAACAAATTTTGGAAAAAGAAAAACAGAGATAGAGATAGAGATAGAGATAGAGATAGAGATAGAGATAGAGATAGAGATAGAGATAGAGATAGAGATAGAGATAGAGATAGAGATAGAGATAGAGATAGAGGAAAAACTAAAATTAGAAAAAGAAAAGGCAAAATAATAGAGGGAAAAAGAGTAAAAAGAAAAAGAAAAATAAAAATAAAAATAAAAAAAATAAGAAGAAGAAAATAAAAAGGAGGATAAGAAACTAGAAGAAGATAGGGGAGAAAAGAAGAGGAGGAGAGAAAAAGGAAAGAAAAAGAGGGTGGGAAAAAGAAATAATAAGAGGAGATAAAAAGTAAATAAGAGGAAAAGAATAAAATAAAATAATACAAGGAGAATAAAAGGAAGGAAGAAAATTAAAAGAAAGAACATGAATAAAAGGAGAATAAGGGAAAAGACTGTAGTATCCCTTCTGCAAGCTCTACGAAAAGGGGATACCATCAAAACATCCACACAGGATACCATAGTAACATTAGGATTCTTTTAGGATAGTGAAATTACTCCAATGGATTCCCTAAAGAGGATAAAACATAACTATCACAACATAAATAGATAACATCTACAATTATGGTGCCACCATACTACAAGAGGATGAATTATAATCACTTTATAAAATTTAACCAAATAGAAAAATAAATAGTTGGATATACCCTTATGTAGAGCACCAAGATAAACTAGATGATGTGGTGTGTGAATTTATAAGACGTCATCAGAAAGTGTCTAACTACCTTAACCACCACTAGATCCTAATATGATCTTAATGGAACATGCCCACTAAAAAATAATTGGAAGTGAATGTAAAAAAACTTCATCAGCCACAAATAAGCCATATTAGATAAGGAGCTAATCAAACTTAAATCTAGATAATAATATAGAAAAGAGTTAGTAGGACTTATCATAGGAGAAAATCATACTAGAAAGATTGAGCACAAGGACCACATAGGGAAGTTGTAAAAAGTAATGGGATATGCAACAACCTAATTTTCTTACTCAATTAGTTGGCCCATATGGACATAGAACAAGAAGAAAGAATTGGAGGAGATAAATAGATTATTGAGCATTACTTCTACCAATTTTGGTACTCATAAAATTCCTTCTAAGGTAGAGCAGGACAAATGGATATAATATGCAATCATAATATAAGGAAATACAATCTCAGTGCATATTTATCTATGAGGACATGAAAGACTATGGGATTTTGTTAAACACCCAAATGGAGATGATGGAGATTCATATATAAAGTCATGAAGCATATCTATAGATATTAGAAAATTATTTAGTCTCAAAAGAGATCATGATGGCATCCAAAGTAAATGTTGTGATCGAACACAAGATTTTAAACACACAAGACATACTTCTAAATTATGAGACTTTCTCTAAAGCAATGTTGGACAAGTATGATAAATATATACCCAAGGATTGGGGGTCCACATCTTGAAACAAAATTTTGATAGTGTGTTTTTGGCAATGAGTAGGATGCATTATTTTGGGTACCTTCCAATATTTTTAGAAGTTATCTCGAGAATGAGACAAAGGATTAAAATCCAAGAAAATGTTGGGAGGATTCTTTAGTAGATATGATGAAAATAGATCACCACAGAACCTCCAACTCTATTGCATCAACATAATACATCTCCAAGATGATGGGACAAAGGCTTATACTGAATTAGGTAATATGGTAAGGATTGGATCCTTTCAGTAACAAAGGATGACTTTCATGAATAAAATGCATGTCTTGTACAAATATGACCATTAAGTTATAAAGGTAGTTGGTTGGTATTTATATCACAACATTTTAATATGTTAGATATAGCATAGAGAGAATTGAATAGTGAGAAGTGAGTGAGATAAGATATTACTGAGTACATAAATTCTTTTAATAGCTTAAGAGAGTTTAAATAGAGTAAATATAGTGGAGGTATAAAACAAAGAGATTTTTGAAACTATAATGACTATTTTTATTATATCTTAATAAATAGAGTTAGAAGAAGAATTACTTATGTATTTATTACTATGAATAAGTATACCAAATTTTTTTGTTAGGATGTGAAGTCAATATTCATAATCACTATTAATATGTACTATTCATGGAAATTTGGCCTAGTGGTGATGTGGATGGTTAGTGATGTGGCTAGGTGATGACTTGGCATAACCCACAGTGGGTAGTATGACCAAGGGAGCATCTTTGAAAGTCAAAAGAGGAGGTGAGAGAAAGTGGGATGCATTTATCCACTAAGTCAGATGGGTTGGCTTGTGAAAAGCATGTGGGGACATAATTATAGTGGATCACATGTTTCTACTTATGTATTTGTTATGGAGTATAGTTGTATGTGGGCTCTTGGTTGGTGAGGTCAAAAGTGGGAATCTTTTGACTCACAAATGTATGTACATGGGAAAGTGGGAGACAAGGATCACTATTCTATATTGAGGTTACATGTGGAGTGGGGCATAATACATGGTTGTGCACATGGAATGGTCAAGTCGGCATGATGAGATGTCATTCAAAGGCTTGACCTTTCACATGGGCGGACATGATTCCCTATTTATGAATAGTGCTTCCATATGGAGTATGGCACAATTTTATCCTCTCTCTCTATTTTCTCTCTATGTTGTAAATGTTATTTAATATCATGAGCTCTCTTTTATAATTTCATCATGTTAGAGGATCCATTCAAGCCTTGGGATTGCATGCTTGGAGGTTGTATCTTGTAGGCTAGTTTTTTTTTTGTTCACAACCTGAATGCTTCAAGTGGAAGCATTAAGTGCTTTGTATGGAAGCACTGAAGGAATTGATTTGGATCAGTTATTGTAGAAGAGAGTGATGTTGAGTTTATTAATAAATTCTAGAAGCTACCATTTTTCCTATGGTTTTTTCTTGCACATTGCAAATCTTTCATGTAATCTATATGTAATGTGTCCTCTTGGTTGTCTTTATTTTATGTAGTTTGTTTTCCACATTTATTTCCTTGAACTATAGGATATAATTAATTGATTTAACATGTAGTATCAAGACTTTATTCTTACATCTAGTATCATATACATGGTGAAAAATTCCATGTGTGAGTATTTTTATTATTGGTTGGTTGTGTGCAAGGTGAAGCTACTGTGACAAGAGGAGAGACCAAGTGAGATTAAAGAAAAAAATTGGTAGGTATCTCTCTGTGGATCATGGTGGAGGATATCCTGGTGAATAATCTAATATATTCATGTTGATGAGGATAATACCACAATATATTTGAAAGAGAAAGATGAAAATACTTTACTAGATAAGTCTGAAACCTACACAGTGTTCTTGTTGTCAAGTAACAACTCTATAGCTTGAGGAGAAAGTTGGACTCCTTTGGAGGAGGTGGAGATAAGGCATGACCTTGTTATAATTATTTGAAATAAAATAGAATGGGTTTGGATGTGGTATCCTAATGACCACATATTTTTAGTCAAAATGAAGAAGCTGAAGAAAAATCCATGCAAAGGAAGGAGGTACAAAGAAACTTGAAGTTGTACCTATTTTGAATTAACTGAGGAAGATTAAGATGAAGATGTAGATGAAAAAGTGAGATTTGGTATTCTTAGAAGGATAAGGCCAGTGTTGAACATAAGAATTAGAGTATTGGAGTGTTGTGTATACAGTTGTGGCATGTGACTAGGTAAACAAATGCATGGACTAACACTATAGTCACATGAGTTGGCGTTTGTCAACATTTGGTAAAGCAAGGTACATTTTGGATGTTGGATAAAAAACTTGATAGGTGTAGTGATGCACCAAGTAGCATTATGACTTCCTTGGAGATATGATTGGTCCACTTGTATCATGTTTATATGTGGAGAGGTCTAGTTTTGACTTCTATGAAATATTTTCTCCTCACTACTATCAAGAGTGCTATGTGCACTAGTTGCTATTCAAGGAGTTGGAGAAGTGTGATTCCTACTTGGTGATCTCTCTTAGGGAGAGATAAATAAAAGAGTTGAGGTAAAGTGTTGTTAGTTTATATGTTAAATAAATCACTATACAAGTTTCTAGTAGATGTGTTGAGGGAGTATAGGATATTTAGTACCTTCATGGAGAGCTTATGTGTTGTGACATGTTGGATGTAGGCCCTAATATGATCACCATTTTGATGGCTTAGTGATAAGGATGCAGTGAATATGGTATGTGTATAAAACCAAGGATGGAGATGTATAAGGATGGGAAAGCAAGGAAGTACCCCACTTCTTACATTATTGAGTTGTCTTCATAGGAGCTTCCTATAAAAGTGAAGAAGACATGTTATTGTGTCCTATGTATTGGATTCATCGGGAGTAGGAAGCCTTGTAATACCATGGTGAGCACTAAACCAGATATTCCCAAGTAGTGGGAGTTGTGAGTGATTTATGGAAAAATCTTGTTGGTGGATTGGTCTATGTGTGGATAAATGATTGGTCACTTCAATGCCTCAATCTGCTATAGTAGAGCAAATGTTGACAAAGTCGACCAGGATAGAAAATTTTTAGTAGTGAAAGAAAACTTCTATTGGGTTTGTGTTATGGTAATAGAGGGCATGGATGAGCATTTGGTTGCAGGATAATCAAGTGTGGTAAAATCCTATGTATATTGACTTCAAGTGGGAATGTTAGGATGTGAAGTCATTATGCATAGTCACTATTCACAAATCACTATTCATGTTCACTATTCATGGTGATATGGCCTAGTGGTGATGTGGATGGTTAGTGATGTGGATAGGTGATGACTTGGCATGACCCACGATGGTTGGTATGGCCCACAGAGCATCTTTCAAAGTCAAAAGAGGAGGTGAGAGAAAGTGGGATGCATTTCTCCACTAAGTCACATGGGTTGGCTTATGAAAATCATGTGAGGACATAATTATAGTGGATCACATGTTTCTAGTTAGGCATGTGTTATGGGGCATAATTATCTATGGGCTATTGGTTGGTGAGGTCAAAAGTGGGAATCTTTTGACTCACACATGTGTACACATGGGAAAGTGGGAGACATGGATCACTATTCTATATTGAGGTCACATGTGGGGTGGGGTGTATCACATGGGAGAGCACATGGGCATACACATGGAGTGGTCAAGTGGGCATGATGATATGTCATTCAAAGGATTGACCTTTCATATAGGGGGACATGATTCCCTATTTATGAATAGTGTTCCCACATGGAGTATGGTGCAATTTTTTCCTCTCTCTCTATTTTCTCTCTATGTTGTAAATGTTATTTAATAGCATGATATTTCCTTTGTAATTTCATCTTGTCAGAGGATCCATTCAATATTTTGGCTTGCATGCTTGGAGGCTGTATCTTGTAGGCTATTTTTTCTTTCATTCACAACGTGAATGCTTTAGTTGGAAGCATTGAGTGATTTTTATGGAAGCACTAAAGGAGTTGCTTTAGAGGAGATATTGTAGAAGAGAGTGATGTTGAGTTTATTAATGAATTTTGGAAGCTTCCATTTTGTCTATGGTTTTCCTTGCACATTACAAGGTTTCCATGTAATCTATGTGTAAAGTGTCCTCTTGATTATCATTATTTTATGTACCATATTTTCTGCATTTATTTCCTTGCACTATAGGATATATTTCATTGATCTAACATGTAGTATCAGGGCTTTATTCCTAAAAAAAATTTATTTGTGAATGCATATCAAAACTAAACTCACATAATACTAACCTATAGCCACATTGGTTCAACTAAATTTTAACTTGAACCACATAATTATTTGTATCCACAATTATAGATTTTATGTCAACATGACTATAAAACATCCTAAGTAATATAGTTGAAAACCTAAATTAAACAAAGGAGAGCATAGTTTTACAATCACAAGTAAGATAGGTTATAACCCAAATCAAACAATGGGGAGTGAAATAGAATGTAAAATGATGATAAAAACATCTCGTGTAAGACAAGTGAAAACTTAACTCAATAAAGGGCATGGATAAAGGATAAAAATACTCTAATAAGTGAAAACTCAAAATCAATGCTTATCCTAAAGTAAAATCTAGGAAAACATGACCATCTAGAGACATAAATATAATGAAATATATGGTGCAAATAAGAAAGGTGATGGGAATTTATGAGGAAGGCGTGATTCTATTCCCTAAGGTTTTATAATGTAACTTTCAAATTGAAAAGCCAAGATGCATCATAATAAAAGTTAAGAGTCAAATCTAAAAAAAATAAAAAATAAATGGGAATATAAAAAAAGAGGGATGTGATCAAGTAACATCAATATATGTCAATGGGATATTTGGAAAGAGAAGATGAAGATAAAATGATGTCAGTAGTCATACAAGGGTGATGTAAAAATATTTAGCAAAGACAAGACACTCTAATCAAGAGGGCAAGGCTAATATATTTCACAAGCAATGACCTAAATCACCCCACCTAGCAAGCATAAGCTTGAGCTAACAAGCAAAGTATAAATATTATCCCAACAAGGCTATATGTATGGAAACTAAAAAAGATCCTACCTTCCCAAAACATGTTCCCTACTCTTCAGGCCCATTATAAAGTTGTCAATCTACTATGAAGATTGGATAATTGCATGATAAATTAGGTGGTTCTATAATGTAATATAAGTGATGAGACATCCTACCCTAGTCTACTAACCTACCAAACCCCAATAGACCTCAGCTCTATCATGAGGCCAACTTTAGATTTTGAGCTTCAACTAGAATAGGAGATGTGATAAACTAAGATCATGTCTTTTGTTGTGATCTAACTTCTAAGATAGAATTTTCCTTTTAACATTGCCTTTTTCCAAGATATTGTGGATTTTGAATTTTTGGCTTTCTCTATTTTCCTCATCTAGATAGAATTGGAAAGATCAACGTGTGCTAAATATGACTAACATAAGAGATCCTAAACCTAGCCATTAAATAGGATCACCTAAAAACTAAGATGCATATAGACTCCTAGAGTTTCACCATAAAAAAATGTGTAATCTCAAAACCAACCTAAGTGTGCCTCAAGTGAAAGAAAGGTAAATATAGGGATCATGAAAGATTTTTCCATGTGCAAAGATGATACAATGAGGATATGATAATAGATGGCCACAAGAATGGAGAGTTATTATGTATAAATGACTAGGTAGAAAGAGGGATTTGAAATAATGAGGGTGTAAGTCAAATCGTAAAAAGGAAACCTAAAAAATGGAAACACTATGAAATATGGTAATCATGTCATGATAAAAGTCAAAACCTATAAAAGGTCTAGCACAAGCAGTGATATGAGGCATCATCCCAAAAGAAGGGGAATGCAAAAATATACCAAAGGACCCATGAAGGAAAAATGGATGAAAGAAATAAATGTAAGACTGTAAAATGAAGTAAAGTGTGAGGGCATCCACAAGGAAGGTGATGGAGTGAAAAAAACATGAACGTCTAACAAAGACCCATAAAGGAAACTAAGGTTGACTATAAAGAGGATAAAGTGACCATCAAAATAAAACAAGAAGAATAGGCAATTATGAGGGCCTAGTTGATTCCCCAAGTCTTATCATGCAACTCATGAACTAAAAGATCAAGAGGTGTAAAAATGAAAAGAGACCTAAGGACCAAGAATAGGTAATATGACTAATGCTAAGAAAATAAAAGGTGGAGATAAAATAAAGCTAAGATGCAATAGAATAAAGTGTTAACATGATATAATAGAATCTAACTATGTACAAGAAATAAATTATGTATAATAAATGAAACTACCAGGCATAACATGTGGTTGGTTCTTTGAAATTTTATTTAAGTTGGATTTGTTTTTTATTATGCATTGTGGAGGAAGAGTGGGTATCATAGGATGCCCCAAAGGGAAATTCGATGTAGGGATGGGCATTGTAAAATTCCCCAAGTTCTAATTTATTAAAATGGTGGGCATCATAAAGTTTGGAAGAACTGAAGTGAGATGAGGATAGGAATCACAAGAATCCCCAACATGTGATGTAGAGTGATGTAGTGTAGGATTGTACTTGATATAAACCTCAAGATCGACATGTGGATTAATTTTGTTATCAATTTTGGTGTAAAGTTTTCATATAGTAATAACTTTAGGAGCTAAGGTAATTTTGAGATATTTGGGAGGTGATTTAAAAAATTTGTTGTATAGTATCAGCTAGGCCGATATAATATGGTGTGACAGAACTAGGCTAAAATATATTGGGTTGGTCAATATAGGCATGCTAGTTTGAACTAATTTAAACTATATCAATCATGTTTATATACTTGGATGAAGTAGAGAGATGTAGATTGATACAATTTGGTTGTTGTGTCTAAATTGCATAGGTAAATTTATACAAGTAGGTGGATCTAGGTGACTCTGATGGATCGACAGAGGTATTAAGACTATACCCACACTTTTTGTGTGATGTTTTATGTAGTTAGTTTGAAAAACAATTAGATTTATTATTGTATCAACACATTCTTTGCCATGGCTGATGTAGTTGTGTTGAATAGGAATAACTATATCAACACAGTTTGTGTCTTTGCTAGTGCAGTTATTTGTGACAAAAAGCAAATATTTAACCATATCAGCACATTATATTTTATATCTGATGTATTTTATTGTGAGAGGAGGTATATTTATAGATATACCCACATATTTTAGGTCATGGCCAATGCAATTAATTTTCTCTATTTTTATTTGACCCATATCGACACAGATGATACAATTGGAGATAGGTGATTATGTATATATTGATGATTTGGATGAAATTAAAACTAAAAATTGGACCTTCAAGATAGGTTTAAATATTGATTTAAGATTTAAGGTTTAGGCTAACTATAAATGTGCTTTGGAGTATGAATTTTAACTAGATTCTCTTAAGTCTAATGTGACATAAGACGTTGAGGATAAAATAATGCTACAATATGCTTTATGTTTTTCATGTTAATAAAGTTTTCCTCATTGTTATTAGAGTTAGGATTAAGTCTAGTTTCTACAACAATGACAGTTGCTTTGGAATTTAGAGGATGTTGAGGTTGATTTTTATTTAGTTGTGAAGAGTGATTTTGATGTGATTAGTTTGATTGGGATTTATAAGCTTTGAGATATTCGTTATAGTGTTCTTGGGTGAGAGATTAAAGGTTAAAGTTTGCAAATAATAAGAGGGTAAAATAAAATATTTTAAAGTCTTTAAAATTCTTATGACAATGCCTAAAATATCATGCCACCCAAAAAGACTTATTATGATTAAATTATTTTAGGGAAGGCTTGGAACAGTCAAAGATCATGGATCGAGAAGGTGGAAACTTTTGCTTGGATTTTTTGAGAATCAAGGAAGGGTGAGAAGGGTTTACATTATTTGGAGTAGGAGATCCCACTTTAGATTGTTGGGGAGTCTTATTTTGATATGTATTATAGTTGGTTGTATTGGTTGATGTTGATAAAGATTCTTTATTAGTGTTTTGATAAGGTTCAAATTGGCTCATCAGTCTTATCTTTTTGTTTGATCGAATGTCTCTTCTAAAAAATTTTGAGAGATCTTAAATTTGTATTGAAGAGGGTATTTTAGAGTAATAATAAATATCTTAGAGAGATATTCATCACTCATGTTATTATCTGCTCTATGCACTAAATATTTACATCACTTAATGAAAGCATGGGCAGATTTTGTTAACAACATGTAACATTCCTACATGTGCAAGTAAATATAAAATTTCAGAAATTAAATACAAGCTACAAAATAAAAACAAATACGGGAGAGAAAAACCATAAATCAAGATATATGTAGAAAACCCTTGTAAAACCAGCAAGGGAAAAAACCATGGGGCAAAGGCAGATCCAAACTTCATATTTATTCATCAACACTCTCTCCTACATAGCTCCTCTTAGAAACTCCTTTCCAGTGCTAACACCAAACACTTAGGTGAGTAAAGATTACACACAAGATTTCCATGCTCTAACCAATAGGATGCAACATGAATATCTACAATGTTAATACCTAGCATATGAGGGGTCTCCAATAGCATTTACCTCTATCTCCATGAGCTAAGTTATCTAGCCTCCAAGCTCCATCTTTGAGGATCCACTCCATGCACCTAGGTGAGCCAAGCACAATATCCTTCAAAGGATTTAACCTTCAAATTTCATGTGATGCTTGTAACCTAATCATCTAGGTGAGTTAGGCATGTAAACCTTTCAAATCCAACCTCCTATCATGCAAGCACAAGCTTGCAAGGATCCTCACATGATCCGCTAAATGAATAAAACCATTACAAAGGAGTACATAATGCTTTAATATCATTTTACATTAAATATAAAGAGAGAGAGAGAGAGAGAGAGAGAGAGAGAGAGAAATTTTACCCATATGAATGGGAAGCACTATTAATGAATAGGGAACCATGTTCCCCACTTTCCCAAGTCAAGCCTTTGAATGGCATCTCATTATCCCCATTTAACCAATCCCATGTGCACTCCAAAGTGATACATCCTACTTAGTGTAGGGTGTCATGTGATCTTCATGTGTCACCATGTGCAAAAGTAGACAAGTCCATGTGTTGCCCATGTGGCCCCAAGGCAAATTCATCCCACACATATGTGAGAGGCAATTACCAATAGTGAATCTCTTATCTTCATCCTCAAGGGTCAACAAAGTAGCTCCACTACTTTCCAAGATTTCAAAACACCCATGCGACTCCAACATATACATCCCACACACATATGAGAGCAAACCACCAAAAGTGGTTCTCCATGTGAACCCTTAACTTTTGCACCCATTTAACAAGCCCATATGACAACTAAGGACAACACATGTCCTAAACTAGAATGTTACACCCCACACTTATCACATCCTCATGATCACACTTGGGATCCACCATGGGCCCCACTATCACATCACCTTCCTACCACATCACCTACATGACATGTCACCTATATGCCATATCACTACACACATGCATGCCACATCACTTATATGCCATGTCACCATGAATAGTGACCCATGAATAATGCATGTGAATAGTACTCATGAATAGTACTTCATGAATAGTGGCTTCACACCCATTAATCTCTCACTTGAAGTCATATACACAAGACTTTAAAATACTTTTGTCTTTCACCAACTACCTACCACTCAACTGTTATCCATGCCAATGACCACTGCTACTCCACATAACAAGCCTAGTAGAAGTTTTATACACTATTAAAAATTCTCTATTCTGACTAGCTTTGTCAACCTCTACTTCTCCATTATAGATTTGCAGCAATATGAAGTGACTCCCACTTCACCATAGACCCATCCTTACTCTAAGGATTTTGACATGAACTACTCACTATTCCCATTGCTTGGAAGTATCCATTTCCAAGCACACCATGGCTTACTTGAGGCTTCCTACTCCCAATGAATGTGATACATAGGACAACTATCTTCTCCTCCTCTGTAGAACACTTTGAAATATAACTCATAACCACAAGAAGTGGGATACTTGACTTCATTGTTTTTCCCATACTTGTGCATTTTCATCCTTGGTTTGCTTCTTCATCTCATCCTAATCACCCAAGCCATCTCACCATTG
This sequence comes from Torreya grandis, assembly GCA_037957365.1. Taxonomy (NCBI): domain Eukaryota; kingdom Viridiplantae; phylum Streptophyta; class Pinopsida; order Cupressales; family Taxaceae; genus Torreya; species Torreya grandis. Next base: position 520,488 of record JARHVA010003406.1, on the reverse strand, counting down.
ATCTTCATCATGTTGGGACCTAAAAATAACATATCATCAATCATAGAAGTACCCTCTACTAAATGTTAGATCTCTATGAAGGTATCACTGTAATTCATCCACACATCTATTGGAATCCGTACAGTCTTCAAACTGCAAACCAATAATTATTTACCTCAACCTTTTAGCTCTCTGAATACTCTATCTCATCATGATACCACCATGTAGAAATGATGATTTTTCATCAAACTATTCTAACCATGAATATTGACAAGTGCTCACTGCACTCATGATAGTAGTCTACACTTGGAGAGAAGAACCAACAGAAGTCAACACCTGACTTCTACATATGTAGCATACCACTACCCACCATGATCAACATGGTACCTATATAGTTCTTGGGAAGTCATCACACTACTCATTTCTTTATGGCACCTATCAAGTTTTAGAGCCCAAAAATACAATCAATCTACATCCTGCTCTACCACATGTCAAATCAAACTCATATGCAAAGTTATTCCATTCATCAATTCACCTAGTTTCTCACATCAACTACACCACAAATCTCCTAGCTACTCACATTTTATAATTATAACCATATATCACTTCACTCAATGCATATATGAGTCTTTGAAATATTAAACACCAAACCTCATCTTCCATGGAATATTGGGTCTCAAATTTTTCTCATCCATCCATCAACTACTCCAATAGTTACAGATTCATGTTTCTAGTACCTCCTCTACATGTATTTTTAGCACATCTCGACCATCACATTATGGTAGTAGGATCCCACAACTTGTATCCCCTTATCCAGTAAAGAAACCATAATAAGGAATATGTCTTATCATCTCCCTCCATCTTCGCCATGAGACTAGCTTGCTCCACCACATGTTATGCAAGTGCTTATTCAATAGGAACACTGTGTTGGTGTTGATCCATTTGGTAAAGATTTTAAGCCTCTTTCCTCCATTCTCCATATTCATCTCCCATAGAGAGAAATACCTGCCATGCAATTTTTTTATTTATATCTTGGTCTCTCCACCTGTAGCTTCTAATTGCACAAAACTAGCCAAATAACCATGGCTATGATACCAGTTGTTAAGAATAAATAACATTCCTACATATGCAAATAATTATAAAATTACAAAAATTAAATACAATCTATAAAATAAAAATAAATACAAGAGAGACAAACCATAACTCAAGATATATGTGGAAAACCCTTGCAGAACCAACAAGGGAAAAAACCACGGGGCAAAGGTAGATCCAAACTTCATATTTATTCATCAACACTCTCTCTTACACAACTCCTCTTAGTAACTCCTTTCCAATGATAACACCAAGCACTCAGGTGAGAAAATATTACACACAAGATTTCCATGCTCTAACCAATAAGATGCAACATGCATCTCTACAATGTTAATACATAGCATATGAGGGAGCTCCAACAACATATACCTCTATCTCTATGAATTGAGCTATCTAGACTCCAAGCTCCATCTTTGAGGATCCACTCCATGCATCAAGGTGAGCCAAGCACAACAGCCTTCAAAAGATATAACCTTTAACCTACATGTGATGTTTACAACCCAAGCATCTACATGAATTAGGCATGCAAGCCTTTTAAATCCAAACTCCTATCATGTAAGCATAAGCTTGCAAGGATCCTCACATGATCCACTAAATAGATAAAACCATTACAAATGAGTACATAATGCTTTAATATCATTTTACATCAAATATAAAGAGAGAGAGAGAGAGAGAGAGAGAGAGAGATAAATTTGACCCATATGAGTGGGGAGCACTATTGATGAATAGGGAACCATGTTCCCCACTTTCCCAAGTGAAGCCTTTGAATGGTATCTCATGATGCCCACTCGACCACTCACATGTGCACTCCATGTGTACTCTAAAGTGTTACATCCCACTTAGTGGAGGGTTTCATGTGATCTTCATGTGTCACCATGTGCAAAATTAGACAAGTCCATGTGCCACTTGTAGACACCTAAATCTGGCCACCAATGACCTCTAACCAAGATTTTGACCAATTTTCACCTAAAATGCATAATTTGGCCTAAAAACACTAAAACACATTAAATGATATGAAATTGACATATTCAAGTGCCAAATTTTGGCTAGGGTATCATTAAATGGGGTAATGCAATTTGTGGGCCAACTAACTTTGGTCAAACCATTCTAAGTCAATGCCAATTTTGCACCTAGATGCTCTGAATTGCTCTTTTCTATCAAATCTTTTGCATGAAATGCATGCCATTGTTATTTAATTTCAGTAACATCCTAAATGAAATAATGGATCCATTGCATCTAACATCACCTTTCAATTCCAATTCAGTCAAATTTTGGACCAATAACAAGGCATTCTGATCAATTTGAGTAATTTGTGCACAAAGTGTTTAAACATGCTTAAGAGCTAATTAATCCAAATTAGAGCATAATCAATAATTCCATGGAAACTTTTTGAATACTTATTTTTGGAAATGAATACTGAATATCTGCATCATCAAGTGACCTCATTTCTTGGGAAGACATTTTTTGCACAAGACACATGCCTTTGTTATTTATTTTCAGTAACATCCTAAATGAAATAATGGATCCATTACATCTAACATCACCTTTTAATTCCAATTCAGTCAAATTTTAGACCAATAACAAGGTATTCTGATAAATTTGAGTAATTTGTGCATAAAGTGTTTAAACATGCTTAAGAGCTAATTAATCCAAATTAGAGCATAATCAATAATCCATGGAAATTTTTTTAATACTTATTTTTGGAAATGAATATTGAATATCTGCATCATCAAGTGACCTCATTTCTTGGGAAGACATCCCTAGGCCATAAATGCCACAAATATCAGGATTCATGCCCTCCATGCCTCATCAATGCCTTCTGTGATGCCCTCTATGCCTCTTAATTGCCCCTTCTTCCAATGTCATGATGAGGATAATTAAAAACTTAATTCTAAAAATTGAATTAATCCTCAACCACACATCTCAATCTCAAGATGGACTGTTCAAGTTGATTTTGATCAATCTCAAAAATCTATAACTAGAGATCCCATGAACATCATTTCCAAGATATTTTGGTGCAAAGTTATTATGATAAAATATCTTCAATAAGCCATTTCAATTAGTGTTACCATGTCAAATTGATTCCAAGCCAATCCAAGCCATAAGCCAAAGGTGCCAAGGAGAGATGGAGAGATGGAGGTAGCCAAGGTTTCATTGCCAAGGACTTCATGAGCACAAGTCGAGTAAGCCACTACAACAAGCATTTTGGAGTGTCTAAGGAAGGTAAAAGAAAGTTTCCTTTGCATTTTAGTTGTGTGTTTTATTCATGTCTATTAACTAAGCTCTCCCTAGTGTCTAGGCCTAGAGATGTTATGCTAGTTAGTGTGTTTCTTTCATTTTGGAAATAATACCATACTAACCATCCTCTCTTGAGTCAAATTCCTAGATCACATAATGGCATGCCCGATGGGATTAGACGCATCTGACACATTAATAAGATCATTTTTTAGCTTTAAAATATTTATTTTGAACCTTAAAACTCTTGCAAATTAATTTTCTAACTTTATTTTATCGTTTTTGTTTGCCACAAGTTTACACATTAATCGACATCGATTAGTAAAATCAACATTGATTGGATAAATTAACCGATGTTGATTAGTAAAACTAACATCGGTTGTATACCTATCATTGGTCACATTGGTATAACTGATATCAATTAGATAATTGTTATTAGTTATAAAATGTAACCATCATCGGTTATATAAACTGACGTCGGTCACTATGTTTTTCTTGAAACATAAACCTGAGAGATCTTTTTCTAAAGTTCATTGTTTCAAACCCAAAAGAGCTTCAAGACTAAAGGACATTCTAACATTTTTGTTGTAGGACCAAGCTTGACATTTTCTAAAAACATGTTTTAGATCACCTTTTGCATGCTTAAAAATCAATTAGGAACCTTGTTTTGGTGTTTAACAAAAAAAAATTAGATGTTTATGGTGAATGTTCTCAAATTTTGAAACTAAGACCAAGGGGTTAAATGAATACCACCTCATTTTCCATTTGGGCTAAAAAATTAACTCACCTTTTCAAAGCTTTTTGTATTTACTTAATTATTTAAATTAAATTTTTGTTTGGAAAAAAGAGGGATGTTGCATGTATGCTCCTCCATTTGTCCCCTTTAGGGAACCCTTGGAATCAAAAGAGTCATTCCTATTGCAAATAGCCTAGTCCAAGGCTTATAAAAAAAATCATCTAAATTACTCCCCAAAAACTCATCAAAGTTTGGGTGACCTTGAAAATGACCCTAGTCTTTATATTTCATGCTTTCTTTATTTTTATGCAAACTTGGCTTACAAGGGGGACTTCAACACCTCCCACAAGTTATTTAAGGAAGATTCGACCTAGGGTTTCATCTCCTGGCATTGACTTTATTTGGCTCCTAATTGGAGTTACACATAGGATGTATCTACATTTGGACACCGCACTACACTGAGTGAATAGCAGGATGTAGTGGTTGTAAAAAGGACTAGACCTTTTTATAACTAGTCAATGCCAAGGTCACCTAATTTTCATGCTTTTATTTTGCATTATTTGATGTGAAATTCATTATGAAATTAATTCCCCTAGAGATGTTTGAAACTTGATAGTTTAGTCAACCCCATATTGATATACCCTTGCTAGGATTTGGATGATTATACTTAGTGTATTTTGGTTATTTTTGCTTGGTATGTTTTGAGACTAAAACTTGTTTGTTTGTTCATAACCTATGTCAAAACAATATATTTGAGTTGAAAAGGGTAGTGTTATGCTGCCCAAATCATGTCAAACCATTTGTACCTTTGAGTCTTTTGAAACATAGCATTGACCTCATTATTCGAGTATGTTTACGCCGTTAGGCTACTAAATTTGTTTCAAGACTTGTTTACCTTGTATCAAAAATCATTTGTTTCAAACCATGTCATGTATACCATTTGGACCTTTGTGTTGTGTTGTCATGTTGTCCGATCTTGTCTAGCTTATTTGGTCAAATCTTAGTTTTCAAACGTTGAGTTTTTAATTAGCCTTGTTGAGATTGGATCCAAACATTGATTCATTTTTATTTAGGCCTCAATTCGTGGGGATGATACATAGATCTTTCTCTTTTGGTTTGCATAACTTTGGTTAATCAATTGCCCAAATTTAAAAACTATTGATGGTTTTTTTGTTTAAAGCCTATCCTCATCATTTTTTGTGCCTTTATTTGGGAGAACACAACCTTTCTCAAAGAGCCTTTTGTCTTATGTCTTATGCTAATTGATCATGTTTATGTTTGATTTTGTGTGCCGGGTCTATGTCAAAGTTATTTCCAAACTTGTTAGATTAAATTAAATCACATTAACCTTTGTTTCAAGTCTAGATTTTGACACCATTTGGCTAAAAGTCCTAGCGCATGCTTATTTATTTGAGCCTAGATTATGACTCCATGGTTGGACAAAAGACCTAGTAACTCAACTTTTCCCTTTCTTATTTTAGACCTTGTTTGGAATACTTTGACCTAGACCTTTGACATGTCAATTTTTATTTAGACACTTGACCTTTTATGCATATGACATTTAACATTAGACATTTGATGTTAGGCTATTTTATGCCAAGTCTTATCAAAAACCATTTTGGAGATACAACTCCACTTTCAAACCACATTGGAGATACAGCTCCACCCCTTCGATCAAGTTGGACCAAGTTTGAACCATTTGTCCTTTGGATCATTTTTTAGAGTTTGTAGAACTCTAAGCCTTTTTGTTTTTGGAGCTTTCATCATTTATACAGATATGTCTAGCTACACTTATGGTGGAGTCACTTACAATCCAACTTATGATAGGATGGCCGCACAAAATTACTTTTATGGCTTTAGTCAAGACCCCAATGATGCTAATATGGTTTATGAGAAATATTTCTATCCACTTCATATTAATCATTCATGGGAACAAAGTCATGAAAAAACTTACGATCTAACTTGAGACCTTGATTGGTATGAAGAGGCTTGTGAGGAGGACTTTGAAGACCCAACTACAAATAATGTTGTTTGGGATATGGATATGTACCCTCTTTATAATAATCAGTACATGGAACATAGTCAAGAACCATATTATGAGCCAACTCATGACCAGGATGATATGGTTTATGAGGAAGACTTGGATGCTTTGGCTTATGCGAATAATTAGGCTCTACCACATCATACCATTTCTATTCCAAGACCACAATGTCAACACCATTCCCATACCAAGACCTTATCCTTTGGTTTGTGTGAGCAACCAAGCTCCACAATTCCCAAACATTTCTATACCAAGACCTCATCCTTTGGCTTGTGTGAGCAATCAAGATCCACAACGCTCCTTCATCATTCTAAGACCTAGTCCTTTGGCTTGTGTGAGCAATCATGCTTCACACTGCCCTATCATTACCATCTCAAGAATTTGTCATTTATCTCATGTAAGCAATCATGCTCCCCAATACCCTACCATTATCCAACTATAAGTCATTCCTTGTCTAGTACTAATCCCATCCAAACCTCAACTGATCCAATCCTTCAAAGACCAAGCTATGTTCAAAACTGGTATTTTCCAATTCATTGGAAACCATGGCCAAGAGAACCAACTAATCTGAGATGTTTCTATTGAATCAATAATTTATGATAAGTCAGCCTGTGATGAATCACCTATTAATCTTATATTAGTTATCAAGCAGTCTCACACTGATGAGACAATCTTTGTTGAGTCACTTCTTAATGATTATAACCACCTTTGGGCAAATCATTACCTCGACCATGTGACTATTTTTCAAGAGCCTCCTATTGACAAGTCAATCTTTGAGGAGTTGTCTCTTGACCTTTTTCCCATTATAAAGGAGACTCACTTTAACAAATCAATCTTTATGGAGCCCATTATGCCATCACAAGCTATTATTTGTCCAAAACTAGATATTCAACAAGACATCATTGTAACAGAGTACCCATCAAATAAAGAATCAAAGTTAGAGTCAAGTTCTATTTTTGAATCAATATCAGATTTAGCATTAGAATCAAAATCAACCTCAGTCTCAACATTGGATTTAGAGTCCATTAAGTCAAAATTAGATTCAAAAGAAGAATATATTTGTGGTTGTTACAACATTGGTTATACACGCCTTGCAAATCAATTTGAATACATTTGTGAATCTTCTATGGTTTTTTAGGATGAGTACTTCAACTTCAAAATAAGTTATCCTAGTATCTTCTATGAGGATTGTGTAGCCTCTCCCCATTCCATTACCATTCCATAGGCTATTACCATCAACCAAAATAGCCATATCATTGACATTCCATTTCCCACAAGTGTCAATTGGGATTGACAAAATCACACTTTGTTAAACTGCATCCATGGTGACATAGTGGTTGAAGAAGATCAAGGAGGCCAAGACCGCATTCATATAGCAAAATAACAATCTTCTAGCGAAACCTTTTTAGAGGCGTTAGGAGATAAGCAAAGTCAAAACTTAGCATCTTCTAGTGAAACTTTTTTGAAAGCACTAGAAGACAATCAAAGTCAAAAGTCCACATTCCTTAGTGAAACCTTCTAGAAGGTGTTATGGAAAAATCAAGACAATTTCATTGGTGAAAACCTTTTTGAGGCACCAATAGTTGAGCACAGAAGTTCTTCACTGCTTGATGAAGAGAAAATCAAAGATCAAATCAAAATAGCTTCCTATCTATAGCCTAATCAAATGGTAGTTACTCTCAAGATCAAACAACAAAAAAGTCTGGTGGTCCTATCGAGAGAACAAGTCTTCAGCCCCACCATAACTAAAATTATGTCAAATTTGGCATGAGCAACATTACATGTGACTGAATGTCCTGATCTTCATTTGTTTCCAAACCTTTCCACATTCTATTATCATCTACCGTTACATTTCACAAACAAACCTATCATCTAAATTTTATCCTTGTTTACCATCCATGGCTACACTTTCCTTTGTAGAGGCTATAAAGATAACTTGTCTCGATGCTTAAAGGAATCATAATCAATGACCAAGGAAGAACACAACAACATTCTCATCAACCAAATCTACATTGAGTTCTTGATAGAGAAGTTATTCAGATGAGGTGTGGGATATCAATTAACATAATCAAGTATTCTATTTGTATCATTTGTTGATTAGGATGTGCATCTCCCCATCATTAGGAACAATAGAATCAAAAACCACATCCAAGCCAAAAACATGTACCATATCATTTCACATTACCATGCCATTGTTATTGTTACATATACTTTTTCCATTGTTGCATATTCCTATCATTTACCCCATCACTTGGGGCAACCCTCTTACCATTTTATTCAATCTATCAAAAACCACCATTATCCTAAAGTAATGTCATCCCATCCTATCATTCCATTCCTATCTAGACCAAATCCTATTTTTAGTCATCCTACCCAATCCTATTTTGATTTTGGTTCTTCTCACAACTTATGTGGGGGAATTCCAATCAAGTTTCAACAATCAATCCAATCCATGTTTATAATGATAGTCTATGAAATTAGTGTGACAGTGGATATGGCAAGATATATTTCATCATGTATCCATGTTTGTTTATGTGAGCTTGATTATAACCACCTATGGGCAAATCAGTGTTTCACCAATCTTGTTACTAATTATAACCACCTATGGGCAAATTAGTATCATTGACCTATGTTGTTGTATCTTAGTTATAATTGCCTATGGGCAAACTAGGGGCAACACTTGTTTATCATGCATTATCGCATCACCTTGCCATTACTATTTTCATTTGACTGGCCATTTGCTAGATTTGAGAACTTGTTGGGACCTAGTTGGTTTTTCTTCACCTTTTGTGTGGATGGAATTACTATGACTTGAGGTCATCTCAGGACTATGTGGGTTATGCTTAATTCATGTTAAGGTCACCTCAGTCTCCCTTTCCATACACTCTCATCGTTTTGCAAGCAACCTAAGCCAAACACTCTCATCATTTTATGAGGAGGTATCTTGTCATTATCTAACAAGTTAAGTTACCTCAAAATGCCAAAAACATTCATAATATTTCAAAATCCAAAAATATTTATCTTATCTAAGCCTAGTCAATTATCCTCAATCTACCTTACTGGAGCATTGTCATTATAAGGATGCTTTCTTCTGCTTTTGTTTTTAGGATTTTTGTTTGTTTGTTTGTTTCAAGTTGTTTGTTTGTTTATTTGTTTATTTATTCACTTTCATATTTGTTTGCTTCTAGCACTGTTGCCTCGACTCAATCTATATGTGTTCATTGGGTGATTCCTTGATCACATTATTCTTGAGTCTATCCATATTCATACGTCAATATTATCATCATGGTTTTTATCATTGGTGTATTATTTTTGAGTGTTTATTGGATATCAGGATTCAGTCCTTATGCATATTTTATCCAAGCCTTCATGGTTTTCTATAATGAATCCTACCATCACATGTTATAAAAAAAATTAGCTTCAAGAAGGTCTACAATTAATGGAGATATAGAAGTTTCTCCTTGGCACCTTGGAAAATCCTTCCATCCCACCTTTGATCAAATCAACCCAATGACCATTCTAGTTGTATCATTGCTATTCAAGACAAGCATCTCCTCATTGACAGGTACAACTAAATCATTCACACTAATCAATCTTATTCTTGTATTCATCTATTTCATCACTTTACACCCGCTCATCTTTAATCTATATTCTAGGTTATATCCTTGATTTATGCTTGTTAATCAACCTTAACTGGGCCACAATCATCTTTATCCAATCTAGGTCCTCTTAATGATTATAACCACCTATGGGCAATTCATTATTTTGAATTTTATTCCTGATTATAACCACCTTTGGGAAAATCAATAATCTTTTTAAATCAATGCATGCAAGCATTTTTTTGTTTGGAATAATCTTAACCATGGGTTAATTCCACCTTTCTTCTTGTTTCTTTTTGAGGGGCCATCCATCAATAATTGTGATGATCACTCCCTTGAGAGGACATCATCATAGCCTTCCCAAAAACCTTTTAGAGCTTTGTTCTTCAATCATCATCTTCTTTTTGGCATATAGGCCATTTCTCATTCTTTGAGAAGACATTACTATGCTTATAGCTTACAACATCTTCCCAAATAGGGGCAAACTATAAACACCTAAATCTGGCCACCAATGACCTCCAACAAGGCTTTTAACCAATTTCCACCTAAAATGCACAATTTGGCCTAAAAACACTACAACACACTAAATGATGTGAAACTGACATATTCAAGTGCCAATTTTGGCTAGGGTATCATTAAATGGGGCAATTCAATTTGTGGGGTAGATAACTTTGGTTAGATCATTCCAAGTTAAAATTCTAATTTTGCACCTAGATGCTCTGAATTGCTCTTTCCTATCAAATCTTTTGCACAAGATGCATGCCTTTGTTATTTGTTTTCAGTAACATCCTAAATGAAATAATGTATCAAATGCATCTGACATCACCTTCCAATTCCAATCCAGTCAAATTTTGGGCCAATAACAAGGCATTCTAATCAATTTGAGTAATTTGTTCACAAAATCCTTAAACATACTTAAGAGCTAATTAATCTAAATTAGAACCTAATCAATAATTCCATGAAAACTTGTTGAATATTTATTTTTGGAAATAAATATTGAATATCTACATTATCAAGTGACCTCATTTCTTGGGAAGACATCCCGAGGCCATAAATTCCATAAATATCAAGATTCATGCCCTCTATGCCTCATCAATGCCTTTCATGATGCCCTCCATGCCTCTTAATTGCCCCTTCTTACAATTTCATGATGAGGATAATTACAAACTTAATTCTAAAAATTGAATTAATCCTCAACCACACATCTCAATCTTAGGATGGATGGTTCAAGTTGATTCTGATCAATCTCAAAAATCTATAAATAAAGAGGCCATGAACATCATTTTCAAGCTATTTTGGTGCAAATTTATTATGCTCAAATATCTTCATTAAACCATTGAAATTAGTGTTACCATGCCAAATTGTTTCCAATCCAATCTAAGCCACAAGCCAAAGGTGCCAAAGAGAGATGGAGGTAGCCAAGGTTCCATTGCCAAGGACTTCATGAGCACAAGCAGAGCAAGCCACTACAACAACCATTTTAGAGCATCCAAAGAAGGTAAAAGAGAGTTTCTTTTGCATTTTAGTTATGTGTTTTATTCATGTTTGTTAACTAAGTTCTCCTTAGTGTATAGGCCTAGATATGTTATGCTAGTTAGTGTGTTTCTTTCATTTTATTTTTATTTTGAAACTGACACCATACTAACCATCCTCTCTTGAGTCAAATTCCTAGATCACACCACCCATGTGGCCCCAAGACAAATTCGTCCCACACACATGTGAGAGGAAATCACCAATGGTGATTCTCTTGTTTTCATCCTCAAAGGTCAACAAAGTAGCTCCACTACTTTCTAAGATTCCAAGTCATCCATATGACTCCAACATATGCATCCCACACACACATGTGAGATAAAATCAACAAAAGTAATTATCCATGTGACCCCTTGACTTTTTCACCCATGTGACAAGCCCATATGGCAACTAAGGACAACACATGTCCCAAAATGGAATTCTATACCCCACATTTATCACATCCTCATGATTACACTTGAGATCCACCGCAAGCCCCACTAACACATCACCTTCCTACCACATCACCTACATGTCATGTCACCATGAATAGTGACCCATGAATAATGCATGTGAATAGTAATCATGAATAATGAATTCACACCCAATAATTTCCCACTTGAAGTCATATACAAAGGAATTTAAAACACTTATGTCTTTTACCAACCAGTTGTTATCCATACCAATTCCCACTATTACTCCACATAATAAGCCCAATAGAAGTTTTCTACACTATTAAAACTTCTCTTCCTTGATTGTCTTAATCAACCTCTATTTCTCTATTGCATATTTACAGCAACATAGAGTGACTCCCACTTCACCATAGACCCATCCTTCTTCCAAGGATTCTGATATGAACCACTTAGTGCTCCCACTACTTGGATGTATCTAATTTTGAGCACACCGTGGCTTACTTGAGGCTTCCTACTCTCAATGAATATGATACATAACACAACTATATTCTCATCCTCTATAAGACACTCCAGAATACAACTCATAACCATAAGAAGTGGGATACTTGACTTCATTACTTTTTCTATCCTTTTACATTTCCATCCTTAGTTTCCTCCTTCATCTCATCTTAATCACCTGATCCATCTCACCATTGATCTTCATCATGTTGGTGCCTACAACCAACATATCATAAATCATAGTAGTAACCTATGTTAAACCTTATCTCTCTATGAAGGTATCACTTTACTCCATCTACACGTCTTTTGGAACCCATATAGTCTTCAAACTATAAACCAGAAATTATTTCCTCAACCTTATATCTCTCTAACTACTATGTCTCATCATGAAACCACCATGTCGAAATGATTATTTCACATCCCACTACTCTAACCATGAACAGTGATAAGTTCTCACCATACTCATGATAGTATTCTACACTTAGAGAGAAGAACCCACAAAAGTCAACACCTAACTTTTACATATGTAGCATGCCACTACCCACCATAATCAACATGGTACCCATATAAATCTTGGGAAGTCATCACACTAATCAGTGTTTCATGGCACCTACCAAGTTTTCAAGCCCTAAGAATATAGTCAAGCTACATCCTACTCTACTGCATGTCAAATCAAACTCATGTATAGAGTTATTCCATGCATCAATTCACCTGATTGCTCACATCAGTTATACTATAGCTCTCCTAGCTACTCACTTTTGCTATATTGTAACCACCAATCAGTTCACTTAATTATTCTCTAATTCTTTAAAATATTAAACACTAGTGTTCTTCTTCCATGGAATCTTGAGTCTCAACTTGTTCTCCTCCATCCATTAACTACTCTAACAGGTACAAATTTAGGATTCTAGTACCTCCTCCTCTACATGTATTTTTAGCACATCTCAGCCATCACAGTGTGGTAGTAGGATCCCACAACTTTTATCCCCTTCTCTAGTCGAGAAACCATAATAAGGCATGTGCCTTGTCATCTCCCTCCATCTTCACCATTAGAGACTAGCTTGCTATACCATAAGCTATGCAATTGCTTCTTCAATAAAAACACTATATTGGTGATGATATGTCTAGTAAAGCTTTTAAGCCTCTTTCCTCCATTCTCCAACTTCATCTCCCACAGAGAGAAATACCTGCCATGCAAACTTTTTTTTAATATCTTGGTCTCTCCACCTGTAACTCCCACTTGCATAAAACCATCCAAACAACCATGGCTATGATATCAATTATTAGGAATACATAACATTCCTATATATGCAAGTAAATATTAAATTGTGGAAATTAAATACAATCTACAAAATAAAAATAAATATAGGAGATACAAATCATAACTCAAGATATATGTGAAAAACCCTTGTAAAACTAATAAATGAAAAAACCACAGGGCAAAAGTAGATCCAAACTTCATATTTCTTCATCAACACTCTCTCATACATAGCTCCTCTTAGAAATTCCTTTCCAATGCTAACACCAAGCACTCAGGTGAACAAAGATTACACACAACCTTTCCATTCTCTAACCAATAGGATGCAACATGCATCTCTAAAAATTTAATATCCATAGCATATGAAGGAGCTCCAAAATCATCTACCTCTATCTCCATGAGTTCAGCTATCTAGCCTCCAAGTTCCATCTTTGAGGATCCACTCCTTGCACCTAGGTGAGTCAATCACAATAGCCTTCAAAGGCTCTAACCTTAAACCTACATGTGATGCTTACAACCCAAACATATAGGTGAGTTAGACATGCAAGCCTTTCAACTCCAACCTCCTATCATGCAAGCACAAGCTTGTAAGGATCCTCACATGATCCACTAAAATGATAAAACCATTACAAAGGAGTACATAATGCTTTAATATCATTTTACATTAAATAAAAAGAGAGAGAGGGAAAAATTTGACCCATATGAGTAAGGAGAACTATTGATGAATGGGGGACCATGTTCCCCACTTTCCTAAGTTAAGCCATTTAATGACATCTCATGATTCCCACATGACCACTCCCATGTACACTCCATGTGCACTTCAAAGTGTTATGTCCCATTTAGTGGAGGGTGTTATGTGATATTCATGTGTCACCATGTGAAAAAGTGGACAATTCCATATGCCACCCATGTGGCCATAAGACAAATTCATCCCACACACATGTGAGAGGCAATCACCAATAGTGATTCTCTTGTATTCATCCTCAAGGATCAATAAAGTACCTCCACTACTTTCCAAGATTCCAAGTCATCCATGTGACTCCAACATATCCATCCCACATACACATGTGAGAGAAATCACCAAAAGTGATTCTCCATGTGACCCCTTGACTTTTGTACTAATGTGACAAGCACATGTGACAACTAAGGAGAACACATGTCCCAAAGTGGATTTCTATGCCACACACTTGTCACATCTTCATGATCACACTTGGGACCCACCATGGGCCCTAGTACCACATCACCTTTCTACCATATCACCTACATGCTATGTCACCTGCATGCCACATCATTGCACACCTGCATGCCATGTCACCATGAATAGTGACCCATGAATAATGCACGTGTATAATACTCATGAATAGTACTTTATGAATAGTGACCTATGAATAAAGTAAACAATCTACTTTATAATTCACAAACCTCTTCAGTCCTAACTATTGTGACCTATGAATAAAGTGTTCTCTGAATCCTCTCCCACTAATTAACTTACCTCTCCCTCTATTTTACTTTGTTTCCTCCTAAATAGATTTTTTTACTCTCTTACATCATATTGGTATGATTATTCCACCATATGTGTACTCACTAATTTGAGTTCATCTTGAATATTCAAATGTATTCCATTGATTTTATTTTTCCACCTTCTCTTGATCCATATAAATAAGACTATCCCAAATTTAATCTTGTAGACTTCCTCCATGTAGTCCTTCACACTCAACTTATTTTGCCTTAAATTTCCTAGCCTCTTCAATAAATCTGGCTAATAATCCCCAAGCATAAATTTACCATTTAACTTAGCAACCATCTTCTCCCAATGAGTTATCTCATCCTTACCTCTTATATTCATATTTTTATGTACCTCCTTCCATCATAGGGATACATGACCTTTCAGCTTGGTCTAAGCCACTTTCACCTTCCTTTGGTCAGCCACTTTATCAAATTCTAAATACTCATCCATCTCATTAAGCCAATCAATTAACTCCTTGGGACTTAAATTTCTTGAAAAGCTTGAAACCTTCACCTTGGATCCTCTCCCAAGATTTTAAATAGCTCTAATAATATTTTATTCTCCTTCATCCAACCACTTAGGAGCTACCCCCATATCTTATACTCACAACCCTTCATTTTATAAATCACTCAAATCATCTTTGGAATTAATCCCCTTATGTTATCTTCTTCAATGACAAATAATATTATCTACATAATCCTCAACATCTCTACAATCTCATTCAATCTTCTTGCCATACTAGTAGTCACCACTTCAAAAATTCCAACTCTCCTTAGAGGCATTTGGTCCCTCTATCAACCTCAACTTACTATTGTAATATTTTTTTTTCAAACCTGTGTAGTTTACACACTCCTGTAGACCACTCTTTAATCAATTTGCTCTCTACCCACCCACATAAGATGGATAACACTCAACTCTTTCTCACTGCACTTCACTCATGCCCTCTACCCATTATTTTTCCTAACAGAAAAAAAAATGCTTTCATTTATCTTAGAGTTTGTTACCTTGTCTTAATAGCACTTGATGTAATCAATAATATGAGTTCTGATGAAGAACATCTTGTTCTTTGCAGACTACAAATTTAAACACATGTGTATATATATAAGACAAAAACTAAACTTCATATTTTATTGCTCTTTCTCAAGGAAGTAAAAATATTACACACACAACATTCAAAATATCTCCTAATACTTCAATATAAGAATAATTTTCACATGCATATAGTCCATTCATTATATTGAAGACAAATCTTTGTTCCTTTATGCTTCTTACTTTAACACTTGCACTCATTTGGAAGTTCTTCCCCAACTTTAGTCTAACTACTCCAAATCCTTCCCTACTCTTTTATGCTCGTGGTATGATTCTTAGGATCCCCATCCATCTTTAAATTTTTTTAAAAAATGCTTCAATTTTTTTGTCCATTATTGGGTGTGGTTAGTTGCACTAGACAAAGCTCTTGCTTCCAAAAAATTCAATAGCTAAATAAGGTGTGCTTTAACTAGTGGTTTCATTAAGAGACAAATAAAACTCTATGTCATGGCCTTAAATTGTTCGTTCTTACATCCAAATCATGTTGAAGGTTGAATGATTCTATGTGGGTTGATGTCAACTATAAAAGTGCATAAATACACAAGAATTTTTTTGTGTGATGGAATATTGTTTGATTACTTAGATGTTCCTACATCAAACACATTGAAATAGAGTTTGAGAGCATAGTGCTAAAAAAATTAGGTTATATGGTAAATCCACCATTTTGAATTTGTAAGTAAATCCATGTCATGCCCTTCCATATTTGTTATAGTGCCATATTTTATAGTTCTATTTTCTTTGATTTTCAAACCACCCTTCTCTATCAATATCATTTCATGCTATCTCATATTAGCCCCATTAAACACTGGGCTAACCTTCCTTGCCATATATTTTCACTTCTTTCCTCATCTCTAATGTACACATCTAGGTTCATATCAATATTTTCCACTCCATATTCCTCTCATCTATTGTAGGAAACTCTTCGACCTTATTTTCCTCCTCCTTTAGCAAGAGAGAACTTCCTATAAATTTCTCCAACAACACATGCTCATCAACACACCTCAAAAGTTAATTATTGTGTTCATCCTCGTCCTATTTTTTATTCAATGGATCTAATATGTAAATGTACCCATCCTTACTAACACACATGATGTTGGTATTCCATCATACAACATATCTCTATCAAATTGTCATGGTCTTCTCAACATAACATGGCATGCATCCATGGGTAAAAAATCACACAAAATCATGTCATGATATCCACCAATTTGTATTTATACTCTATAACATTATCTCACAATATCTCCTTTCCCCTCTAACAACCAACACAATTTTTATGGCCTTGGGTATGAAGGACACGTCAAATTTAGCTTACAAACAATCTCAATGGACACCAAATTACCATATTTTGCATTGTTAACCACAACATTGTAACACTTACCTTTTGTCTTACACTTGGTTCTAAAAATGTGCCTTATTTGCTACTCTTCATTCTTCTTATCTACCTTGAAGACTCTCCTCCTTACTAACAAAGTATTCCCTTGTTCTAGTTCTTATGTATACTTGGGTGATTCTAAGGAATACGCTTTTGCCTTTGAAACTTTCACACTACCTTCACTCATTCTCCTCTCACCATCAAATTGAGCATGAGGACACTCAAAATCATGATGAAAAAATTAATCACATCTATAACATGTTCCATTGAATGATCTTCATTTTCCACATCCATAAATTCCCCTTACTCTTTAATAGGTATTTCCTCCTATTAATCATTGATTTAACACTTATGAAGTTCTATCTCCTTCCTCATTTCAATATTTATTTCCCTCATTTGATGGTTTATCTCTACCATTGCTAAAACTCCCTCTCTTTCTTGTTACACTTTTTTTTCCTTCAAGACAACTTCCCTTCCACTCTTAAATAATCTCAGTATGCTTCATCCATCATATACATCTTCATTATGTTGAGTTCATCTTAACTATTTAGTCGTAGTCATTTGATATATCTTTCCACCTTCTCTTATTCCATCTCACTATGACAAACCTAGACTATAATCCTATAGAACTCCTTCATGTAATCCTTCACACTCAAATATTTTTTCCTTAAGTTTAATAACCTCTTTAGTAAATCTAATTGATAATTCCCGTGTATAAACTTGCCTTTAAACTTTTCAACCATCCTCCCCCAATGAGTAATTTTGTCCTTACCCCTTGTATTCCTCTCCATTTTTACCTCCTTCCACCATAAGGTTGCATGACCTTTCAACTTGGTATAATCCAATTTCACCTTCCTTTGGTCATCCACTTAATCAAATTAAAAATAATCCTCCATCTTATTGAGTTAATCAATCAACTCCTTGGGATTCAAAGATCATGAAAAACTTAAAACTTTCACCTTAGATTCTTTCACAATCTTTGAAATGAATCTAAAAATCTGATCTTCTCTTTTATATAACTAATCAGGTCCTACTCCCCCATATTCCACTATCAAATCTTTATTTTCTCCATCAATTACATTGTCCCTTAGGATAAATCCCCTTATTATATCATTTTCAACAACAAATAATATTTTATGTGTAACCCTCAACAGTTATATAATCTCATCCAACCTTCCTGCTATATTAGTAACCACTAATCCATTTTTTCCCACTCTTATTAGATGTATTTGGACTCTCTCACAACCTCAAATTATTTTTATTATATCTTTTTAAAACCTACATAGGCCACACCCTCCTCTAAATCACTCTTTAATGAGTTTGATCTCTTCTCACATGCACAAGATGGAGAACACTCAACTCTTTCTCATTGCAGTGCACTCATTACCTCTACCCATTATTATCCTAATGGAGGACAAACACACTCTCACATATCCTAGAGATTATTACCTTAATTTGATACCACTTGATATAGTCAAGGATAAGGGGTTTAATAAAGGATAACATATTCCTTGCATGCTATAATTTTTAAAAACACACATAGAGAGATATGAGATTGAAACCAAATTTCATAGTTTATTACTTTTTCTTGAGTAATTACATGTATTACTCACAAAAATCAAAATCTCTCATAATAAAATAATATAATAAGAATTATCACACACATACAATTTCTTCAATTGATTGAACATAACTCTATCCTTCTCTCTGCTTCCTACTCTAGCACCTGCACTCACTTGGAAATTCTTCCTCAACTTCAATATGCATGTTCCAAATCCTTTACTATACTTTTATGCCATGTGATACGACTCTTATGATCCCCATCCATCTTTAAAATGATCCAAATTAGCACTTGATTATTTTTGGGCCATTACTGGGTATGGTTAACTGTCACAGACAAAATTGTCACTTCTTTTAGAGTGGAAAATTACATAACCACCCTAGTGGTTTCATCATGAGATAAAGAACACATTTTCTCATGGCATGATACTAGTAATTATTCTTTTCATGATTTGTTGAAGGGTAACTTGAGTTCATGTCGGTTGATCCTGACTATCATAAGCACACAAACATATAATACATATGTTTAGATGATGCAAGATTACTTGATTACTCAAGTGCACCTACATCACTATAACTTGAAACATAAAAAAATTTCTCCTTGCAATGGAAAGATCATGATATCAAAAATTAAAGGAAAACAACATGAAATTTATGGGCCTATGTTGAGGGTTATCAGGGCTCTACAAAACCATCTAATTATCAGACCTCTAATGTTTGAAATCACTCTATAAAAATATGTTGAAAATAAGTAAACTACATGAATATAAATAACTTCACCAATAAATCATACCAAAAATAGTATGCCAAAATTTATTTGGCAAAGAAGACATTATGCAATTTCACGCACTAATTTGCTAATATAAAGGAGGGTTTTCCCAAGCAAGCATAGAAAAATAGATTTATAAATTATAAAACTAATTAGTTTTATGCATCCATATTTGGAACATGACTACCAATTTTGGTACAAACTGTTAGAATTACAATAGTCTAATTTTGGTCAGTAACAATTTGGGTAGTCCTATTTTGGTCACTTCATTAGATCCCAATTTTATTTCTAGGTGATACTTTGCATTGCTTTTAGACCTTATTTTCAACCTATGTCAGGAGATATGTGAGTCATAAATCAAGTGCATGCCTATAAACCCCCTTGTAAATTATCAATTTCTCCATGTAATTTCATTCAATCACACATAGGTGATTCTTTATTTATTTCATTTATGTCATATTTTCTTGTGATCTATTTTTATGAATTGCTATACTTTTACTTAGTATAATATCACTTTTGCACTTTTTCATCAAAACATAAACCAACCTTTCTTTCTTTTTTACTTTTAAATCATTATCATTTTTTGTATTGACTTCATGAACTCTTACATGTTTTGGCCACAACATCTTCTTCGATCCCCTAGGTACACTTGTTTGTTTTAATTTGATATGTATGAATATACACACACTTCAAAGTGGGGCATTGTGTAGACACATAATTTTTATCTGGGGATAGTTTCAGATGTCAAATTACATTTATTTTGGGTACTTTGTGTCTATAAATTATCAATTCATATTATAATTTTATTATCATGTGTTTCTCTATGTAATGGGCCCCATTTATCTCCCTTCCTTTTGTTTCTATCTCTTCATTAACTTTATTTACCTTATTATATTTTTTTGTTATTTTATGGCCTTTAGCCAACAATATAGTAGTACACTCCTCATTAACAAAAATCATGGTACTACACTCATAATTAAGTAAGAGTGTAATGCTACACTCTTGGTCACCTTTCTAGTGTGGGTCCCTTTGACCTTGGTTTGTTTGTTTTGTATTTTTATCCCTTTGTGTCAGATTTCACACTAATATGGTCATGATTTGGACTTGGGAATTATATATATATAGGGGCATTAGTGCATATAAGAAAATGAATTCATGAAAAGGAGAAGTGAAAGAAATCAAGAGAGTTCCAAGAAAAGGTAAGGAGTGATAAGTAGAAGTCTAAGAGAAGAATTGAAGTGTTAAGGGCAAAATTTCATTTGGAGTCTTCATATTGCATCATTACCAATTATTTGTGTAGTAAAAATTCATATTAGGGATTTCATCACCATGATTTCTTGTTGAATTACATTGAGTGTTAGTTTCTAACTTGTCTATAAATATGGATTTACTTGAGACAGGCCCCTCAATAACCACCATTTTTAAAGGTCTTATAAGGAATTTTAAGTTGGTTAGGGTTTTTAAAAATGAGTTGAATTTTTAGGATATCCACTACAAATTATGGGAATGTGAGCAAAGTTTTTAGAGCCTTAAAGTAGAGGAACAAAGTTGTGTAGTTTGATTTGGGAAATTATATAGTGGCCAAGAACATAACAATATGGTTGTGGTCTAACTAGGAGCATGCTAGTCCACCCTATTCAAATTTTCAATTTTTTTAACATACCAAATGATTTATAGGTTTTGTTTATGTTGGTTCCTATACCTATTTTTAACTTATTTCACCCCCATACTATCTACAATTTTTACAGCAATTCAATATATTTCTTAGAACTCTAAATTTGCACATTTCAATTATTTTAAAATATTCTTTTATGCACTTAGGTTCCATTTTTACTACTATATTACTATAACCATTTTAGATATAAATTAAAATAATGTTTTATGGTTAGGTGTAGTTCATTGTTGATGTAAAATCACTTTATCATGTATGCCACATATAAAGAGTTTTACACAACCAATTATACTGACATATAAGGTAAATGAGGCAAAGCATTGGGCCATGGAGTATATTTCATTGTGGATTGAATAATTTATATCATAAGAAAGCTTATATACATGACCATTTACATAATTCAATGAATGTGAAAGGAGGGATGGAAAGAGATTCAAAAACGACATTACTAGAAGGCAAATTAAGGTATGTGTCTTCTTATGAGACACATTATACTCGCAATCTGTTGAGAATGATCCATTTTAGACTTCTTAAATTGAATCATAAGTGGATTCATTATCTTGGTAATATAATCAAAATTATTTATATTATTAAAAATGTTTCCATGAGTTATAATACCCAAATACATGTTATTCATTCTATAATATATATATATTATGAATTCTAACACATGCTTGATCATTTATATGTCCACACCTATAATCCTTACATGAATTGTAATTAGTTTTATAGCCAATTCCTCATTTAAATGGATGTACATTTTCAATAATGGGCTATATTGTGCATTTTTATATTTTTTAAGTACTTTACCACTATATCCCACATTTTGTACACATTTTAGTGCAATTATATCTATTTCAAAGGATGTTTGAAAAAAGCTAGAATGTTCACTATTACTATCTATAACATAAAAATCATGTATCATTGGTTGTTTATCCTTATCTTCACTTGTTAATGCCTTTGCACTTATTGAAGACAAAATTGACACTCCATAATCTTGAGAAGATGTATAAAGAATGGCAGTACCAAATACATTCATATTGTCTTTATATTCTTTATGGTCATTATTTTCATCCCATTTTGCATTGTTGCTACACTACTCAAATTAAAATGTTATGTCTTTCTCCATTAGAATAAATTGATTCGATCTCATTATAGTTTTATGATTCTTATCCAAAAGAAGTACTAACCTATGTTGAGTTTGAATCATCTTACAAAATCTAGTTGGCATATTACTTACTAAAAACGTATAAATAATTTTGTTACGCACCAAATTCAAACATATATGTAAGGTAGATGGTACATCACCCATAACATGAATCCAAGGTTCTCTAACCATATTACTTTTACTTACATCATTTGATATTACATGGCATTCAACCACTAATGTTTTTGGTCTAAGAGTTAGAATCTATCACACCATGATTTATTATGTCCTCCTATGTCTTATAATGAGCTATGTATTATTAGGTTATGCACTGAGTGTTACTCTTCATATGTGCTTAGTGTAGGTATTTTATATTTCATTAAGGGTTTTAGTTATAATTATGTTTTCTTTCATTTATTATGGTCTTAGCAGTTATGTTGATCTACTTGTTTTGATGACTTTCCTATAGTATGCATTGAGATGATTCTCTCCCTATAGTATTATGTGACAGTTACACAATTGAGGAGGTAGACATAATTATCTTCAATGCATACATATGTTGATTACATTACCATGATTAACTTGTTATTGGCAGCCTATCAACATTCATATATATTTATAGACCTTTGATGATGTCGATTACAATTATGTATTTCACATGGCATTAATGTGATTGTATTGTAAATTATATTCTATGTCATTAAAAATCAATCTCCATTTTTTGATTAAGCCTTTATTGCCACATGACTACTTTATTGCTCATATTGGATATATTAGAGTTTATATTATGTTGTTATTGGATGTATTTTGATTATGTGAACATGATTATTATACTTATTTTGTTTATATGCCATGATTAGATCATGTTATTGTATTTCCATGCTTTTTGGATTATGGACATGATTTTTATAACTAATTTTGTTTAGTTGCATACGGTTATCTACAAATATTTTTATGAGTCACATATCATTGTGTGATTAGTGGATTTGTAGTGTGTTTCATTACTCTATTTTAATATTTATATGATTGGATATTCATGTATTTTAATCATGTATGTAACATGTATTTATGTACCCATGGTGGGTACAATAAAAATTTAAGATATGTGATTGGATATTATGTGATTGTGATAGGATTCACTTAATTGTGTGGACAAGCCATGAGACTTGATGTTGTAACATTATTATTTAATACATTTTGTGAATGTTTTGATGTGTACAACAAGTGTGCAGGTGATTGGTGTTTAACATAGAAAGGGGGATAAGAGGTTGACCATTGACCCAAAGCTTTCACTTCTCTCAAATATGACATATGGGTCTTGTATTTAATTTCTATGCATGCTTAAACCACATTATGCTCCAAGAAACATTATGTGTTAATTTCGTAGGCCATTCGATTGTGTATCTTATATCACCTTGATAAAATATTCCCCTTTATTAATTATTCTTATGAAAATAACCTTGATGGAACCCTTACAAAGACTTAGGTCTTCAGATTTATCTTGAGTGCCAAAATTAAAAAATCCCACAATCATTCTCTTACACTATTATTTTCTAAGATTAGGGTACTTTGGAAATATGAACCTTAGGATAATTTTAAAAGGCTCTCGTATCCATGATTGAGTTATTTGGTGTTTATCTAGAGAGAGGTGGAGCTACAAGCCTAGAGTGGACATATGTCCCTCTTTGATTGATTGTAAATGCAACAACCTTATCCCTTTTTTTTAGAAATTATGCAAGCAAATTTATCATTATTCTTACTATAGTAGAATTTGAGGAACTTGGAAAATTAAAATTATAGAAATCAAAAGGAAACACCACTGAAAATGTGTGTAAATAACCTTGTATGGGTTGTACTTAGGTAAAATGGGGAAATAACTTTCTTTTTAGAGACATCACTTGAGAATACATGGGTCTAAAGTAGATGTTGGAGTTTACACAAGTCTTCCTCCAAGTATATGTGTATCTTGCTTAGGAGATGAGTAGATGTCTTCCTCCAAGTAGATGGGTGTCTTGTTTAACAAATGCATTTCGTAATGTTTACAAGTTAGAAAAAATTATTCTTTGAAGTAGATAGGTATCCTATTTAGAAGATGAATATATTTCTTCCTCTAAGTAAATGTGTATCCTACATAGTAGATGTTTTATTTGTTATATGTTATCCTTGCCCTCTTCAAAAAAATTCACAAAGGTAATAATAACCATAATTGGTTGGTATATTATGTGAATTCCTAGATAAAAAATTGAAGCGTTGAAGTGCCTAACCCTTTTACCCTATGTTTGCATCCTTATGCTTATGTGTTACTATATTTTGGGTCACCTCTTGGGCTTGGTGGTTGATGAGGGCCATAGATACCTGAAGACATCAAATGGATGGGAGGTGAACACCTTAACTTCTACATGTGGAGATAAAGTTGATGCATAAATTAAATTTTAGTTGTGGAAAAATAATATTGCTTTTTGGATGAAAAGAATTCTTGTTGCTACCTAACATTAAACGAATGACTCTATTAATTGCTAAAAATTAATATGTGCTTGTAAAATTTAAATTCTTATGATGTTTTGTAATAGGGATTGGGTCACTATAATGTACTTATGTATGCATTTTTATTTAATAAAAAGAG
This sequence comes from Torreya grandis, assembly GCA_037957365.1. Taxonomy (NCBI): domain Eukaryota; kingdom Viridiplantae; phylum Streptophyta; class Pinopsida; order Cupressales; family Taxaceae; genus Torreya; species Torreya grandis. The sequence goes on along the minus strand of JARHVA010003406.1, from coordinate 495,386 downwards.
ATTAATTGAGGTTTTTCTATGCTTGCATTATTCTTATTAGGAAAAAAAAAAGTTATTTGTGTTTTTACCTATACTTATTTTTAAAGAAGTTTTTTGTTTTTTTACCTATGCTCATTTGAAAATAAGATGTGTATTACATGTGAATATTTGAAAATAAGATATTTATAGACAAATAAATTAACATTTAGTGCTAAAATAATGCACTTATGACTACTCCATATACACATTTAACCTATGCTCAATTCCATGGCTCCAAACTAATATTCCTCTACTTAAATACGGATAACCCTCTATGTTAAGGCAATTCTGATACCAAATGTTCCTACTTCTCATTCCAAGTATCCTAGACTCACTACTTGACTGATTCATACTTCTAGTTTGGTTGTTTTATTACTCTGATGAAACCACTCTTTTAATATAATCCCACAGGTCGGTCATGTCTTAGTATGTTGGTTTTGTCCTCCCACCAATTAATATCTAGTTACCCAAACTCAAATTCATCCTAATGGGTCATCCCACATGTTTCACAAGATAAATTCAATGAAATCCCAAAATGTGAACTATATAAGCACATTTTCTATCCATTTATGAGTGGGGCACTTTTATTATTTCAAACACCATAATTATCTAAGTGTACATTAAGAGTAAAATGCCTATTCTTCCAAATTATGAGTCCATACATCCCAAGAAGCCTTGAGATAAGCCTAAATATAACAAAAAGGTCACAAGTCATTGATTCAATCACATAATCACACTAGGATAGCACTAGCATGTAGCATTTCACTAGTATTATACACACACCATCGTATCATGAAGGACTACATGGAGTTTATTCCCTTTAAAGTATTGTTATGTAGGCAGTGCTCAACACACAATATTTTAAGTTCAAGTACAACCCCAATTAATTGAATGTTTCCCCTATTTTATAGCATTTGTTTCCTCTTATCATTGGCCCAGGGTTAGAGTGAAGAAAAAGGTACACAATGGTTCCTAAAATAAATCAAAGGCATCTAAATATAAATGCATGACCCACAGGTAAAGGTGCATCTATCATAATATTTTATCACATGTAGAACTCCCATTAAAACAATAGTTTATAAAAGGTTATAGAAACCCTAACTCTTCACACAAAGTGAAGACCTCACTCATGTTGTAAATAAGATGACTAAGAGTGGGGGGAGGGGGTGAATCGGTCTTCAAAAGTTTTCATTCAATTACCTTTAACCATACATGAATCATTCTAGCAAGAATGTATATGTATTAGAAAGCATAAGTGGCAAATCAAAATAGCATGAAACATATGAACATAGCATATACGTGGGAAACCCTCATGGGGAATGAAACCCATTAAAACACAGCTTGGACTATAGTCCTATAAAGTAATGAATCAATCTTTAGTTGAGTACCCACTCAACTTGGAGAAATAACCTCAATCTCTCAAGAATCAACTTGATAGATTATTCAGCTGAGCACCAACCCAATAAGGATCATCAACCCCTAATTCACCAAGCACCCACTTGCCTTTAGCAAGCACCAACTTGCAAGAAGGCACTAACCCCCTAGATGAATTAGCACCAACTTATCCACTTGATTGTTTGATCACCTTCATAAACCATTATTGATTCTTCAATAGATGATGATCTTCTCCTTCATATCTTCTCTCACTTATGTCCCTCTCAAAATTGGCCTTTAGCCTTCTTCACTCAACTAGCCCTCTTCATGGCTTGATTAGGTCTTCTGACATTGATACTTATATGCAAAACCTCTATTAGATATTAATGACTTATCTGATGGTCTGAATAACCTCCTTTTTCTCACCAATGATCTAAATCATTCACTTATCCTCTTCTACTCTCCCATACTTAGCATCCTCTAAGCATTCCCCTAAACACACCAAATAGGCCTAAATTGCCTTACTTTTATACAAGTCACTTGATCATATCCTTCTTAGTCAGAAACATATTCAAATCACTTAGGTTGGAAATGAATATGTCTTAGCATATTAAAATAACATGCCTTAATCAAGAATTAATCAATACAATAACTTGGCCATACATCAATTATCCCTTTATCCTCTTTTAGGCTTATGGAGACCTAATAGGCCTTCTTAACAACACATTACCCTTTGATCTTTATTGAAGTATATCTAAACACCTCACATAATAGGAAAACATCACACACCACTCTAATATACCTTATATAATTTTAATTTAGGTCCACAACACCTTTTAGGTCCAATCACCACTTGAACCCTTTCTCAAATCACTGCATATAAAAGGCATGTGCATATACAGAAACTTTGTCTTAAAAAATTGAGGCATATACTCAATTTTTCCAAAAAAACATGGAAAAAAAATACATATTCAAAAATCTCATGTCTTCAAGGTCATCATGAACTTAATATGATGCTTCAACTCAAAGTAAATAGGCTTAAAACTTCTCTACAAGATGTTTACTCAAAACTGCCAACTGACTCCAAAACATAGTCAGGGAAACATGAACATCTGACATATGATTGAATATATTCAAGGGATTTAAATTCATGAAAATGATATTATAACATCCTTAGATAAACCTAAACTAATAAGATCATGATCTCTAATAAAAATTATTGGTCTTATAGACCAATATACTAACCTTCTCTCTCACAGACTCTACTCAGCTAGATAAGCCATTTTGGATTCAATGTTTCAACTTATTACATATAATTTAAAGCTTATACAAAGCATTAATAGATCATTTAAGACATAAAAAACATCATCATTCATTTCAATGCATTACTCTTACATGAAAACACAACGGGAATCATCTTCTTACCTCTATCTAAATTCCTTATTGTTTACATCACTAGGGCTATTAGTGATTGGTCAACTTTGATCACCAAATTTACACACCTAAGATATGTAACTTGTCCATAAATATTAATTAACATCAACTATAATTCTCATACTTTGATCTTCATCCACTTAGAAACTTTGACTCGGTCAACTCTATCTACTACAATAAATCTTTAAAAGATAAGCACTTTCCTATAGGATCTACTCATTCATCTGAGAAACCAATCATACCTAGAGATGATTGGGATAGTTTACTTCAACCTACAATCACTTTATGATCATATAAAACCATTTTTATCTCTTTAGAATAATATCTTCAACATCGGATCAATGTTAGGGTTTTGTGAGGGTTTAGACCAACTTTCAGTCTTAACGATCATTCATAAAAATTAACTCTTCTTTATAGAAACAAATACTTGAAAATTTGAGATATAAAACTTCCTCATATACCATAAACAACTTATGTTATCATGAAAAATTTTCACATGCCAACAAGGACTTGAAAAACCTTCTCAAGTAAACAACTCTTCATTTTGTGCACTCAAGAAACCTTGAAATACTTTTTCAAGCTTTTTTTTACAAACATTGATCTAAAACTTCATGCACATACTTAAAACAAATTGAATCACATATTTCAATGTTCACCTACTCACTCATGTCATGTAAATTGATCTTGTTACCTCATCTGGCCACCATCTTTCTTCTTGCTTTCTAAGCCTTGACTAGCAAGTCTTACTAGGCCTAGAATCTGACCTTCTAGCCACCTTGTCGACTTCATATTGAAACTCTCTTATGTTTCAATTTATCTTTTGTATGATAAAGAAACCACATACACTCCCTCTTCCTTGGAACTTCAATAGAACATCTTTGAAGCTACTTACAGATCTTCAAAACTCAATTAGGATCTTTGTAGCATCTTTAGAGCTGCATATACAAGTCTTCAAAGTTGACATTTTAATCAATTGTAATATCTTTGACATATTATGTACAACTTAAAATAACCTCTCTCATGTTTAAATACTATTAGGTATTCTTTGGAGCATTCTCTTCAAATAATTATCATCTTCATAGCTCATTTGAAGCATCTTTATAGCTGCTTACATAGATCCTTAGAACACATAGCTTCTTCTTCAGAGCTCACTCATTTCATATTTCCATCTAAAAATACCATCTCATAAGGTCTAAACAAATCATTACAAGATGATTTATAATTACTATACTAACCTATACTCACTTATGTCTTTTCTTAATGATTTCACTCAATTCGACCTCAGGACATTCTGTAAATAGTATTATCTCATCACTACTCTCATACAGCAACAACACTCACTGTGTTGACAATCAAAAATCCTCATATATATACTTCAAGGCTTACTTGACCAAGAATCTTCACAAGAACCTTTGACATCAATGATATTAGATTGACATTAATTTAAGAACCATTCATCTTCATAAGAACCTTTGACATCAATGACAACATTAAATATCAAGGCTCGACACTCAATGACAATGCTTAATAATATTCTCTTTAATCAATGACAATGTTTAATAATCTCCCCCTTTGTCATGAATGTCAAAAACCCTTAGAAAACTCTTTCAACCACTCGTGATGGCATTCATCTATTAGACCTAGTTCTTGCCTTTTCTTTCTTCCTTTCTCATATTGCCCCTTTTCTCACCTTTTTATATCTTTTCAATCTTTCTCTTTTTATTTCCTTTTCTAATCTTTCTCCCCCTTATACATTAATGATAAATTTCTTCTACAATTATCACCTCTCTTAGAATGAACTCAAATGACAAGACCATTTTAACATAGATTAGGCTCAGTCAATAATCTAAGTAGCTCTCCCTCAAACCAAGCATCCACCTTGCTTTTATTAGCAGTAGACATCAAAGATCATTTGTAACTACTAAAATCAGAGTCTCTCCCTATGAGTTGATACTATATCTCAAAGACACTAGATGGCACATATTCTTTAGAAATTATGGCAACCACTTATGATAACCATTCTCAAAAAACTATCTTTATCAAGTTACTCTCTGTTAGGACCTAGGAAGCACAATTGATTACCAAGCAACTAAACGCGGAATTTAACCAGAATGCACAAGTAACTAGAATTCAAAAATAACACAGAATATGAGAGACAATACCCAATTGTATTAATACTCTTCCAGAAAAGAACTACAATGAAGAGATGCCACGCTCTTCCACACCTTCTAGGCTTCCCACACCAAGTGTATAGTAATTCACCTTCAAGAGCTCACTCTCTCAATTACGGTCCCAACACACAACTCAAACACAAAGTTGGTGTTCACCTCCAACCAGTCAGTATCACTACTGCCAGTACCACCAGTCAGTATCACTACTACCAGTACACAAGTACTCCACATACTCCATGACCAAGTACACACCATACTCCAAGTAGATCTCCCCTGATCTTTCTACCTATTGTGTTGCTGATCTCCTTGATCTTGCTACCACCTATAGATCAACTTGGTTTTGCAACACCTGCAAACCTAGACCACCCACACACACACACTTTCAAATCAATGATCTTACTTACCATGTAGATCTCTCTACACCCTGAAGAACCCTTGTCCTTGCCTCACCAAGTCCTTATGATTCTCCAAACCAGTACTCCGATGGATCTTCTACCAGATCTTGCTATCCTGCAGATCTACCTGATCATACACACTCGGCACCCTTGTAGAACTAGGAGGAGTTACCCTTGCTCTCTTCACACTAAAGGAGCTAACCAAGCTCTCTCAAATTAGCACACTTTACAATACAGCCCATGAGTCTATTATATAGATCCCATGCCAAACAATAATTAGACATCTAATTATAATAATTAGATCCGCAGCTCAAGACTAAAATTAGTCCTTAACATGCAAACAATCGGTTTGTTAACAAACTATTCATGAACTAACAGTTCTAGAACCGCACAGGCGACCGACATCGGTCCCTGTCTATTTGGAGGTGACCGACGTCAGCCGATCCTGACCGTTGTCGATAGCTCTATGCACTAGATATGACTGACATCAGTTGGCCTGACTGACATTGGTTGATTTGCACTTTAGCAACCTCCTCCATGTCTACATATAGTGAAGCTTTTAGCTCCACAACCTAACAATCTTCCACTTAGAGATAAACAGCTGCACCTGTACCTGTACCTATACCTGTACATCATCTAATCTATTTCCTGGCTTGTATCCCTCTTTAGGATCAATCCTGAAGATTAACCACCACACACCTGTGATGCTCCACCTATCATCCAAGTAACCTGCCACATCTGAATCTATATACCCATGTAGTGAAGTCCCTGACCTTGCATTACATGTATACCTGTTATTGGTCCCTCTCAGATACCTGAGAATCCATTGAACTGCCCTCTAGTGCTTCTTTCCTGGATTGGCTCCAAACTTGCTGACAGTGCCCACTGCATGGGCAACCTCAGGTCCAGTACGCATGTACTTAACCTCATCATGTGAATCAAGACACTGTTCATAGAACTGTCTAACCCATCGGCATGCTAACTGGTTTCACATAATCATCCAGAGACAAAATCAACCTGTGATCTTCCATGTCTCTAGAAACACACTCATGCCAAAGAATTTTGCTCCTCCAAATTCTTCATGACACACCTATGAACTAACTTTACCTTTAGCTCAGAAAAACCCTGCATGTGTGACCCTACAACAAGCAAACACACAACATACAGTAATAGGATAATGTCACGACCATCATCCACCTGGTAAAGAAACCACAGTGGTTACAATGACATTGACTAAAGCCATGCTTTGTCATCCACCTGTCAAACCTATACCACTGTCTTGGAGCTTCCTTAAGACCATATGACCTGGCCTTCCATCTCATGTATCCATTCACTCTATTCTTTAACCAAAGAATCTATTCATCTTTTAGTGCTTTCATACCGACTAGCAACCCTACCAAATCTCTCATTTGGTTCTACATCTTAGGAATCAAATTCCTCATTCATGCCATGCTCCCATTGTTTCCTGGATCCTTCCTGCTCTACAGTGAGCAACAAGTATAAAAAAGAGGAATAACAAATTTGAGGCTTACTTACCCTTTCAGTCCTCCATATGGGTGTTTGAGACTCCTTGACAGCTTGTTGTCCACCCTAAATCCATTTCAGTAACTGACCTCGGTCACCACACAGTCTGCATCTGACTGACGTCAGTTCCATGCGACTATCCTAACTATCGATGTTGATTTCTTGACCGACATCGATGTCTACCTATCACCGATGTCAATTCCTTGACCAACGTCAGTCTTACCCTACTTGACACCACTAGCTCTGGTCTGCACATGACTAGCATCGGCACCTGTCTGTTTGATGCCAGTTCCTCCTGATCGATGCCAGTACCTGTGTTCTCCTATGAGTGATGACTTTTTACCCATGAGCTCTCTTTGGATCAAAACCCTATCTAAACTGCCCTACTCAGAGTTACTCAGCCTTCTCCACTGATCTCTGTCTATCATCTCCCCCATGAACACCAAGGCTTTCTAGTTTTTAATTTTGTCAAAGACATCTAACTTCCTCTTAAGAACATTCATCTCCTTCTTGCTCTTATGACGAAGCCTACAAAGCCATGTCTTTGCAACAGAAGAAGAATCAGTAACATAAGTAGATAGATAAAGGATACCTTCTTTCTTACCACCTGCTAATTTAAGTGCATCTACTGTGAGAGTTTCTATGCATCTCTCATCACCCAACTTTCTTAAAGAAATTAGCCACATCTTCAAGACTGGGACCTGCATGACCTCCTTCAACACCCATGTGTTGGCTGTCTGTAATTTCAGCCGCACTTCCCCTTTGCCAAAACTTTGACAAGGCACACCAGCCCCTAAATAAATCTTTCCAAAGTCTCCAAAGACCTTAACATGGAAAAATACTCTATTTCAGGCTGCATGGAAAGAGGCAACAGAATCTATAAAGCAATATTCTACTTTATCCAAGGAACATGCCAGAGCATCCTGCGCAACAACACCTGCAACATCTGCTTCTTTAATTCCTTCATGCTAATCTTCTACCAACCAACAATATTTTTTTACCTGCTCTTTCTTTCCATAACACCGTAATTGACCATTCGTGCCTTTAAATTCCTCCATTCTTAGTGTACTTTCTTCTGCCATTACTATACTCCCACTCAATCAAAAACCCCTGAGAGTGACCTGTAATCAAACACAAATCTGCTCCCTGTAACCCTAGCTTTGATACCACTTTGTTAGGACCTAGGAATCACAATTGATTACCAAGCAACTAAACATGAAATTTAACCAGAATGCACAAGTAACTAGAATTCAAAAATAACACAGAATATGAGAGACAATACCCAATTATATTAATACTCTTCCAGAAAAGAATTATAATGAAGAGACGCCACACTCTTCCACACCTTCCAGGCTTCCCACACCAAGTGTACAGTAATTCACCTTCAAGAGCTCACTCTCTCAATTATGGTCCCAACACACAACTCAAACACAGAGTTGGTGTTCACCTCCAACCAGTCAGTATCACTACTGATATTACCACCAGTCAGTATCACTACTGCCAGTACACAAGTACTCCATGTACTCCACGACCGAGTACACACCATACTCCAAGTAGATCTCCCATGATCTTTCTACCTATTGTGTTGTTGATCTCTCAGATCTTGCTGTCACCTACAGATCAACTTGGTTTTACAACACCTACAAACCTAGACCATGCACACACACACACTTGCAAATCAATGATCTTACTTACCATGTAGATCTCTCTACACCCTGAAGAACCCTTGTCCTTGCCTCACCAAGTCCTTATGATTCTCCAAACTAGTACCCCAATGGATCTTCTACCAAATCTTGTTATCCCATAGATCTACCTAATCATACACACTCGGCACCCCTGTGGAACTAGGAGGAGCTACCCTTGCTCTCTTCACACTGAAGGAGCTAACCAAGCTCTCTCAAACTAGCACACTTTATAATACAGCCCATGAGTCTATTATATAGATCCCATGCCAAACAATAATTAGACATCCAATTACAATAATTAGATCTGCAACTCAAGACTAAAATTAGTCCTTAACATGCAAACAACCCATTCATTAACAAACTATTCGTGAACTAACAGTTTTATAACTGCATAGGTGATCGACGTTGGTCCCTATCTGTCTGGAGGTGACTGACATAAGCCAATCTTTACTGCTATCGATAGCTCTGTGAACTGGATATGACTGACGTCAGTTGGCCTGACTAACATCAGTTGCTTTGCACCTTAGTAACCTCCTCCATGTCTGCATACAGTGAAGCTTTTAGCTCCATAACCTAACACTCTCCTAGTTGATTCATCAAATGCTCAACAAATAGAGTCTATAAATCATATCAAACACAATATCTCCTTAACTTTATACATATCAACAATCACTTTCTTGACAAAGAACTTAGAGCTACCAAGTTCCTCCTTAGACCAAGCATATCTTCTTTCAAAGAACTAGGAACTTAAGATCACATACCTTTCTTGACAAGGCTGAGGAAGATACCAAACTCTTGACCATACACATGGCTATCCCATTCTTGATACTAATTACAAAAATAGAGAATCCCCCTTGGTCTTCATAAATCAGGCTCATCTACTCATACAAATAGATATCAAAAGCTTACCTCTTATATACCAATTATTTGCATATTTTGAATTCATATATCTGATACTAGTCTTAGATCTCTCATCATGTTGCTACTTCAAACCACAGAGCTATCAACACAAGAATGTATAATATCTATATTCATCTTCTTTCTTACAACATATATAACCTAGAATCTTCTCAAAAGAAACCTTCTTTTTTTTCACCCTCATGATTTTGCTGATAAAAGAATATCTCCATGAAGCTTAATGGAGCCACCCCATTTTCATAGGGCACTTAAAACAATATGAACTCGGGAGATTCCCAAATCTCCATATCTTTACTAGACTGAATATTTTTCAACATCCTTCTGGGCTTGACATTTGATTTGACCTTTTCATCATACACCTTATCATCTTTCATATTTTCTTTGACTACCATGCCAACAAATGCAAATAATAAGTGTTCTTGGCATTCTTTCACTTCTAATTTATGTTCTACAGTAGCAAACCTCCCACCTTGGTTTATGAGTTAATCATGACTCACCTTGTCATCCTTATTTTTCTTAATCAACTCTTCATCCTTACTACTTTAATCAATGACATAAGAATCAAGACCTCTCTTGTCTCTTTACATGTGGCTTGAGAAACTACTATCTATACTCTGAACTTTCATAAAATCTTATTTTTTAATATTTTGGTCCACCTTTACCTTGTCTTTAGGGTTTATCTTCTTGATGCATTTCTTAGTGACATCACTATGAACCTTCTTGTCCTGACTGGTCTTCTTCATATGTTTCATCTCTTAATATCTTGTAATGTGTCTTATATTATTATAGTTGTAACACACAACCTTATACATATTGTTTGCTTGATGATGATTATTACCTCCCTTTGACTAATTTCTTCTCCTTCCATAGTTCAATGAGTACTCATTCTTGGAGGGTCTTCTACACTCTCTTTTTCTATCACCAAAATGATCACATGCAAAATAGTAACCATTAAAATAATTATCACACCTTTTAGCATTTGGTTATCAGATGGGTTTGTTCATGTTGACGTTCTTATCATCAATAGTCTTCTTTTCAACTTGACGTGCCTTCTTTTGGTTTTCTTTGAATCTACGACCTGTCTTATCACTTGCAAACTTTTTACTACTCAAAATATCAACCTCAGTACTCTTTTCAAATTTCACAAAGCTCTTCACTTTTCTAGATGCTTGACCCAACTCAACTAATTCTATTTCAGTTTCATATATGTTATAGTCTTCCTCTTTAGCCTTATTGACTACCTCTATTTGTTCTTCAACTTGATTAATGATTTCTTCATATTCATTGGAAGTGTTGATAAACCTTTCCTTAAAAAATCTAATATGTTCCTCATAGTCCTTAACTAATGACTACAGTTTCTTATTCTTATTTTTATAAGCTTCAGTTCTTCTAAGGCACTCATGATCTCATCTTCAAGATCCACTTTTGCTTTTCCTTCTTTACTGTCATAGTATATGTATTCATCTGATTCTACATCAATCATGAGGCCTTTCCCATTTTAACATCCGTCATTGTCTAATTATATTCCTATGAACAAAGTTTTATTATTATCATGTTTAGATTCATTACTACCATCATCACTGTTAGATGTGTCTAAATCACTTACATCTGATGAATTGTCTTCTTTGGTATAAAAAATTTTCTTATTTTTGAATGACCCTTTCCTTCCTTCATTCTTATTGAAATTTCTCTTGTTCTTATCAAACTTATATACTTTTATGTCATCTCCATCATGTTCTTCATCATGTTCAGAACTATCCTTGTTAGTACAATTGGTTACAAAGTGACCAATCTTGTCACAACTAAAACATTTGAAGGGTAACTCACCCTTGTACTTACCTGAGCCAAAACTCAACTTCCTATAAATCATAGCTATGAGTTCATCATCATCAATATCTGAACATACCTCATCTTTGACCTTCTTGGCCTTTGACTTCTTTTTAACCTTGAAAATTGCTTTCTTATTAAGAGGTCTTCCTTCATTTATTCTCATTTCATAGGTAGTCAATATACCATGAAGCCCATCCATCTCTAGCTTGTCCAAATCTTGCATATTATAGACACATTAGAGTCAAACTTAGGATTTAGTGATCTCAATACATTTTGGACAATAGTAGTCTCTTTCACTTCTTCTCCCAATCCTCTTATGATATTGACAACTTCATCAACCCTCAATAGGTAGGATGCAATAGTTTCATCTTCATTCATCTTTAGGATTTCAAACTATTTTCTATGGGTCTACAACTTGGTTGATTTCACCTTGGTATCTCCTTCATAGATGTTCTTAAATTTGTCCCATATGTCTTTGGCTGAAACATAATGCATTATTTTTACAAACTCTACCTCTGATAGGCCACATAGAATGGCATTCATTGCCTTAAAGTTATTTACACTAATATTCTTACCTGTCTGTTGGTGGAATTTGAGGTGCAATATAATTATCCATTACTAACTACCAAATATCATGTCCTTATGATATCCATTATATCTTCATTCTAACATTCTAGAAGGCATATTTAAATCCATTGAACAATGGAGCCGTACTGGTAGAGAAACCACTTTGAGCTTGTTGATTAGTCATCCTTGCTTCTTAGGATCTCATTTAGAATTTCAATCCTACTCTAAAGGAATTTCTCTTATACTAATTACTGTAAATAATATGACTGAGAGGGGGGGTGAATCAATCTTTTAAAAAATTCATTCAATTCCATTTAATCATACATATATCATTTTAACAAGCATGTATATATCTTAATAAGTATAAGTAACAAATCAAAAGAGCATGAAACATAAGAACACAACATACACATGTAAAATAATCATGGGGAATAAAACCCACTAAAAACATAGCTTGGACTACAATCCTATAAATCAATGAATCAATCTTTAGTTGAGTACCCACTCAACTTGGAGCACCAACCCTAATCTGTCAAGATCATCCTGATAGAGTATTTAACTAGGCACCAACCTGACAAGAAGCACCAACCCCTAATTTACTAAGTACCCACTTGGATTTAGTGAGCACCAACTTACAAGGAGGCCCCAACCTCCTAGTTAACCAAGGACCCACTTGGCTTTAGCAAGCACTAACTTTCAAGGAAGCACCAACCCCCAAGATGACTTAGCACCAACTCAGCCACATAATTATTTGATCACATTCAAAAACCCTTGTTTCTTATTCAATAGATGATTATATTTTCCTTTGTCTCTTCACTCCCTTTTTTCCCTTTCAAAACTGGCCTTCAGCCTTCTTCACTCAACTAGCCCTTTTCATGGTTTGATTAGGTTTTTTAACCTTGGTACTCATATACAGAACCTCTATTAGATATTCATGACTTCTTTGATGGTTTACATGACCTCCTTCTACTAACAAATTATCTAAATCAATTTTTTATCCTCTTATTCTCTCCCGCACTTAGCATCCTCTATGGATTCCCCTAAGCACACCAAATAGGCATAAACTGTCTTACTTCTATATAAGTCACTTGATCATATCCTTCTTAGTTAACCACATATTCAAATAAATTAGGTTGTCCATGAATATGTATTAATATATTAAAATAGCATGCCTTAATCATGAATCAATTAATATAATACATCAGCCATACATTAATTAGACCTTACTCCTCTTTTAGGCTTATGGAGACCTAATAGGCCTTCTTAACAACATGTTACCCTTTGATATTTATTGAAGAATATCTAAACACCTCACATAATAATAACACATAATACACCACTCCAATATACCTTATCTAATTTTACTTTAGGTCCACAACACCTTTTAGGTCCAATCACCACTTGAACCCTTTTTCAAATCACTACATATAAAAGGTCTGCACATATACAGAAACTTTGTCTTAAACTGAGGCATATACTCAATTTTTCCAAACAAATATGGAAAAAAATTACATATTAAAAATTATCATGACATCAATGTAATTTTTAACTTCATATGATGCTTCAACTCAGGTTAAACATGCTCAATTACTTCTCTACAAGATGTTCACTCAGAACTGCCAACTGACTCCAAAACACAGTCAAGGAAACATGAACATTTGACACATAATTGAATATATTTAAGGGATTTTAATGCATTAAAAGGATCTTATAACACCCTAATAGTAACCTCAAATAATCATATCATGATCTCTAATGAAAACTATTGGTCTTACAGACCAATCTACTGACCTTCTCTCTCACAGACTCTACTTAGCTAGATAAGCCATTTTGACCTCAATGTTTCAACTTATTACATAGACTTCAAGATTATAAAAATCATGGATATATCCTTCAAGACCCAAAAACATCATCATGAATTTCAATGCATCACTCTTACATGAAAACACATTAGGAATCATCTTCTTACTTATGTCTAAATTCCTTATTATCTGCACCACTAGGTCTATTAGCAACTAGTCAACTTTGATCACCAAATTTGCACACCTAAGATATGGAACCTATCTATAAATATTCATGAACATTAATTAAAATTCTCACACATAGATCTTCATCCACTTAGTAACTTTGACTTTCTCAACTCTGTCTGTTATAATAAATCTCTGAAAGATAAGCACTTTTCTATAGGTTTTGCTCACTCAACTAAGAAACCAATCACACCTAGAGATGCCTAAAAGAGTTTAATTCAAACTCCACTCACTTTTTTATCATATCAAATCATTCTAAACTTTTCAAAATAATATCTTCAACATCGGGTCACTATTAGGGTTTTATGAGGGTTTAGACCAACTTCCAGTCTTAATGATCACACATAAAACTTAGCTCCTCTTTCCAAAAACCAATGCTTATAAATTTGAGATATAAAACTTCCTCATATACCATAAACAACTTATTTTCTCATACATATGTTTTATGTACCAATGAGTACTTTAAAAACCTTCTCGGGTAGACAATTCTTCATTTTGTGCACTCAAAAAACCTTGAAACACTTTTTCAGTCCTTTTTTTATAAACCTTGTTCTAAAACTTTCATGAAAATACTTAAAACAACTTAACTCACCTCTATAAATGTTCACCTACTCACTCATGTCATGAAAGCTGATCTTGTTACCTCATCTGGCCACCATCTTTCTTCTTGATTTTTAAGCCTTGACCAGCAAGTCTTATTAGACCTAGAATCTAACCTTTTAGCCACCCTATAGACTTTAACTTAAAACTCTCATGTGTCTTAATGTATCTTGTGTATGCTCAAGAAACCTCATGCACTCAATCTACATTGAAAATTCAACATAACATCTTTGAATCTACTTACAAATCTTTAGAGCTTGAATGGGATCTTCATAGCATCCTCAGAGATACATAGCTAGGTCTTTGGAGTTGACCTTTTAATCAATCATAAGATCTTTAACATATTATGTACAACTTCAAACAACCTCTCTCATGTTTAAATACTATCAGGTATTCTTCGGAGCATTCTCATCTTTGTAATTCATTCAAAGCATCTTTGTAGCTACTTACATAGATCTTCAGAGCACACAACTTCTTCTTTGGAGCTCACTCATTTTATTTTGCCACCTACAAATACCATATCATAAGGTCTAGACAAAGCATTATAAGATGTTTTACACTTGATATACTGACCTGTACTCACTCATGTTGTTTCTTAATGATTCCACTCAAGTTTAACTTTAAACATTCTATAAATAATATTCTCTCATCATTGCTCTCATACAATAACAACACTCACTGTGCTGGCAATCAAAAATTCTCATATACATACCTCAAGGCTTACTTGACCAAAAATATTCACAAGAACCTTTGGCATCAATGATATTAAATTAATATTAATGAAAGAACCATGCATCTTCATAAGAACCTTTGACATCAATGATAACATTAAATATAGAGTCTCAACACTTAATGATAAGCTCAATAATATCCTCTTTAATCAATGACAATGTTCAATAGCTCACATACCAAATGAAGATAAAATAGATCTGATATACTAAAACAAGAGAAGCAATACTAACAAGTTATTTTAGCTAATAAGAGAAACGAAATAAAATCCACACAAGACTATACAATACACATGATGTCACTTGGAAAAACCCTTTTGGGTAAAAAAACTAGCATAGTAGCTCTTTAATTGTATTAACTTAACCATTTATAATATAATAATGCATTACCAAGTTATGTTTTTATCCTATTGTATGTGCAAGTATCTATATGCACATCAATAGGTAAACCATGGTTTCCAATTACCATGAGTGCTACATGGGTGTTGCACTAAAATTTTGATTTATTTTCTTTGCAAAGAAAGTTTTAAAACTTGAAAAAAGGGTGAGGTTAGTAGAACCTGATATTTTACGCATGTGTTGATCCAATGATTGTGGAGACTCATTTTTGTCTAGGAAAGAATGACATGTAGATAAGAAAGCACTAAAGAAATGGTTGATTAGTTGGATAGTAGGTTGGATTGCCTAGCGTGAGCTAGATCCAAGAAAAAAAATATTCTTTAGAGGCTATCAATCCACACTTTTAAATAATTAAGTTCTGAAAATGAAAGATAAATTGCTTTCAAAAATAACAGAAGATACTGAAATGAAATACAGGACGTGCTTGAGAATAAATAAGTTTTTTTGACTAATTATAACAATAAATGATTAGATATTAATGTTAAATAAATCAAATTTGGTTCAAAAGATTGAGTGATCCTCTGTGATATGATAAAAACTCAAAAAAATAGGATTTAGTTAAGGTCTGATAGGTTAAATAAGCTTGATGTTATAAATGACAAACAGAGACCATTAGCGATTAGGGTCAAACCATAGGTGATTAGGTAACTATAAAAAGTTAATGACCATCAATGATTGGGTTCAAACCATCAGTGGTTAGGACACCATCGATAGTTGATGTGGGATATGGCTAAGGAAAAGAAGTTTGGTTAGGAAGATTGTAGAGAGGTTCTAAAAGGTGAGCTTGGGTTGGCTACTAGTTGCAAGATAGAGGGTAGTATTCAGAGGTGTTTGGTTCAAGAAGAGGTAGCTCAGATGATTGAAAGAGGTTTTGGGTGGCCTCAAGGAAGATAATAAGTTTATAAAGTTACAGAGCTCCAACATAGGAAAGTGGGGTGAAAGAGAAGGAAACACGAGGAATAATATAAAGAAACTAATTGTTAAATCTTGATAAGGAATAGATATTTATATTTTATTGGTTTGAATAATATTGAGCTTAGTTTAAAGCTTGTTGTGGATCCTGGAGTACTTCTAGTAGAGTGAAAGTACCTTGGTTGTTGATTGACAGGTTGAAAAAACACTTTTAGTCTCTATTGTGGTCATTATAAGTAAAAAGAATACCTACACAAGAAGCTTTGATCTCTTATAAAAGAAGTTTTGATGATCTTTCACCTCCTCTTCCTCTCTTAATATAAAGGGAAGGGAGTGTTGAAATAATAATTTCTTCAAGGTGTTTAACAAGCTATCTAAATTTAAGCTCAACATGTGTTGTGTTGGGTGAATATTTTGTCAATCAGCTAACTGATGACAAAAATAGGTCTTATCATCCACAGCAAGGGAGATTGGTCAGCCCAATGTGCAGGTTTACTACATCAGAGGTGGACAAATCTCTCCTCTCATTAAGGGGAAATTCCCTATAAATATGCAGGAGCTATATACTATATAAATAAGCAAAAAATAACACTCAGGGGTAGGATACACCATCCATCTCTCTTCTTTCAAAGATAATATTAACAAACAGAGGAGAAAATTTTGGTGAAAACACTGAAGGCACTTCTCTTCTTTCAAAAGTGTTCTTATAAGAAATAGTAGGAGTTCTTTCAAGTAGTGACAAGTAACTGATAACAAAAAGGTGCAGTAACCAGCAGGATGAAATAGAACACAAAGTTTTCACCTCAACTACCTAAGGAGTGAAACACAAAAGAAATGGGAGCACAAAGTCATCCCAGAACCTTCTACATAGAAAGAAACTAAAAACACACACTTAAGACAACTATATCAGTGCAAAGTCTGAAAGTAACTAACTTCAGAACATCTTCCTTATCACTTCCACTAATTCTACTTGTTAGATTAAATAAACAAGAACGCTCCTAGGAAACATACATAAGAACAATTCCCCAAAATAACACAAGATATAACAGCACAAAATTTGCAAGTGTCTTACTTTCTCATTTAGATAAAATAATATGAACAACAATCTGATCTCAAAGTCTCAGTATTCACCTTTCAATTTAGACAGAGTTTAGCTTCTATAAATAAAAAGATCTCCCTCAAATAATAAAAGAGATTATGATATATAGTAGCCAAGAAAGGCTTGGCGCTTTGTTCCATGGAACGGCCTATGCTATGCATTCAATGCCTTGAATGCATTTTTCAATTTTTTCAAAGAGGGCCATGCTAAAATAGGGTAGCCACCTTAAATGTAGCATGTCAATTCATCTCAAATGTCATCTCTTAGGTCTGGATCATCTGGTTTGTCCCCTCTGATATCTACGTAGCTATCTATTTTGTCTTTACTCCAAGGGAGACTAATAGGCCGTGCCTTCAATGTTTGCCAGTCAAAATATCTGCTTTGCAAACTGTTCCACCTATTGGAATAACTAATGCATAGATATTTTGGCGTTTCCCTCTTTTTGCTGCAATTGGAGCCCTCGAGCTATCTTTTCCCCTTTCTAGTTCTTTCTTTCGGCCTGAAAGTCTTTGAATGCCTTCAAGTCTACGTTTAAGCCTGCAAAGATCAATAGATGCTTTATTTCCACAAATTTGGCATCTTCAGGTCTGTCATCATTTGAAAGCCAATAGCTAGTTGGTTGCCCTAAATTTGATGGCTACGAGGATGTCATTGGATGTTTGAATCCCAACAGTTAATTCCCAATGCTCAACTTTGACATCTATAGCCCTGTCATCTTCTTAAACAATCTCTTCAGCTTTAGGTGATCTTTGGGTTCTAATTCCTTTGGACAAAATGTCTGAAGGAAATGTTCCTTTGTGTCTTTGTATTGAGAGTGTTCCTTCTTTGACAACTATCGCAGTCCACTACTTTGAAACGTTATTAACTTATAGAAAATGAGACCCATAACACTTCTTGCCCGAGCAGCTTCAAAAGGGGAATGGGGACAGGTGGCACTTTCCACTACTCTTAACAAGTGACACATGGCATGTCACTATGAAATAGGGGAGGACACTTGGCAGCATCTTCTTAACTTATAGAAGCTTTAAATACCTTTGAGAGTCTTGTCGAAGATGACACATGGTAGCTTCCACTGAGCTTTTAGAAACACTATAGAAACATTTAAGACTCATTTGGATTCATGTAGATGTAGACACTTGTCACACTCTGCTTACATTAGCAACTCACTTGGGGCCCACCATAGTCCTTACTCAATAATGAAACAAAAGAAAGAAACTACAGAGGTTGACACTTGGCAGCTTCCGTTGAGCTTTACAAGGGACACGTTGCGACTTCCGCTGCATTTAGAAAAATATATTAAAACCTTCCATAGTTTCCACTTGGCATCCTCTGTGGAACTCTAAGAGAAGCTTATTGAAATAAGCTTTGAAGGTTATAAGAAGCTTAAAACATGGATGCAGACACTCATCGCACTCCGCTAAGTTATAACAGGACACAAGGAAGAAACTGTGGAGGTTGACACTTGGCAGTTTTTGCCAAGATTTACAAGGGACACGTAGCACATTTTGCTACTTTTAGAAACAAATTATAATGTGTCTCGGTAGATGACACTTGGTAGCTTCCACTCTCAATCTTTTTTCTTTCAGGCACTCCTTTGAACTGTTTGATTGAACCAATCGATTGAACCAACTTTGGTTCAATGGTTCATTCCTTTATTCTGCTCATTCAATTAACTGCATTGAATAAACTACTCATTGAACCATTGAACCTTTAAACCAAAATGGTTCAAGGTTCAATGGTTCAATGGTTCAAGCCTTCTTTTTTTTTCTAAGTGTTTGAAGTCGTGGAAGCGTGAAGCGGTTGAACTTGATGAACTTTGAAAAAGCACTTGACTCTTTGAAGCATGTCAATGATGTTAAACCTTGAACCTATTAAACCTACTAATTTCAAGCGTGTTGAGTCCATAGAAACATATCTGTAGAGTTCATAGATTCAAGCTTGTAGAGTCCATAGATATCTAAAAAAGCTTTAAAAATGAAGAACTTGAATGCTCAAAACAATTTTTTGAAAAGGGGAAGAGAGGATTTTGGTCTGTTGAACCAAAATAGTTCATAGGTTGTCCCAAAAATGAGTGACATTTTTTGGGGACAACAGTTGGCTCCAGTTGGGGAACTTCCTTTAGTTGAAAACTTGAAACAGTTGAGGGGAGTAGAAACCAAAATCTTCAGTGCCTTTAAAGTATGCCATTAGGCTATGGAGTCATGCTACCCAAAAATAAAGGCTCTAAAAAATGAAAATGAACAACACAAAGCAAAAACAAAAACTATACAAATATACATATGTGAACTTATCTGATACTTCAAGAGTTGAACTTATCTGATACACAAATATACAAATATACATAGGTGAACTTATCTGATACTTCAAGAGTTGAAGTGCTTCAGATGCTGCCTATTGTGAGGTAGAGAAAAGAGCGTGCCATCTTGATACTTCAACAGGAAGTTATTTTCACCATTGATCTAATGGATAATAAATGGGCTTCTCTAAAGGGAATCAAACTTCCCATGCATCCCCTTTGGTTCTCTTCTCCTATCCCACAGCAGGACTTGATCTCCAATTTGGAAATCATGGTTATGTGCTTTTTGGTCAAAGAGCTTCTTCACTAGACTTTTATGGGTAGTAATTTGGTCCACCACCATAGCTCTCTGCTCATCTATCTCAGTCAAACACATGATCCTCTTATCGATGGAGCTTTCATATGTTTGATCCTCAACTGCCTTAGCCAATGTCAATGCTAACAGTTCCAGGGTGATCAGTATTTCAGCATTGAGTCCATAAAGAAGTTGGAAGGGAGACATACCAATTGCTCTCTTTAGTGTATTTATGTCTATCCATAAAGCATCAACCAATGCTTTATGTCATGTCCTTTGGTTATCATCTATCAACTTCTTGATGATAGTCACCAAGTTCTTATTGCTTGATTCAGCTTGTCCATTCCCTTGTGGAAAGTAATCAGAAGAGTGAGAGAGAGTGATCCCATAGTAAAAATAGAATTGAGTGATCTCCTGAGAAGTGAAACAAGCTGCATTATCAGTGATAATCTTGGTTAGGACCCCAAACCTAGCAATGATGTTCTCTTTGAGGAAGTTGCATACTACTTATGAAGTAGCATGCTTGGTTGGAATTGCTTCAACTCACTTGGTGAAGTAATCTGGTGCTATGAGGACATATCATGTCCAGCACTTGAAGGTGGGTTTACATCACCAATGAAATTGATTTCTCATTATTGTAATGGCTCTTCTATCACCACTGGCTTGAGAGGTAGGGCAGCTAACTTGGGTCTTCCAACAAACTATTGGCACAGCTCACATCTTCGTACCCATTTATATGCATCTTGAAACAAAGTAGGCCAATAATACCTAGCTCTACGAATCTTATGGGAAGTTACAAGAGTAGAAAAATATCCTCCACAGGCTAGATTGTGGAAAGATTTCAAAAGCTGGTTTTGTTGCTCTTTATCCACGCAACAAAGGAAAACTCCATCAAGGCTCCTCTTATACAAGTCGTTGTCTCAGAGGATAAAATTTATAGCTTTCAACTTGACAGTCCTTCAATTTTTATAAGACAAGGGAGCAAGACACTCACCATAAGTAAGGAAATGAGCAATATCTAAATACCACTCATTTGTAGTGGATATAAAGAGGACTGTTGGTGTGTCTTCAATTTCTTTTTCTTCATGCTCTGTTCCTTTTGGTTTATTGTCAGCAATCAATTGGCATAGGCCCTTTCCACACACCAGTTTTGTTGGTTTGATGACTAGATCAAACTCTTAGATTTTAGCAATCCAATTCCCTCTTTTGGTTCTGAACTCTTACTGAGTTAATATGGATTTAACCATGGTGTCAGGAGCCAAAGCGGTAGTGTGTGAATTTAGGATATAAAATTAGAAATTCTTGACTGCCTTCACCACTGCATAAGCATGCTTCTCCATGATTGAGTACTTTAGCTCATGAGCTTTGAGAGGATAGCTCATGAAAGAAATAGGAGATTCCACACTTTCTTGGTTCTACTGAACTAAAATTGTTGAAAGTGTGTGCTCAGAAGCATAACTATACATTGTGAAATCTTTGTTATAGTCTGGACAAACCAAAATTGGGGCATGGATAATAGCTATCTTTATATCTTGGAACACCAATTTACCTTCTTCAGTCTAGCTAAAAGTGGCTTTTCCCTTCATCATGTTTACAATATGATGAGTCTTCTCAGCAAACTCAGGGATGAACCTTCATAAGAAATTCACCTTTCTGAAGAAAGAGTGAACTACAGTCTTACTTGTGGGCAAGGTAAGCTCTTAGATGGACTTGACTTTGTCTGAGTCAATCTTTATGCCTCCTTTAGACACAATGTGTCTGAGAAGTTTTATTTTTATCACTCCAAAAATAGACTTCTTGGGATTCAAAGAAATGTCATTCTTGCGACAGCATGCTAGCACTTGTTGCAAGTGGCACACATGATCTAGGTGATGCTTAGAAAATATGGTCAATTCATCAAGATAAACTACAATAAACTTACCCATTTCATCTTTAAAATCAAGGTCCATTGCTCTTTAGAAAGTGGCACTAGCATTTATTAGGCCAAATGGCATTCTTCGATAGGCAAAGGTGCCCCAAGGTGTGGTGAAGACAGTCTTATGTTGGTCTACTTCACCAAATTCAACTTGATTGTATCTTGAGAAATCATCTAGCATTAATAACATTTTTGAACCAGTCACTGTTTGAAGCACTTGATATATGATTGGCAGAGAATAGTTATCCTTTAGGGATGACAGATTTAAATTTTTGAAATCTACATAAAGGGAAATTTTGCCATTCTTCTTCCTCACAGGTACTATGTTGGCAATCCATGTTGAATGATGGATTGAAAAAATTATCTTAGTGTTTAACATTTTTTATATCTCAGCCAGAATAGTATCTGATATCTTCAGATTGTACTTCCTAGATTTTTACTTGTAAGGCATCGAGTCAGCCTTGAGAGGAATGTCATGACAAATTTCTTCAAGCCTGAGTGACTTCAGATCATCATAGGAGTATGCTAAGACATCCATGTACTGGCAGAGTAGGGTAGTGAACTTGAATCTCTCATTAGGAGTGCAATATTTCCTAATGTTCACCATCTTGGGATCTTTCTTGGTACCTAGATTTACCTGATCAAACTCCTGAGAGGTGCTTGAATCTGCTTGTTGCTATTTTATGAATCTATCATGTTTGTCAAACAACTTCTCAAGGGAAACCAAGCCTTTGGAAATTTTATTCCCTTTAAGTTATAGGATTATTCACCTACATCTGCACTTGATTTAGGGGCTGGTTCAAACTCTTGAGGCTCATTGCCTTCGAAGTGCAGCTATTCAAAGCTATCTTTTTGCTCCAAGAAAGTAATGATTTGGTTGTCATTGTTAAACACTTGCCAATGACTGGGATTATCAGGTACATTTGGTCAAAAGACTAGCTCAATAGTGTACCTATCTCCTTTGAAGTCAAGGTGAGAAACCAAAAGAGTGGCTGAAATGGCCAAAGCATCAGCTCTATCATTGAATTCCCTGGGAACTACAGAGATGCTAAAATCATCAAAGTTTTTAATTTGATCTTAGATAGATTATGGTGATGGCGTAATCTCTCATTTTTGGTTTGATACAGGTTTCTCACATGACAAACCACTAGTTTAGCATCTTTTTTAGCATGAAAGAGCTTGACGCTTTTGTCTTGAGCAACCCTCAATCTAAGTAAGAGAGATTCATTCTCAGTTGTGTTGTTGGTGTTGCTAAACTGCAACTTGTATGATGAAGAAAAAAATATCTCTTTGAGGAGATATTAGCACAATTTTGGCACCTAAACCGGTAGAAGAGCAGTTGCCATCAAGTTCCAGAATCCATACCTCCTTAGACACTAATTTTTCTTTGGATTCTTCTTCATTTGGAGGGGAAGATTCCTTAGCACTTATACTATGTTATACCATCCTTTCTATTATTCTAGCTGACGGTATTTTCAAGCTATCACATTTAGGAGTTTCATTAGGTGCTTCATGGATTTCCTCTGTGGTTAAGAAATAATTACCCATGCCTGAAGACTCAAATAAGATTCGAGCTTCAGGCACTGATGTTTAGGTGACCACATATTTTTCTTCCTTTTCAAGAAGCAATCTTTGCATAACCCCTTTGACAGGGATCCTCGCCTTGGATAAGTCCATGCTCAACTCGCCACCAACATTCTTGCAAAAAATTTAGCCAAGAAGGATGCCGTATGATGCTGGGATGTCGGCCACCAGGACAGTCATCTTGATTCTTTTGTATAGGAATGCTACAAATGTAAATTGAGCATCCTTGATTTGTCCCAGTAGTGGTACTTGCTTATTTTCCATGGAAAAACATCTCCCAAATATTTTGGTCAGTGTGAGGCCAAGAGATTAAGCCACTTTGGCAGGCATGACATTATCTAAAGCTCTGGAATCAGTGATGCAATTATTCAGCTGATGTCCATTTATCAGCAATGAGACATAGAAAGGTTCAGTACTACAAGGAGCAGTAGGAGGAGTAATGACAAGGTTGTTCTTGGTGGGTGTATTCTTGGGGGAAACATGAGTCATCTTGGGAATTGCTTGTTTTACAGAGACATTTTGGTTCTTCACACATTGAACTGACTTATCTAATTACTCAGGGTTAGACTACAAAAATTCAAATTTAGACATTTGAATTTTAGTTTTCTTTATATGGTCAATTATGTCAAATGTCTGGAAAGAGCTAGGAGCAAAGGATGGGAGTTCATCCTTTTGATTTTTGGGAGGGGGAGGACTGGACTGTGAATTTGAAGTAGAAGGCACAAAGATGTTTGGTGCACTTACCTTTATCACAATCACCAGGTCCTTTGGCTGGAAAGGTAGAGTGGTTCCCTGCTTAGCAATTGAAATTATTGGTTGAGGTCACTCCTCTACTTTCTCTTTATCAGCTGGTTGAGCTGATTGATTCTTGGACTGGGTGAATACAGCATATGATCTCTCAACTATATTACCTTCACTTCTGGATTTGTCTTGATAATTTAGAAAATTAATGTTGGAGTCGCTAGCTAATTCTTTTTCTTCCTCAGTGAAGAGATTAGCTTCATCTTCTGTATTCAACTCAGGGTGGAAGGAAAAATCTGATTCAGCTTCAAGATATCTAACTACTGAATTGGTTGAAGGTGCTTCAATGGCAAGGTTATTCCTTTGAGGGGGAGGAAGGTGATTTGTTTACCCTTGATTCTTGATAGCATTGCCTTGATATGATTGATTTTGGAATGTTCTCCTTGGCACATCTTTGTATGAAGGAGCAGAGGACATCCCTTGTGCCATTTACTTTTTGAGAGCCAGCAACTCATTTGCTAGCTTATGCACCATTAGATCAGTGGTGGTTGTAGGTGAGTATTTAGAAGATGAAGAAGATTTACCTCTGTTTGGGTCTCTCCTTATCTTCCCTGCCAAGATAAGGTCATCTTCTACTCTAGTAGCCAAGTCTTGAGCAGCCTCAAGGTCTATATGGCCAGCATGTCTAAGCAAAAAACTTACTTCAGGTAGCTGTGAGTTGATGAAGAAGCACTTGAGATTTTTAGGTGTTGGCTAAGCAATTATAGGAATTCGGTTCCTCAGATTGTCAAACTTTGCTATGAAATCCTTCATAATTTCATGAGGTTCCTTCTTCATTTGTATGAGCTAGGCTAGCAAGGCATGTACATCCTCTACAGGCTTGAATTTGGCTTCAAATTTAGCTTTGAGTGTGTCTTAATTAGTCACTGATCGAGCCTGCAGATGGTAGAACCAGTTTGTAGTAGCACCTTGTAATGTTTCCACAAAAATCTTGACTATCACGTCTTTAAATTCCACACCTATCACACCACAAGCTATGCTGAAAATTGTAATGTGTTCATTAGGGTGAACTTTCCCATCACCAAAGAATTTGAGAAATTCTTTCTAGAGCTGCATGGAAGTTCATGTACAGGTGGAGTGAGATTGAGTGGGCCAAAAGAGTTACCTTATGGGTCTTGAACTGCCATGATTGGATTATGGAAAAGGGGGACCACAAATCTAGGTGGAGTATGTATAGGCAAAGCCCTGCTAATAGCAGAAAAAGAAGCTCTACCTTGGGTTGGTGACCTGGTACGGGTAGGAAGAACACTCCTGAATCATTGAACTTGAAGTTGGGGAGGGAATAAGTCAAAATTTCCTTGCTACACTAACTCAAAGACATGGTTAACAACACCTTGAACTCTCTAGCTTCTGGTATAGCATGGAGTTGCCAGATTGTGAAACAAAAATGGAAAAAGATTGGTCTTGCTTCAACTTGAAGCTTGAGGCTTCAAATTGCTCATGCTTCCCCAGCGGATTCGCTAAAAAGCTATTGGGTGAATATTTTGTCAATCAACTAACTAATGAGCAAAATAGGTCTTATCATCCATAGCAAGGGAGACTGGTCAGCCCAATGTGCAGGTTTACTACATCAGAGGTGGATAAATCTCTCCTCTCATCAAGGGGAGGTTCCATATAAATATGTAGGAGCTATATACTATAGAAATAAGCAAAAAATAATACTCAGGGGTAGGATACACCATCCATCTCTCTTCTTTTAGATATGTTATTAACAAATAAAGGAGAAAATCCTAGTGAAAACATCAAAGGCACTTCTCTTCTTTCAGAAGTGTTCTTATAGGAAACAGCAGGAGTTCTTTCAGGTAGTGACAAGTAACTGATAACAAAAAGGTGCAGTAACTAGCATGATCAAACTGAACACAAAGTTTTCACCTCAATTTCCCAAGGAGTGAAACACAAAAGATAATGGGGGCACAAAATCGTTTGAGAACCTTCTACATAGAAAGAAATTAAAAATAGACACTGAAGATAGCTATATCAGCATAAAGTCTAAAAGTAACTGACATCAAGACATCTTCCTTATCACTTCCACTAGTTCTACCTGTTAGATTAAATAAATAAGAATTCTCTTAGAAAACAAACATAAAAACAATTCTCCAAAATAGCACAAGATATAACAGCACAAAGTCTGCAAGTGTCTTGCTTTCTTATTTAGATAAAATAATATGAACAATAATCTGAGCTCAAAGTCTTAGCATTCAACTTTCAATTTGGGCAGAGTTTAGCTTCTGTAAATGAAAAGATATTTCTTAAAAAATAAAAGAGATTATGATATATAGTACCCAAGAAAGGCTTGGCGCTTTGTTCCATAGAACAGCCCATGTGTGCATTTAATGCCTTGAATGCATTTTTTAGTTTTGTCAAAGAGGGCCATGCTGGATTAGGGTGGTTGCCTTAACTGTGGCATGTCAATTCATTTCAAATGTCATCTCCTGGGTTTGGATCATCTGGTCTATCCCCTCTGATGTCTACATAGCTATCCATTTTGTCTTTACTCCAAGGGAGACCAATAGGCCACGCCTTTAATGTTTGTCAGTCAAAATATCTGCATTGCAAACTGTTCCACCTACTGGAATAACTACTGCATAGATATTTTGGCCTTTCCCTCTTTTTGCTACAATTTGAGCCCTCAGGCTATCTTTTCCCCTTTTTGGTTCTTTCTTTTAGCCTGAAGGTCTTTGAATGCCTTCGAGTCTGCGTTTAAGCCTACAAAGATCAATAGATACTTTATTGCCATAAATTTGACGTCTTCAAGTCCATCATCATTTGAAAGCCAACAACTAGTTGGTTTTCCTAAATTTGACATCTACAAGGATGTCATCGGACGTCTGGATCCCAATGGTTAATGCGCAATGCTCAACTTTGATGTTTGTGGGCCCATCATTTTCTTTAGCAATCTCTTCGGCTTCAGGCAGTCTTCTGGTTCTAATTCCTTCAAATAAAATGTCTGAAGGAAATCCTTCAAACATTTTGTCCAAAGTAAATGTTCCTTTATGTCTTTGTATTGGGATTTTTCCTTCTTTGACATTTGTCGCAATCTACTCCTTTAAAACTTTATTAACTTATAGAAAATGAGACCCACAACACTTCTTGCCTGAGCAGCTTCAAAAGGGGAATGGGGACAAGTGGCACTTTTTGCTACTCTTAACAAATGACACATGGCATGTCACTGTGAAATAGGGGAGGACACTTTGTAGCATTTGCTTAACTTATAGAAGCTTTAAATACCTTTGAGAGTCCTACAGAAGATGACACATGGCAGCTTTTGCTGAGCTTTTAGAAACACTATAGAAACATTTAAGACTCATTTGGATTCATGTGGATGCAGACACTTGTCATGCTCCACTAACATTAGCATCTCACCTAGGTCCCAACACAGTTCTTACTCAATAATGAAACAAAAGGAAGAAATTGTGGAGGTTGACACTTGGCAGCTTCGGTTGAGCTTTACAAGGGACACGTGGCAACTTTCACCGCATTTAGAAAAACATATTAAAACCTTCCATAGTTGCTAGTCGGTGCCCTCTGTAGAACTCTGAGAGAAGCTTATTGAAAGAAGCTTTGAAGCTTATAAGAAGCTTGAAAGGTGGATGCAGACACTCGTCACACTTCACTGAGTTATAATGGGACACAAGGAAGAAACTACGGAGGTTGACACTTGGCAGCCTCCGTCAAGCTTTACAAGGGACTCGTGGCATGTTCTACTGCTTTTAGAAACAAATTATAATGTGTCCCGGTAGATGACACTTGGTAGCTTCCGCTCTTAAGATTTTTTCTTTTGGGCATTCCTTTGAACCATTTGATTGAATCAATCGA
This sequence comes from Torreya grandis, assembly GCA_037957365.1. Lineage (NCBI taxonomy): Eukaryota > Viridiplantae > Streptophyta > Pinopsida > Cupressales > Taxaceae > Torreya > Torreya grandis. Next base: position 466,998 of record JARHVA010003406.1, on the reverse strand, counting down.
TTGAACCAACTTTGGTTCAATGGTTCATTCCTTTGTTCCGCTCATTCAATTAACTGCGTTGAATAAACTACTCGTTGAACCTTTGAACCGTTGAACCTTTGAACCAAAATGATTTAAGGTTCAACAGTTCAACGGTTCAAGCCTTCTTTTTTTTGCTATGTGTTTGAAGTCATCGAAGCATGAAGCGGTTGAACTTGATGAACTTTGACAAACCGCTTGACTCTTTGAAGCTTGCCGATGACATTGAACCTTGAACCCATTGAACCCTTGAACCTGTTAAACCTGCTAATTTCAAGCATGTTGAGTCCGTAGAAACATATCTATAGAGTTTGTAGATTCAAGCCTGTAGAATCCGTAGATATCTAAAAAATCTTGAAAAATGAAGGACTTGAATGCTTAGAACAATTTTTTGAAAAGGGGAAGAGAGGATTTTGGTCTGTTGAGCCAAAATAGTTCATAGGTTGTCCCAAAAATGAGTGACATTTTTTGGGGACAACATGTTGATTATGCAAAATGTTGGATTAAATGGTTATTAATAGAAAAACAAGCTAGAGTTTTAGTTAAATTTAACCCTTGAGTCGGTTAAGGGCTAATCATCAGTACTTAAGGTTAACTATTGTTAGTTAAGGGTTGACCATCAATGGTTAAGTATAGTCATAAATGGCTAAAGTTAGCCATTTCTACTAATGACTAGTGGGGTAAATGGTTAAGAAATGGTCCCAAGGGGGTCCAGGGGGGTTTAAGGGTTAGTAAAACATCTAGAACCATAGATCATAGTTTTTTAGTGTCTACATTTTGCCCCTTTTTGTTATACAATTTGTATTGACTAGCTGTAAAATAAAAAATGGAAGGTTGGTAAAAAGTCAGATGTTTTGAGAATGGGAGCAGGTGTTTTCCTCAAAACAGGTTTTGATGAAGTCAAATAGAGTTGATTATAGGTTTGATAAGTGGATAAGGGGATGATAATATTAGTGAAGGTTGGGAATTTAAGTGCAAATATGCACACAAAACCTGACTAAGTATGACATCATAGATCACACATAGACCAAGACCCATAGTTCAGGGATTTTATAAATCATAGTTAATACTAGAAGGACAAGTGATAAGTAGACTAAGTGACTGCATTTTAGGTGTGTTGGTTATGGTTGCACTCGTAAATGCAAGTTTCCTAGGAAAGGTTAATGTATTCACGAGTATCCGAAGTAGGAAGTGATCCCAAGAAGACACAAATAGTTTGTGTACAAAGGTAGTGTAAGGTCAAGTTGTTCAACATGGCAAGGTAGTCGTCAAAATCAAAATGACCAAGCCAATATCATAAAAAAACATGTGAAAGTTGGGTTCAAAAAACCAATGTCGACATTGATATGGTTAGTTAATCAATGGAGAAGGGTAATATCCAATGGTTGAAGGGTTGGGGTAAGGTGGTAGAAAACATATTGATTATTGTTTAAAATGATAGGGTGGGGTGGGGTTAAAAATCCCTAGGTGGGTTGATTGTCGATGATCAAGATTGATCGTTGGTGGTCGTTAAGTGATCATCGGTGGTCATATGTCAACCTTAAAAGGGAGACCATAAAAGGTTGAATGAGGTTTTATGTCCTCATTCAAAAATAAACCTATGATGATTTCACTTGTCTTGGTGTGATAGAAAATGGTGATGGTTATGAGTTTGCTAGTGGAGTGAGTGTATGAGAGTTGATTGTGTGGTTGACTAGTGTTTGATTAAGACCGAATGAGGATGCAAAAAGGGCAAGGTAGAGCACAGAGCTAAGTGACAATGGTTCTTAGGGATCCTCCATCATAGCATTTGTGAAATGAGGTAGGGGTGAGATTAATTTTGATTATGTTTAGGAATTTAAAGTCATTGTTATTTGTTTTTATTTTGAATTTGTTTGGGTTTGTGTTGTTGTTATGAATATGGGTGGGTGTGAAGAGTGGGTGGTTTAGTGTTTGAGGTGAATTTTTTAGAGGGGGTGAATTTGTGTTTTATAAGTGAGGGTAGGGTAGTTTGTATTTGTGTTTTATGTAAGAGTCAAAGAACTTTTGGATTTTTAGGAGGTTTTGATGAGTATACCTAGGGTTAGCTCATCGGTGGTCACCACATAGTGACTGTCGGTGGTCAACCACTTAACCATCAATGATTGATGGTAGATCAATGATGATTCCAAAAAGGAACCATCAATGGTTGAAATTTGACTGTTAGTGGTTATTTATTATGTGAGGATAGGTTAAATAAGAATGGGTTAAAGATTTTGAATATTGAATAATGTTAATGAGGTAAGAGGATCCCTTATTGTAAGGTTGAATGCCATAAGTGTAGGATGGTAAATGATAGGTTTAAAGAATGGTGTGATAGGTAGGGTCTGGAAAACTTAAGGAAATAGAATAGAAAGGGTATAAGGTTGTGGTTTGGAAAAGGATAAAAGTCACATGGATTAGGTAAATAGGTTAAGGTAAGAGGTGGGGAAATAGGTGGCATTTATATGCATTGATTGACAGACTAGGTAAACTAAGGTATTTAGTATAACATTGTAGGTAATAGAATAGTTATAGATGTGGGATTGAGTGCCCCAAATATTTGACAAGGTACACTAAGGCATGATGGACCAGGATTGGAATCATATGATTAAGGTTGGCCTGGGAGGGATGAGGTACTATCATTATGTGTCATGTAATACAACTATGTTAGTGGCCCTTATTGAGAGATGGGACCTGGCCACTAACACTTAATTACTATCAACTGGAGAGATCACCATTTTATCAGAGGACATCCATCAAATAATATGGCTACCATTACAAGGTGAGCTAATATATCATATCATTAATGATGAGCAAGATGAGCATATGGATCATTTATACGGTGTTGTCCCCAAAAAATAGACTTCTCATTTTTTGGGACAACATGTGAACTATTTTGGTTCCTCAGACCAAAATAATCTCTTCTCTTCTCAAAATTTGTTCTAAGCATTCAAATTCCTCATTTGTCAAGCTTCTCAAAAATCTACAGATGATGCATGCTTGAATCTATGGACTCTGCAGGCTTAAATCTACAGACTCTGCAGGCTTGAATCTACGGACTCTGCAGGAAGAAAATCTATGAACTCTGCAAGCCAAGTTCAATGGACTTCACAGGTTGATTTCTATAGATTCTACAGGAAAGAAGCAAGCTCTCAACACTTAGGCAATTTCAAAGTTGGTTCAATGACAAGGCTCAACCAAAAGAGTTCATCTGCAACTTCTAAGCAAGGATTGAACCGTTGAACCTTGAACCATTTTGGTTCAACGGGTTCAATGGGTTCAAAGGTTCAACATCAGCAGTAAGAGTTAAGCGCATTTGTCAAGGTTCAAAGTTCAACCGCTTCAAAGGTTCAATAGCTTCAAAACACTTATCAAAAAGAAGAAGGCTTGAATCATTGAACCATTGAACCACTTTGGCTCAAAGGTTCAACGGGTTCAACAGGTTCAAAGACCAAATGGGTCAACGCAATTGGTTCAAAAAAGATCAAAAGGACTTAGCCAAATAAAAAGAATGAACTAATTAAACAGTTGAACCTTGAACCAAAGGGTTCAATGAGTTCATAGGTTCAAAGGTTCAACTAGTACAATGAAGATCAAAGAGCTTAGAAAGAACAAGTGACGGATTAATGGTTTAAAATGTTCAAAGGCTTCTACCAGTAGGTTCAATCAAAACAACAAGTTTCCAATGCTTCAACTATTGAACCATTGAACCACATTGGTTCAAAAGGTTCAACGGATTCAAGGTTCAATGGGTTCAATGAGGCTTGTTTCCAAGAATCTTAGTTTAAGCGGTCAATAGAAATAAGAGAATGAACCATTGAATCGTTGAACCAAAGTTGGTTCAATCGATCAGTTCAAGCAACAAGTTCAAAGGAGTGCCCCAAGTGTCAAAGACACAAGTGCCCTTGCGGAGGGAATTTCCATGCAAAAGTGACTAAAGAAGAAAAAAAACCTGATAGAACTCAATGGATGCTGCCAAGTGTCATCTTTTGAGCTTCATTTCACTTTGTTTCTAAGAGCAGTAGATGCTGCCATGTGTCACAATTTGAGATTCACATAAAATCGACTAAGGCAAATTTCCAAGGGACAAACAGCCCTTGCGGAGGACACTCAGAAACTGAAGTGAACCATTGCAAAAAACTCAAAAGGCTAATTTGGAGCTCAAACAACCTTTGAAGAGGGTATAAAGAGAGCAAATGGACCAATTCAAAGGCCAAAAGAGCAAAGGGATTTCCTTTTAAAAAGTTCCCCCGGCAAGATAGACAAAGTGAATTCCTTCAGAAAAATGAACAAGGCAAAGGACAAAGTGAAATCCTCTAGACAATTTGTCTGAAGTAATTTGCCCGAAAAATAAAGCCAATCGTGGGAGAAAGACAAGGCAAGGAAGATTTCCTTCAAACAAATTGCCTGAAGAAATTCTTTCGAACATTTTGTCTGAAAGAAATAAAGGATAAAGCCCGCCAGAAGATAGAAGCTAGAAGTCCATCCGAAGACCGCCCGAAGGGTAGATACCCTTGCAGGGGGCTCTTCTCGACCCAAAGTAGACCATTTCTCAAGGCCCTGAAGGGCAGGTCCCCTCTGAGAAAGATCAAATGACAAAGTCGAAGGAATTGCTGAGGAAAATGACGTGCCTGCAAATGTCAAAGTCGCAACAATGAAATAGCCATTGATCCTTGTAGGTTTAAGCGTGGACCCAAATGCATTCAAAGGCTTTAAGGCCAAAGCCAAAAGGAAGAACCACTGAGAGAAGTGTAAAGAGCAGGAATGACTAGAAACATTTGCGCATCAGATATGTTTCCAGAAGTAGACCGCTAGGTGGATATTGAAAGATGCAAACTTTTAATAACGTGACCCATTTCTCTGCATTAAGAAAAGTAAATGGGTAAATGCCCCTAAATTATAGCATGTCTTCTTAACAAAATTCAATTCAACATGATGTGTTACTACTCCCAAGTCCTTCTTGAAGAGGCTATATAAGGGACTCTCTTGTTATTGTGGAAGGGTCTCTCTCTGATTATCAGAAACAAAACTCTGCCCAAATTGAAAGGCATTACTGAGACTTTGAGCTTAAATTGTTGATCATATTCTGTTATTGGAATAAGAAAGCAAGTGACTTTTCAGACATTGTGCTGTCATATCTTTTTTCTTGGGAAAATTGTCCATATGTCTTTTTCCTTAATATATTTTTTGTTTCTTTAATTCAATAAGCAGAATTAGTGAAAGTAATCAAGGTGTCTTGAAGCCAACTGTGCAGAGACTTTGTGCCCCCATAATTTCCTTTAATGTGTTTTCTTTTTGTTTCTATGTAAAGGACCTTAGAATGACTTTGTGCCCTCATTGTCCTTCATATCTCACTCTTGGGCAATTCAGGTGGAGACTTTGTGCTACATCTCAATTTGCTAGTTACTACGACCTTGGTTACATTTAGCAATTACTACTAGGAATATTCTTGTGGTTTGTTGAATGGTACTTCTGAAAGAAGAGGAGTGCTTTCTGTCATTATCTCTAAGATTTCTCCTTTGATTTACACGCATCATCTCTGAAAAAAGAGAGATGGATGATTTATCCTACCCTTGAGTATTATTTTCTATTTATATATATATATATATAGGGAACCTCCCCTTGATGAGAGGAGAGATTAATCCCCCTTTTGATGTGGTAAACCTACACATTTGGCCGACTAATATTCCTACTTTATATGATCAAACCTATTTTATTTATCAGTACGCTGATCAACAAAATAATCAACCAACAATTTTTGGTGACTCCACTGGGGATATAGTTATGTGCATTCTAAAACCTCAAGTTTTAGATGAAATTAGTCTCTACCATTATCCATTATAGACTCCATTCCATTTCTGTGTTTTACCCATTATTATTATAACCTTACCATTCACCTCCACACTAACTGGGAAAGAATGCGCAGTTTAAAGCCTCAAGCTTCAAACTAAACCAAGGTCAATTCTTTTCCATTTTTGTTTCACAATCTGGCAGATTCAAGGTATACATGAAGCCAAAGAGATAAAGGTATTGTTGACCTTGTATTCGAGTTGGTACAGCAAAATAATTTTGATCTATTTCCTTCACCATCTCGTCTCCAACAAACCAAGAGCTTTCCTCCTACTAAAGTCAGATCTCCATTGCCAAACGAAGTATCCACTTCTGTTATTGATAAAGCTTTGCCAATAATTGCCCCTCTGAGATTTGTTATTCCTCCTTTTCATAGTCATATAATGGTAGTTTAAGGCCCCTGGGCTAATTCTTTTGGTCCTCTCAATCTTACTCCACCTCTACATGAGCTTCCACACAGTTTAAGGAAGAATTTTCTCAAATTCTATGGTGATGGGAAAGTTCATCCTGATGAACACATTACAGCCTTCAGCATAGCCTGTGGCGTAATTGGAGTAGAATTTGAAGATATAGTAGTTAGGCTATTTGTAGAAACATTATAAGGTGATGATGTAGATTGGTTTTATCATCTATAGGCTTGGTCAGTAACTGATTGGAATAGCCTCAAAGCTAAGTTTGAAGCCAGATTCAACCCTGCAGAAGATGCACATGCACTTCTGGCTCAACTCACACAGATAAAGAAAGAACCTCATGAACCAATGAGGGACTTCATAGCCAAGTTTGACAAACTGAGGAACAAAATTCCTGTAATTGCTTGACCTACAGCTGAGAATCTCAAATGCTTCTTCATTAATTCTCAGTTACCTAAATTAATTTTTTTTTTGAGATGTGCTAGTCAAATAGATCTTACTGCAGCTCAACATTTGGCCACTGAGGTAGAAGATGATCTCATCTTAGCAGGGAAAATAAAAAGAGATCCAAATAGAAATAGACCTTTATCATCTTCTGAATATTCATCTATAGGCACCACAGATCTAATGGTACAGAAGTTGGCAAATGAGTTGCTTGCTCTCAAAAAGTAAATGGCACAAGGAATGTCTTCTACTCCTTCATACAGAGATATGCCAAGAAAGACATTTCCAAATCAATCATATCAGGGCAATGCTGCCAGGAATCAAGGGCAACAAAATCATCTTCCTTCCCCACAAGGGAAACTTGCCCTGGAAGCTCCTCCAACCAATTCAGCAATGAGATGTCTTGAAGCAGAATCAGAGTTCTCTTTCCAACTTGAATTGAATCAAGAAAATGACGTTGATCTCTTTGTAGAAAATTAAGAAAAATATGTTGGTGACTCCCACATTGGTTTCCTAAACTACCAGGATGAACCTAGAAGTAAAGGAGAAGCTTTTGATGGATCATATGCAGTGTTTACCAGGTCTAAGAATTAATCAGTCCAGCAAGCTAATAAAGGGAAGACAAAGGAGCAACCTCAACTAGAAATTACAATTGCTAAGCATGGAACCACTCTGCCTTACCAGTCAAAGGATCTGATGATCACCTAAAAAGTAAGTACATCAATTTCACCTTCACCTTCTACTTCAATTTCGCAAACCAACCATCCTCTCATCCCTCCTAAAACTCAAAAGGTTGAAATATTTTCCTTTGTACCTAGCTCAATTCAGCCATTTGACATAATTGACCATGTCAAAAAGGTAAAAATACAAATATCTGAATTTCAATATTTGAAGTCCAATCCTGATCAATTGGATAAGTTGGCCCAATGTGTCAAGAACCAAACCATTCCTGTAGGACAAGAAACTAAAAAGGTAACTCTTGATTCACTAAAGAACATGTTCATTCTGAATATTCTTGTCATTACTCCTCCAACTGCCCCTAAAAAAATAGAACTTTTTTATGTTTTCCTGTTAATAAATGGTCACAAGCTAAGTAATTGTATTATAGACTCAGGTGCATCTGACAATGTCATGCCTGCTAAAGTAGCTGAATCTCTTGGCCTCACACTAACCAAGACATTTGGGAGATGTTTCTCTATGAAAAAAAGAAAGTACCATTGTTGGGGCAAATCAAAGATGCCCAATTTGCATTTGCAACATTTCCAGACAAAAGAATCAAGATGACTATCTTGGTGGCTGACGTCCCAACATCCTATGGCATTTTGCTTGGATGAAATTTCTAAAAGGATGTGGGAGGAGAACTAAGCATGGACCTGTCTGAGGCAAGAATCTCTGGCAAAGGCATAATGAAGAGGTTGCTCTCTGAAAAAAAATATGTGGTCACCCAAATAACACCCCCTGAAGCTCAAATTCTTTTTGAATCCTCAAGTATGGGTAACTACTATCTATCTACAGATGAAGTGCATGAAACACCTAATAAAATTCTTGAAAGTGTCAACCCAAAAATCAGTTCAACTAGAATAGCAGAAGAACTAGTCGGTTGCAATACAAATGAAGAAGGACCCTCCCTCTATAATGAAGGAAAGTCTAAGGAAAAATTAGTGTCTGATGATGTATGGACTTTGGAATTCGATGGCAGCTACTCATCTATCAGTTCAGGATCCAATATTGTGTTGATATCTCCTCAAGGAGATATGTTTCCTTCAACTTAAAAATTACAATTTAGCAACACTAACAATACAGCTGAATATAAATCTCTATTGCTTAGATTGAAGGCTGCTCAATACAAAGACATCAAGTTTCTTCATGCCAAAGGGGATGCTGATTAGTGGTTTGTCAAGTGAGAAACTTATACCAAACCAAGAATAAAAGATTACACCACTATCGCAACCTAGTTTGGGACCAAATTGAAAGCTTTGATGCTTTCAACATTTCTGCCATACCTAGAGAATCTAATGACAGAGCTGATGCACTTGCTATTTTAGGAACTCTTTTAGTTCCTCACTCAGATTTCAAAAAAGATAGGTATACTATTGAGCTAGTCTGTAGACCAAGTGTTCCTAACAATGTTGATCATTGGCAAGTGTTCAATGATGATCATCAAATCATTGCCTTCCTGGAATGAAAAGACAATTTCAAACAACTACGTTTTAAAGGCAATGAACCTCAGAAGTATGAATCAGCCTCTGAATCTAGTTCAGATATAAATAAAGAATTCTTACAGTTAAAAGTAAATAAAATTCCCAAAGGCCTGGTTTCTCTTGAGAAACTATTTGACAAGCATGATAGATTTATCAAACAATAGTAAACAGATTCAAGTTTCTCTCAAGGATTCAATTAAGTAAATCTGACCACTAAAGAAAATCCCAAGATGGTTAACATTGGTAAGTGTTGCACCCCTGAAGAGATATTCAAGTTCACCACTTTACTCTGTCAATACATGGATGTCTTAGCATATTTTTATGATGACCTGAAGTCTCTCAAACCTGATGAAATCTGCCATGACACTCTTCTCAAGGCTGACTCAATGCCCTATAAGCAAAAATCTAGACAATACAATTCAAAAATATCAGGTACTATTCTGTCTGAGATACAAAAAATGTTAAATGCTAGAATCATCTTCCCAATCCATCATTCCACATGGATTGCAAACATAGTGCCTGTAAGGAAGAAGAGTGTTGAAATTCACATTTGTGTAGATTTTAGAAATCTGAATCAGTCATCTTTGAAAGATAATTACCCTTTGCCAATTATGGATCAAGTGCTTCAAACAATGACAGGTTCAGAGATGTTATCAATGCTAGATGGCTTCTCAAGATATAATCAAGTTGAAGTTGGTGAAGCAGACCAACACAAGACTACATTCACCACACCTTGGGGTACATTTGCATATAGAAGAATGCCTTTTGGCTTAATAAATGTTGGTGCCACCTTTTAGAGAGCAATGGACTTGGCTTTCAAAGATGAGATGGGCAAATTCATAGTGGTATACTTTGATGACTTAACCATCTATTCAAAACATCATTTTGATCATATACGCCACTTATAACAAGTACTGGAATGCTGTCGCTAGAATGGTATTTCCTTGAACCCTAAGAAGTCTATTTTTGGAGTAACAAAAAGGAAACTCCTCAGACACATTGTATCTAAAGAGGGCATAAAGATTAACTCAGATAGAGTCAAGTCTATTCAAGAGCTTAATTTGCCTACAAGTAAAAATGATGTTCACTCTTTCTTCGAAAAAGTAAATTTCTTACGGAGGTTCATCCCCAAATTTGCTGAGAAGACTAGACACATTATGAACATGATAAAAGGGAAGACCACCTTTAGCTAGACTAAAAAAGGTAAGTCAGCATTTCAAGATATCAAGACTGCCATTGCCCACACCCCTACTTTGGTTTGTCCAAATTATAACAAATATTTCATCGTATACAGCTATGCTTCTGAACACACACTTTCAGCAATTCTTGTTCAACAAGATAAGGAAAGTATGGAATCTCTTATTTCTTTCATGAGTTTCCCTCTCAAAACCCATGAGATGAAGTATTCAAATGTAGAGAAGCACGCTTATGCGGTGGTGAAAGCAGTCAAATATTTTCGCTTCTATATCATGAATTCACACACTACTACCTTAGTTCCTGACACTACAGTCAAGTCCATATTAACTCAGCAGGAGTTTGGCACAAAAAAAGGCAATTAGATTACAAATATCCAAGAGTTTGATCTAGACATCAAGCCAACAAAGCTGATTAGGGAAAAAGGCCTATGCCAATTAATTGCTGACAACAAGCTAAAAGATACACAACATGTAGAAGCTACAGTGAAAGACACACCAACAATGCTTTTTGTCTTCACTACCAATGAGTGGTATTCAGGTATTTCTCATTTCCTTACTTATGGTGAATGTCCTGCTCATTTGTTTTATAAAGAAAGGAGGACTATCAAGTTGAAAGCTGCCAATTTTGTCTTTTGGGGCAATACCTTGTACAAGAGAAGCATAGATGGAGTATTCCTTCGCTGTGTAGACAAAGAGCAACAAAGCCAACTTTTGAAATCTTTCCACAATCTAGCCTGTGGAGGACATTTTTCTGCTCTTGTAACTGCTCACAAGATTTTGCGAGCCAGGTATTACTGGCTAACTCTTTTCCAAGATACATATAAGTGGGTGAGAAAATGTGAACTTTGCCAGTAATTTTTTGGAAGACCCAAGTTAGCTGCCCTACCTCTCAAGCTAGTGATCATAGAAAAACCTTTCCAGCAATGGGGGATTGATTTTATTTAGACTATAAACCCATCTTCAAGTGCTGGAAATGATTATGTCATTACAGCAACTGACTATTTCACCAAATGGGTAGAAGCAATCCCAACTAAGCATGTTACTTTACAAGTTATATGTAATTTCCTCAAGGAGAATATCATTTCTAGGTTTGGAGTTCCAACCAAAATTGTTACTAACAATGCAGCTTGTTTCACCTCCCAAGAGATTACATAATTCTATTTCCATTATGGAATTACACTCTCTCACTCTTCTGATTATTTTCCACAAGAGAATGGACAAGCTGAATCAAGCAATAAGAACTTGGTAACTATCATCAAAAAGCTAACAGATGACAATCAAAGGACATGGCATAAAGCATTGGTTGATGCTCTATGGGCAGACATAATCACACCAAAGAGGGCAATTGGTATGTCCCCTTTTCAATTTCTTTATGGTATCAATGTTGAAATACCAATCACCTTAGAATTGCCAGCCTTAAAATTGGCAAAAGCAATTGAAGATCAAACATATGAAAGCTCTCTTGATAAGAGAATCATGTGCCTGACTGAGCTGGATGAATAGAGAATCATGGTGGTGGACCGAATTGCTGCTCATCAAAGTCTGGTAAAGAAACTCTTTGACCAAAAGGCCAAAAATCATGATTTTTGGATTGGGGATTAAGTCTTGCTATGGGACAAAAGGACAGAACCAAAAGGGATGCATGGAAAGTTCAACTCCCTTTGGAGAGGCCCATTTATAATTCATCAACACAATGGTAAAAATATTTTTCTACTAAAATATCAAGATGACACACTCTTTTCTCTACCTCACAATGGGCAGCATCTGAAACACTTCAACTCTTGAAGTATCAGATCATTTCATCTGTACATATGTATATTTGTATAATTTTTAATTCTATTTTGTTTTGTTTGTTTCCATTTTTGATGCCTTCTATTTATGGGTAACATGACTCCATAGCCCAATGGTACACATGAAGACACTAGAGATTCTGGATTCTACTCTCTTCAATTCTTTTTTACAATTGATAAAAGTTCCCCAACTAGAGCCAGTTGTTGTCCCCAAAAAATAGACTTCTCATTTTTTGGGACATCATGTGAACTATTTTGGTTCCTCAAACCAAAATAATCTCTTTCCTTCTCAAAATTTGTTCTAAACATTCAAATTCCTTATTTTTCAAGCTTCTCAAAAATCTACAGACTCTGCAGACTTGAATCTACAGACTCTACAAGCTTAAATCTACGGACTCTGTAGGCTTGAATCTATGGACTCTAAAGGCTTAAATCTACATACTCTGCATGCTTGAATCTATAGACTCTATAGGAAGAAAATCTATGGACTCTGCAGGCCAAGTTCAACAGACTTCATAGGTTGATTTCTACAGATTTTATAGGAAAGAAGCAAGCCCTCAACACTTAGGCAATTTCAAAGTTGGTTCAATGACAAGGCTCAACCAAAAGAGTTCATCTACAAGCTTCTAAGCAAGGATTGAACCATTGAACTGATGAACCTTGAACCATTATGGTTCAACGGGTTCAATGGGTTCAAAGGTTCAACATCAATAGCAAGAGTTAAGCACATTTGTCAAAGTTCAAAGTTCAACCGCTTCAAAGGTTCAACGGCTTCAAAACACTTATCAAAAAGAAGAAGGCTTGAATCATTAAAGAATTGAACCACTTTGGTTCAAAGGTTCAACGACCAAATGGTTCAATGCATTTGATTCAAAAAATATCAAAAGGACTTAACCAAATAAAAAGAATGAACTGATTGAACCATTGAACCTTGAACCAAAGGGTTCAACGAGTTCATAGGTTCAAAGGTTTAACTAGTACAATGAAGATCAAGGAGCTTAGAAAGAACAAGGAAGTGACAGACTAATGGTTTAACAAGTTCAAAGGCTTTTATAGACAGGTTCAATCAAAAGAACAAGTTTTCGACGCTTGAACCATTGAACCACATTTGTTCAAAAGGTTCAACGGGTTCAACGAGGCTTGTTTCAAAGAATCTTGGTTCAATCGGTCAATAGAAACAAGGGAATGAACCATTGAACCAAAGTTGGTTTAATTGGTTGGTTCAAGCGACAAGTTCAAAGGAGTGCCCCAAGCATCAAAGACATAAGTGCCCTTGTGGAGGGAATTTTTGTTGTAAAAGTGACTAAGGAAGGAAACAAAAACCCAATAGAACTCAGTGGATGCTGCCAAGTGTCATCTTTCAAGCCTCATTTCACTTCGTTTCTAAGAGCAGTGGATGCTTCCACATGTCATAATTTGAGATTCACATAAAATCGACTAAGGCAAATTTCCAAGGGACAAACAGCCCTTGCGAAGGACACTCAGAAACCAAAGTGAACCATTGCAAAAAACTCGAAAGGCTAATTTGAAGCTCAAACAACCTTTGCAGAGGGAAAAAAGGGGGCAAATGGACTAATTCAAAAGCCAAAAGAGTAAAGGGATTTCCTTTGAAAAATTTCCCCTGATAAAATAGACAAAGTGAATTCCTTCGAGAAAATGAACAAGGCAAAGGACAAAGTGAAATCCTTCAAACAATTTGTCGAAAGGAAATAAAGGATAAATCCCACCAGAAGAAAGAAGCCTGAAGGCCATTCGAAGACCGCTCGAAGGGTAGATACCCTTGCGAGGGGCTCCTCCTGACCCAAAGTGGACCGTTTCTCAAGGCCCTAAAGGGCAAGTCCCCTGCGAGAAAGATCAAATGACAAAGTCAAAGGAATTGTCGAGGAAAGTGATGTGCCTGTAGATGTCAAAGTCACAACAATGAAATAGCCGTTGATCCTTGCAGGTTTAAGCACGGACCCGAATGCATTCAAAGGCTTTAAGGCTAAGGCTAAAAGGAAGAACTGTTGAGAGGAGCGTAAAGAGCAGGAATGACCAGAAACATTTGCGCTTCAGATATGTTTCTAGAAGTAGACCGCCAGGTGGATATTGAAAGATGCAAACTTTCAATAGCATGACCCATTTCTCTGCATTGAGAAAAGTAAATGGGTAAATGCCCCTAAATTCTAGCATGTCTTCTTAACAAAATTCAATGCAACATGATGTGTTACTATTCCCAAGTCCTTCTTGAAGAGGCTATATAAGGGACTCTCTTGTTATTGTGGAAGGGTCTCTCTCTGATTATCAGAAACAAAACTCTACCCAAATTGAAAGGCATTACTGAGACTTTGAGCTTAGATTGTTGATCATATTTTGTTATTGGAATAAGAAAGAAAGTGACTTTTCAGACTTTGTGCTGTCATATCTTTATTCTTGGGGAAACTGTTCTTATGTCTTTTTCCTTAATATATTTTCTATTCCTTTAATTCAATAAGCAGAATTAGTGAAAGTAGTCAGGAAGGCGTCCTGAAGCCAACTGTAAAGAGACTTTGTGCCCCCACAATTGCCTTTAGTGTGTTTTCTTTTTATTTCTATGTAAAGGACCTTGGGATGACTTTGTGCCCTCATTGTCCTTTGTATCTCACTCTTGGGCAATTTAGGTGGAGACTTTGTGCTACATCTCAATTTGTTGGTTACTACGACCTTGGTTACATTTTGCAATTACTACCAAGAAGATTCTTGTGGTTTGTTGAATGGTACTTCTGAAAGAAGAGGAGTGCTTTCTGTCATTATCCCTAAGATTTCTCCTTTGATTTGCACGCATCATCTTTTAAAAAAGAGAGATGGATGATTTATCCTACCCTTGAGTATTATTATATATATATATATATATATATATATATATATATATATATATAGGGAACCTCCCCTTGATGAGAGGAGAGATTAGTCCCCCTTTTGATGTGGTAAACCTACACATTTGGCCGACCAATCTTCCTACTTTGGATGATCAAACTTATTTTGTTTATCAGTACGCTGATCGACAAAATAATCAACCAACATACGAAAAGGACCTCATGCTTGCAAGGTGGCATTCTGTAGGTTTTCACTACACACCACTATACCATAGGGATAGATGGGTGAGATGGTTATTCATGATGATGATAGTCGTCACATGTTATGCTATGCCAGATTCTGGTAGTGTTGTATTTCCATACTTGTTGTTAGGTATATTTATTGATATGTGGTTGGCTCAGATAACATTTGCATGGGCATCAATATTTTTAGTATATATCTATCAAGAGCTCTGGGGGTACCATGCCCATAGGATATATGGGATTAGTGTTGGTTTTATGTTATACTACTAGTCATACAAGCATATCAAGGTATTGAGACTAGGTGGACTACCATGGCATGTTTTACTCAGATGGACTTCAGGGTTGGATATATACGATGAAGAGATGATTATGTGCTCATAGGACCAGGGGGAGGATCTTGAGACCTATATTGGTACAAAGACCAATTAGAGGCACTCATTGAGGGTTAGGTCATTTGAAGTCCATACACTAGATTTATAGCATGGGTGAGTTATGCTAAATAGACTTTGTCATTACAGAGCTACTGGTGGGTTTTTGGGTGGAAAGATCATGAGGTGGAGCTCATCCCTTTTGATAGGCTGAGGAAGTAGTTTGGGCTCATCCAAGATATTCTAGGGGAGTTCTTGAGGTACCAGAGGGAGGATGTAAAATTATTATTGCCTGCTCCAAAGCTAGTTGAGGATTTTATTAACCATGAGCTTCTACTAGTAAGGACAAAGATTGATGATGTAGGTATCACTAACGAGTACCCTACATGGTTTCAAGCACATTATGATGTAGTATTTTTTTAAGGAGATGATGGTCAGCAAGATATGGATGTTGACATAGATGAGGGTGATGGGGAACAAATGGATGAGGGTGCCCCTAATAGACAAACATCGATTGTAGAGAGAGACCAGGCATAGGAGCTACTAGCCATAGCATAGTCAGCTTTAGAATTGGTGGCCCAGGAGAGGGATGTGACACAGGGCCAGGTGGGCACCCTCACATAGGAGAGAGATCAGGCATGAGCAAAGCTAGTCTTAGTTAGATAGGAGAGAGATACCCTATGATATATAGGATTGTGGGTGCCCATAAGGCCACCAGGCACTATTTTTATGGTGAGGTATGTGGCTATAGTTGAGAAGCTAAGGTATTGTGAGGCACTAGTTTTCACACATCTTCCAAATGAGCCCAGATGGGGTGAGTACATAGCAGGCATTACCAAGGGAGCTAGCATTGTTACACCAAGTTAGTGGGCAGCATCTGTAGGTGGATAGGCAGGTTTAGGGGTTGGGTAGGCTCTAGGGAGAAGTGGTACTCTAGGACCGTAGAGTCCTATGAGACTTTGTATTATGGATGTACTATATGATTTTGATATCAGTCTGTGAGCTGATATAGTGAGATTTATATATCCCTGTGAGAGACATGTGCATTATTGTTATATATGATGATCATTTTGAATATGAGTTCATAATGTGGTTATGGTTATTAGATTTTGCATATGGATGTGATGATGTTACTATTTAATTTATACTAATGGTGGTGTTGATATTGATAGATGTTGTTTATTTTTATGATATGATGATGATTATGATGTTATGTTTTGTTTGACATGGTTATGATGCTTGTGATTTTTGTTATGGTTATTGATTATTATGTTCATGATGCCATTATGGTGTATGGATATTATTTATGGATCTGGATTTGGTTTTATGATCATGACAATGGCTATGGTTATTATTGATTATTATGTTCATGTTGATTATGCTCATGTTTTAAATTATTGAGTCTATGCTTAAATAAATTAGACACGTGGTGGTTAACATATGTGAATGACTCATTCATTTTTGATATATGATTAAATGGTTGTAGATATGATAGATGGTTTATGATTAGTTGATGTGATTAGTTATTGGATGATGTTTGATGTATGAGATGGTTAATTCATTAAAATGTTCTCATGATTAAAAACACTTAAACAAATAAGGTAAAGAGGCAACCACTAAATAAAACACATGATTGGTAGTTAAATGTTTTTAATGAATTGCATTTATTTAGATTAAGGTGAATTAATCTTAAAACACATAGAGTAAGTTGGATAACAAAACTAAATGTGAGAAAAGATAAGAGAGAGAAGACAATCAAGAGATAAGCATCATAATGACATGCATTAACAAGTGAGTATGAGAGAATAAGGAGGCCTGATGCTTCTTCTTTGGCAAGGACTAAAACAAACTAAAGTTAGATCAAATTATGAATATAAACCCTTAGAATTCTTCGCATTAGTGCTCGTTAATTAGTTAAAAAGTTTTTTGATCGCATAATGTCAAGTAAGCTTAGAAATTCCTTATTTATGGAGGGTATAAAGGGGATATAGATGAAAAATGGAACCTTCTTGTGAGACTAGCATGCCTCTTCTGCAGGTTAACAAAGAGCCAATATAAACAAGTCCATGTCATATAAGGTGTAGACTGATCAATGCGGGGAGTCTACTTATGAGAGTCAATTGTGGCTTCCAAAATTATTTGTGCTTTATTTGATTTTGATATCAAGTCTTTTGAAATTTTGCTATTGCTTGGAGAGATTGAGGAAGCTAACTGATGTGAGAAGCTTCCAAGAAATTGTTATTCTTTAACAAATTCTTTACTTACACATCCTTCAAGGGATTAGTCTATTTTTATGAGATTTATTGAAGGCTTTCGATAGTTGTCCTTCAAGGGAACAGTCCACCATACATTGAGCAATTATGAATGATTTTGGTAGCTATCCTTTAAGGGAGTAGTCTACGAATGCTAGGAATGACCCATTAGATATATGGTTTTTTAATTTTTTTGCTTTTGTTGTTTGACATAGACTTGCTTATATAGGCTTAAAGGTTCATCTTTATGAAGGTAGAACTAGAGCCCAAGGAGGTTGATGATGGGTAAAAGAGGTTTAAGAGACAATGACCATGGGAATTTGTCCTATAAAGGGATGGAAAGTACCATGAGAATCATTCCATGGGTAGAGTCATGGTACCCATATTTAGGATTAAGGCTATAACTATGATGGTTTAATCACATGATTCTAGCTTTAATCAGTTGTCCTTAGATTAAGGAGATGAAGGTGGTTGAAAACAAGGGATGAGTTAAAGTTAGATAAAAGGTGAGTTCAATCTTGTTTAAAAAAAGAAAGGACATAGATGTGAAGCATTGAGGGGCTCAGGTTATGGTTTCCCTTCAAGAGAGGATAATTGGTAAGTTCTTGATCCATACTTATGTGTTATGATATAAGGTCTAAGCTAATTAAAAGTAAACTTGTCCTGCTTGTTTTTCTCCATATTGGTTACATGTTGATTTTCCTTTAAGACAAGATCTCTGATATTGAATTATTACACTTTGAGGTGCTTTTTATAAGCATGCTTGATTTGTTCTTGATAGACACAAAGATGGGTAAGTGTGGCTAAATGATATTCATCAAGTACCTCAAGTTGGGCTAAATGTTGTTGACGATAATTACCCTTAGAAATGAGATCTTTTAGGGATATGCAAAGAGAAAGAATTTGGACTTTGAGAGGCAAGACATCCTTTGCTCCAAACACAAGAGAGAAAGGTGAAGCACTCTTAGGTGTGTAAATACTACTACGATATGCCCATAAGGTGAACAGGATGTTTAAATGCCAATACTAACTAGATGCATTAACCATTTTAGTTAGCATGTTATTGAGGGTTTTATTTGAAGCTTCAGCATATCCATTTACTTGTGGAAGATACGGCGATGAGAAACTTCACTTGATACTAAATGTGTCACAAAGGCCTTGGACTTTTTTGTTTTTAGAAGATTTACCATTATCGGTGATTATTTTATGCGAGACACAAAAATGATAGATAATGTGATGGTTGATAAAATTGATAATGTTTTTGGCTTTGGTTGAGATGAGAAGAATAGACTCTACCCATTTGGTAAAATATTTTCTTGCAGTCATGATAGAATGATGTTGTTGTGAAGAATGGGGGTTAATCTCAACAATAATATCTAGACCCCATTATGAGAAGGGCCAAAAATATTTGGATACTTGGAGATTATGGCTAGGTGTGTGATGTAAATTGGTGTGTTATTGACATTTAACATATTTGTTCACATAATCACAATAGTCCTGAATGAGGGTAGGCCAATAATAGCCAAGGTGAAGGATGTGTTTAGCGACGGCTAGGCCACTAAAGTGTCCCCCATAGATCCCATCATACGTTTCCTTGATAGCATGAGATATTTCATGGCTACATAGGCAGAGGAAAAGAAGGTCATCAAAGCAATTCTTGTAAATCATTCGCCCTAATATGGTGTAATGAGATATTCCCTAAATGAACGCTCTTCAACCATTCCTAGAAAGATTGGAAGGGATGATGGCAAGGTTGAGATAGTCAAATATTTGCTTATACCAAAGGTCGAGTTGGGTCTCCTCTAAATTAAAGATGGTTTGAAAGTTTGATTTGATATAATAAGACTAGGTAAGATGATGGATAATGACATATATCTTAGAAGCAAAAGGTGTAGAGGGGATATGGGAAGTGAGAGAAGCCATCATATATGCAAACTTGTTTGTAGATCATGGAATGGTTTGGATATGGTAGTGGTCAAATGATGCCAAGAGTACATCGACTAATTATTTGTATTATTTTAAGATATCATTATTACATTAGTAAGAGCCATTGATTTGATTGACCATGAGTTGGGAGTCACCAAAGATGTTGATTATTTTGACTCAGAAGGCTAAAGTGGTTTAGAGACCTATCACTAAGGCTTTATACTCATCCATAATATTGGTACAATCAAAGTCAAGTCTGAAAGATAAAGGAAGAGGTTTAACATTAAGGGGAATAAGGTTGATATAGGCTCCCCCACCACACTGAAATTTTGATCTGTCAAAGAACATGGTCATTTTATAGGTGATGTATTATTGAGAAAGGGTGGTGATGGACTCATCAAGAAACTCAAGGGAAGAAGGTTGGTTATCTGCTAACGGTGCTTTAGCCAATTAGTCAGTGATGACTTGCCCTTTATTGACTTCTGCTAGAGTAAATCAAGGTCAAACTTAGCTAAGATCATGAACCACTTAGGACATACTCTAGTTTTGGTATGGCTTAGAGTGCATATACTTGAGTGGGTCAGTATTGATTATGATATAGGTCTTGTGGTTAAGAAGGTAGTGGAAAATTTTGGAGGTAATGAAGACCAATGTGAAGAAAATATTTTTGGTATGGGTCTACCAAGTTTTGTACTCTATAAGTTTATGGATTATGTATTAGATAGATTTCTCTTTATGTTTCTCATCCCAATGGGCCAGCATTACCCCTAAGGAGTGGTCGATGGAAAAAATATAAAGGTAAAAAGGTTGATCTTCTTTGGGAGGAATGAGGACGGGTGGAGAAAGAAGGTACTCTTTAAGTGAATCAAAGGCCTTTTGATAGTATTTGTTCCACTTAAAAGATAATTTTTTTTTTTTTAGGTGGTGAAAAGGTTGGCATTGATTTGAGAGCTGAGAGATAAAGAGATGAATGGATTGGAGCTTCCCCTCCAAGCTACAGAATTGCTTGAGGTTGGTGGGAGGAGGCATGTCGAGGATTGCCTTGATTTTGGTAGAATCAACTTCAATTCCTCTAAGGGAGATGATAAATCCAAGGATATTTCTTGATAAAACCCCAAAAATACACTTTTTGGGGTTAAGACAAACATGGTAATGGATGAGGCATTCGAAGATAATCTTGAGAATGGCTAAATGATCTTTACGATATTTAGATTTCCCAAGAAGGTCATCGACATAGTCTTTTATGATTTTATGAATAAGTTCATGCAAGATGTAGGTAATAGTACATTGGTAGGTTGCACCAGTGTTCTTTAGACCAAAAGGCATGACCTTATAGTAAAAAGTTCCCCAAGGGGTGATAAAGTTGATTTTGTGTTGATCTTTAGGGGCAATTAAGATTTTATTATAACCCAAGAACCCATCCATAAGAGATAGCATATTATGGTTGGCTATAAGATCAAAAAGTTGGTCAATGCTTGGTAAAGAAAATTCATCATTTGGGTAAGCAAGGTTAAGGTCATGAAAGTCTACACAAATACAAAATCCTCTTGTCGCTTTGGTGATAGGGATGACATTTGAGACCCATTGGGGATAGTTAATGGGTTGAATGAAATTTATGGATAGGAAGTGTTGAAGTTCTTATTTGATGAAAAGGGCTATGTGAGGGTGAATCCGAAGAAGTTTTTACCTAACTAGCTTGGCATCACATTTGGTGACTATATTATGGGTGGTGATGGAGGGGTGGATTCATGGCATGTCACTGTAATACTAAGCAAATATTATGCTATAGTCTCATAGGAAGGAGGGGAAATCCTGAAGCTCCACATAATTTAGCGATTGGATGATTTTGACAATACGTAAGTTATTCAGAGTACCCAGGTTGATATCCATGGTGGATTTATTCAACATGGTTGAAGTCTTGATAGGAATGGATTTGTAGATAGAAGAATATTCTACACCAATATAGGTAAGAATGGAATCATCATCTTGACATCAAATGGTATTAATGGTAAGAGATTAATCTCCTACCATCTCAGGATGAGTCATAGGAATGGTTACGATCTCCCTATCCTTTTGATAAGTCAAGGGTCTAGGCTGATCATATTGATGAAAAAAATTTAGGGGGGATGATGTCTAAATCCTTAGATGTCAATAATGGAGTGGACAGTGAGGATGGGACTTCCTTCTCCATGATGATAACAAGAAGCAAGTTTGTTGGATTTTTGGGTAGAGTGAAACTTTTACCAAATCTTTCATGAGGATTTTGAGTCTTACATGGAGGTAACTTGTGTGGTCCATGCTTGTAACATCCTAGACCAAAACCCTTTTAAGCACACCTATAGAGGTATGTCTTAGCATACTCTAGTTTATCTAGGTAGGAGAAATTGGATGTGAATGGTTGAAGCAAAGATGAGGTTGAAGAAGCGACAAGTGGTTGATCAAGTCCAAAATAGATAAGATTTATTTGGAGATTAGGAGGCCAAAAATAAATAGTGGTTTCGGTATTGGGGTCATAATTAGGGTTCTGTTCAAGGTTCCCATACTCCTGGGGAGTAGGGAAGACATCTAAGGCCAAGAGGTGATACTCCCTAAGTGAGAGATGTTGGAACGTGGATTCTAAGGGTCCCTTATGGGGATTTGGGAAAAAGAAATGGATGAGCTAGTTGAGGATTAGTTGGTAAGAGACGTGGAATCATCATTGGTTGATCAAGACTTGGTGGTAGGAAGAAGGAAAACATCATTCAGGTGGTATTGTTGTCAACCTGGAGTTGCACCCTGAATTGAAGACATGCTAGAATGGCCAATCCTCTCTCCAGTTGAAAGATTGGGATATTTTCATGAGGGTGGGTGCCTCAATGGAGAAAAGAACCTCCAGATAAGGCTGGTTCTTGTTAGATGTATCAATGGATCTCTAATTGTTGAATGAATATACATTATGCCAACACTTAAAATCTGAAAGTAAAATCCTTTTATTGATTGAAGAGGTTACACAACTCACCAATGGTAGAGTTTGGTCTTGACAAGAGAGGGATACAATTCAAGGTTGAAAAGCCAACTTATATAGAAAATTACAACAGCCAAGAGTTGGCATTTGAAAAAATAGGAGAGAGGCCAAATCCATCCATTGCAACCTTTACAAAAAGTCTATTTGCCTTGCATGAAGCTCCTAGGCATTAGAGGAAATAGATGGTGATTTTCTTAAAAGTCAAACTCTTATCATGCAAAAATGTTATGCCCACCTCCAAATATGGACTTCCTCTTGAGCCGTTTAATCGTTTGAAAGCATGAGATAATGAGAGCACATATGAAATCCATGCCATGCTAAAATTAGAACTCAAATTAAAATGTTGGAAGCTGAATTGGAACGTTTGAAAGTATGAGTTGATCTGGAGATGATCTAAAATTCAAAAACCATTCAACTAGAGCTTTGACCAGTCAGCCAAAAATAGCCTTTGCTTGCATGGATTTTCCATTTATTTTGGTCTGCCTGTTCATGTTCATTTTCTGTGGACTTTTATTTTCTATCCAAGTCCAATTATTTCTTCAGAATTCTATCTTGCCTTTGTTGTCTACGGATTTTATTTCCTGGCTTTTCGTTGACTTCACCTTGGTCTTGGATTTTTATTTTCTGTGGAAATCTATTTTTTTGCAGACCTTTTGGATTTCCTTATTGGCTTATTCCCTTTGATTTTTTTTGGAATTTTCATTTGACAAATTTCTCTCGTGGACTTTTATTTTTATCTCCCTAGCCTTACCTTGGTTGTATTTCTTTGGGCTATATTCTCTTGGACTTCTTGTTATGCAATTTTCCCAAATTAATCCATCAGATAAAAAGTTTGAAGGAATTCCTTCAGACTTTTTGTCCAATGGATATCCTTCCTCCAATTTTTTTTCTTGCCTTTGTGTATTTTCCATCAAGTTTTTCTTTCTCCCGAATTCCTTCAGACAAAAGTCTGAAGGAATTAATCTCCTTTGTCTTTATTCTGCCACTGACAAAGTGCCCTTCGCAAGAATAGGTTTCGTTCAAAACTGGCTTTTTGAAAAAATTGAAGGGCACCCAGGGTTTTGTTAGGTCACCTGGGCTTTTATAGGTCACCCAATATTTTTGCAGGTCCTTATTCCTTAAGAATTTTTGTCTCCTTAAATCCTTTAGATTTTGTCTCCTCAATTCCTTTAGATTTTCTATCCCCTTATTTCCTTTGGACAAAAGTCTGAAGGAATTGAATACTTTGTAAATTTTCCCTTTGAAATTCTCTCAGACTTCTCCCAAGTCCTTTGAAAAACCTTTTCCCTCAAATAAAAAGTTCAAGGAGATTGTCCATCTCTTAGCCCGAAAAAATTTTGAGAGGACAACACTTTGGAAAGAAAACACTTGGGAAAGACAATAGTCATTGTAAGTCTGAAAAACAAACCTGTATTCCATAGGTGTCCAAAAGAAAACACTCACCTTCATTCATAAGCGAACCTACAGGCTTGTAGGTTAACCTTAAGGATGGTTGTAGGTGGACATTGCCAAATCTAAAAAATGAGAACGCCCCTTTGAATCCTTTGAATGACCAAAACTTTACTTGGTTGTAGGCTCTTTCCTTGGTTGATACCTTAATGTAGATGGCTCTTTGGGTGGTTGTAGGTATGCATTAAGGCTTGATTGAACTTTGCAAAACCTTTTCCTTTTCATTATTTAGTACCCAAAACTGATTCACAAGACAAACTAGCACAATGTGCGGAGTTTCAACTAGTAGGGATGACAATTTGACCTGTGGGGCAAAATTGTCAACATTTTTGGTGACTCAACAGGGAAACATGCCTACTATGCTTGAGAACCTAGTGATATACATAATATTTGAACTTCCAAAACAATGATAAACCTAATTTTTGACTGAAAAAACTCCTCTGATCATGGCTAAAGTAACCTTTCTCCTTCAAAATAAGAAGGAAACACATGAAAGTAGAAAAACTAACTAAGAAGCAAATGTGCAAACAAGCATTTGTTGGGCAAAATTGAATCAAACTACTATGCATGAACAGAACTTGGAGGAAATCAAAAACAACTATGTACATAGAGTTTTGCTCTTCAATAGTATTAGCCTTTGAGTCGCCCTTTTTCAAATTTTCATTAATTTTGCCATATAAAAAATTCACCTATTTATCGCCTTTTATGTGTAAATTCTTAAAGGAATTAAACCTTTGAACTTGAACCTTTCTCGGAGTTCAACGGTTCAAAGAGTTCAATAGTTCTAAAAGTTCATTGGTTCAGAGTTTCTCAAAGCGAATTATTTGTCCTTTTGGGTTTTTCAAGTATATCTTTGAACATTTCGGTTGAACTTGAAACTTTTTTAGAGTTCAATGGTTCAAAGGTTCAAGATTTCAATGGTTCAAAGAGTTCAATATATGA
This sequence comes from Torreya grandis, assembly GCA_037957365.1. Lineage (NCBI taxonomy): Eukaryota > Viridiplantae > Streptophyta > Pinopsida > Cupressales > Taxaceae > Torreya > Torreya grandis. The sequence goes on along the minus strand of JARHVA010003406.1, from coordinate 442,071 downwards.
TGCTTTATAAAGAGTCAAGCTCACTCAGTTCCCTTGTCTAAATCAATAAACCACTTGAATAGCAAAGTTCAATGGTTCAACATTTCTCAAAATACACTATTCTTTTGTATTTCAATTTTGTCTTTGAACCTTTCGGTTGAACTTGAACCCCTTTCGGAGTTCAAAAGTTCAACGGTTCAATGTTTTAAAGTTCGAGGAGTTCAACGGCTCTAAGTTTCAAAGTCCAAAGTTTCTAGAAAGATCATGTGACTATTGGTCAGTCTGTATGGTTTATTTCATATCATTGAACCCTGACATTGAACCATATTTTCAAAAGTTCAATGGTTCAATGGTTAAATGGTTCAACAGCTATACTCTTATCTCACCCTGAGGATTTCTTTAAGTTAAAATTAATAGGAGATTTAAAGGAAAATATAGCCGAAACTCACTATAAAGTGAAAAAAATTGAATTTTCACGAGGTTAATGATAATTATTACTCATTGAAATCATGTGTAAAATACACTTGCCATTAATGCATATGTCAGAATATGCATCTTATCAAGCATGTTTAGCATGTATTCTCTCGATTTAATTTTTTGATCTGGTTAATATCTGTATCAAGAGAGAACAACTCAAATTCAGCAAACAAGCATACTGGGTGATACAAAATAGAACAGCATAGGTGATATAAGATATTTGATTGCTTGAATCCACGGTGATTTCAGATTAATTTAAGGTGAGTTTCACTCTTCCTGTAAGTTATTTCCTTTACTTGGTTGGAAAGAAGGATCCTTTTGAATTTACGACATTATTTAAAAATTCAAAACATTCTCTTTTCATTATATTCTCTGACCTATAGACATGAAATCCGCTTGTCTTGACTAAGAGCATGGCCCTGGTCTCATATGTTCTTCGCCTAAAATTGGGGACACTTCTTTGGTCCAATATGATTTGAAAGATTTTAAGGAAAGGGATAGAAATTCTCTGTGAAATCTTATGATGCAAAAAATAGTAGAAAGTATCTTGGTTGAAGCTACGGCCTTTCCCATGGCTATACAATGCCCTAAATTAGTCCTTGAATGCATGAATAGATATGAACCTCAGAACAGGTGCATCAGAGCTGCAGATGGCAATGTTTTACTACATATCAATAGACAAACCCTAATTTATGTGATGAGAATCCCTTCCAAAGAACCATACTCTGACCTTAGTATTACTTCTTCCTATGGTTATTTTTCAATTAAGAAAGCAATTTACAAAAGCGTGATTACTAGGAATTGGCTTTTAAATTTCCAAAAAGGGGGTTCAAGATTGCCTAGGCCATTAACAAGAAATCATATGATTCCAGAAGTGTAAGATATCATGGTATTACTACACAGACTGAAAGGGAATGCCCATGCATATTATTGGGAAGATTGGATGTACTTCTTCATATAGGTGATCCTCCAAGGAGAATAATATTTGGATTGGGCAGAAATCGTAGCTAAATGTTTGCATCAGGGTTTAAGTAATTATTTGGGAAATAAAGAATTTTATATGTCTTCATACCTCCTCTATTGCCTGGATTCTACGAGACAATGGGTAGGGTTACCACATGCATCCTTGGCTGAAGATAGTAAAATTTATGACTACTACCCATAGTTTCAAATGCGTAATTGCAATGAGGATTACAGGAGAGTCAATGATGTCTTTACTGGGAAAATGACTTTTGAACTGTCAAACAACAGTAATAAGAGGTTGTCTAATGAAGCTATACAGTTAATTAAAATCTATAGTAGTTTGTTCATTCAATTTTCCAGGTTCACTTACATCAGATTTGGAGGTTTTGATGGTGAACCTTTGAAGTTACCAAGGTATGTTCTTGATCGATTTGTGCTAATAGAAGTCTGCAGGCAATTAACACATGTAGATAAAAAAATTCCCAATGAAGAATAAATCTGACATATCTTTTCCTATTGAACTTGCATGTTATTCATGCAAAACAACATCTGATGCTTTGAATTTAGAATTGGACCTTAAGAAATTCAATTTTCAGTCCTTCATACCCAGATCCCAATTTGACAGCAAAGGTTTCGTCAGGGATAATTTGGATTTTGGAGCAGGGTTTTCACATATTCCCCAATTAGAAGATTATTGGGAGGATTGTTCAAATGAATTTGAAGTCAAGAGAAGACTATGGTCTAGGTTTTCCTTAGGGTAGATAATTACCCTTAAATTAAACATGGACATTTCTAGAATTGTTGACAATGATGAACAGGTGACTGATCCACAATTTGAGCAAATAAAACAATCACCTATTCTAGAAATTGACTGGGAAAAAAGTGAAGAAGATAGAATTGAGGTCAAGACTCTTCCAGTAATAAGGAGAACTGAAAAATGACTGAGAGATCAAAAAATGGGAGGATCTCAAAATATAGTCTCCTAGCATTGTACAATAATAATTGAATCTCCATTCCCAATAAGCTCATCTAACCAGCCTATTGCTATCTGTGATGCAGGTACTTCCAAGTCAAAAATTGGAAGGGACACTGTCATCAAGGAATCTGAGAAGGCCCTTATAACTACCCTTCTTCCTCGTGCCACCAAGTCAAGGACTCAGAGCAAGAAGAAAAATCAAATTTCTAAAAAAGTGATTATGGATTTGAATTCTTAAGAGGATTCAGGAGAAGTCAAAGGTGATAAGGAATCTGATTCACCAATGGTGGAAGAGGTTAGTACAGACCAATAGACAGTGATTCCTTTTGATTCTACCAAATTAATGATTGTTTCATTATACCTTCTAATCAATCAAATCCTGATAGAGAAGCCTCAGCTTCTGCACCTAAATGGCTGGAAAGTTCAATCAGTCATATAAGGAAAGTGGATCCATTTTATTTACCTGTGGAAGATATGGTGAGCAAATGTTTAGGGAAAGCCCCTAAATCCAAAAATTTAAAAATGACATCCAGGGTAGATGTTGACCCAAACACAGGGAACTAGAATGCAGAAATTGCCTAGCCAAAAACCAATGAAGAAGTTCAAGATCCTACTGTTCAAGATTTTACAGTTGAAAAGGTTGACCTTGGGATTGCATCACGTGTCATGGATGTACATCATTTAGAAGCATCCACTAAAAGGATAGTTACCAAAACTTGGAAGGATGAAAAGGATTAAAGAGAGTTAAAATAGACTGTGTTCTCAATGGTAGAATATATTGACGCTATTCATAATCTAGATCCTCAACCAATTTCTCAAATGCCCATGTCTTTTGATCTAAAATCTCCTGTCAATCAAAGGATGTTGGATCAAATATACAGGGGCAAAATGATTACCAGAGTATTTGATAGTTGGTTAGACGGTATCATCCTGAAAGGTATAGAATATTTTCATAAATTGAAAAATGTATATGATCTGACCACAATCATTGTTGAAGATTTGAAGACTCAGAAGCTTTGTGGATAAAAGAAAAAGGAAAGTGGATGAGCATGATGAATCATATTGAAGAAGTGAAAAAATATGGGACAATAAAGTTTTTGTCAGAAAATAACTTGACAGGACTGGATGAAGATATATTATATGCAAGTAAGAAAAATGTTGATTGGAGAAATTCAGTATCTTGACAAAGACGATTGGAAATCACAAAAATGATCAAAGAAATAACTGAATTTATTCAATCATTATAGCATGATCTATAGAGCATTGATATTAATTACATAAAAGATGATGGAAAACTAGAGAAAGACATCAATGCTGTGATTCAGTCCTTTAGGCAAAAAATTAACTTCATTAAAGAAAGTGACAACTTATCAACTGAAAACTTCTCTCAGATTTCAAAGGTAGAATCACTTCTTTGTCGTTGTATCGACATAATCCCAGAGCACATAGAAAATATGGGAAAATTTTGAAGGGAAGAAAACATCTGGAAAGCAAGGAATAAAACACGTCTGCATTCCCAATCTTTCAAAAAATTAGGAGTTCGTTATAGCATTTCAGGAGTGGAAATCTCAACATGTCTACCCAACTGAACAGAGCAAATTTGGAGATCCTTACCCGTCACTCCAACAAAGACTTTGCTTACATAGTTTCTTTATTCAGTTACTTTTGAAACTTGGTCTTTATTGAATTTGTAAAAACTAAATCCCATATGGGTCAGAGTTACTTTAACTCTGGTTTAGTTTGACAGGTGGATTAGTTATGGTAACTATATATGTTTTTAATTGTGAAAGACGCGGAGATAGAAAAAGGAAAGAAAGGAAGGAATTAGAAATTAGAGAACTGAACCATGGTTTTTAGTAATATATGTGATGTTTTGTCTGAAGCATTTTCATCTATGAATGAAAAGGATATTTAATTACTACGTACTTGGATCTATGTGTTTGAGTATTTGAAGTTGGGTTTTCTGTGTGAGACCTTCTTTCATATAGTGATTACTCTTCCATTAGACAATTCATTATATGTGTTTTATTCTTTACTGGCTCAACAATATATATGTTTATCTATTTAATTATTATTGAAAATAGAATCTGTGTATTATGTTACCTATTGCTGCTATAAAATCTTGTATTCATAAAATAATGATGTATGGATATTAGTCTGCCTTTAAACACTTTCTAGTTAAAAGTGTATCTAATTATTTAAATTCATTGAAAATATTAAAGGGAGTTGTACCTTAATTCAGAGGGGAACTAATCTTGATAGTTCACCCATTTGTTGTTTAACTTTATTGTTCTTGAGAGAAGGGTACGGAATTAAAATAAAATAGATTTATATAAAGACAAATATGTTAGCCAATAAATAGCAATGTTTCATATGTATCCCATTGACTGGGATTGGAAGCTCTTGGTTGTCTATCTTGGCAAATTAGAAGAAATTATGGGATTTGTAGCTGGAGATCATGTATGGGCCACTCCAAAGGGAATCTAACTTTGTGTGCCTTCCTAGTTTGGCTCGATCCTCATCCCACTTGAGGACCAAATCTCTTTCATTGAAGCTTCATGAGGAAGATCCTTTGTCAAATATTCTTTTCACCTATGCCTGATGACTTTCCATGGCTAGCATGGCTTGATTTGTTGTCTCTTTCAGCTCCATAAGCTCTACATACTTGATCTCCATAGGCTCATTCTCCAACAACTCAAGATGATGCATTAGTTCCAAAGTTGAAAACTTGAGAGAAATAGGTAACTTTGCTTCCTTACCATATACTAGCTTATAAGGAGATTTGGCTATTGATCTCTTGTAGGTGATCATATCATCCCATAGAGCTGACTTCAACTTGAGATGCCATGACCTTTGATTGTCTTCAATAGTCCTTCATATGATCCTTAAGAGGTTCTTGTTTGTAGATTCAGTAAGACCATTTTCTTGTGGATAATAGTTCGATGAAGGGCTGAGATAAAATCCATGTTGGATAGCCCATTGGTTGATCCTAGATCCCACAAAAGCCATTGCATTATCAAAAATAATGGTCAAACAAACACCAAACCTAGTAAGCAAACCTTCAGAGAAATAAAGAATGCTAGTTTCATTTGCTTATTTCAATGATATTGCTTCTATCCAACATGTGAAGTAATCTGTAGCAGTTAGAATCCACTTATGCCCTAAACTCGAAGGAGGATTAATGAGACCAATAAAGTCTAATCCCCACTAGATAAAAGGTTGATCCACTGCAATTGGTTGAAGGGGCAGGGCTGCAAGTTTAACTTTTCTTACAAACAATGCACATTGTTTGCACCTCCTAACCCATGTATGGTAATTACCAAATATAGTAGGCCAATAGTACCCACTCTCATGATTTTAAGTGCTATAGTTCTTGCAGACAAGTGTCCTCCACTAAGTCCATCATGGAATTCTTTAAGTAATCTTTGATTTTGGCTTGGTTTCACACACCTTAGTAACATTCCATTAATATCCTTTTTGAACAAAACACCATCAACAAGCAAGAATGAAATTGATTGTAATCTAAAATACCTTCTTTTTGAAGCACTTAGGTGAGAAGGGTAACGACCATCTTACAGATAGCTTACCAAATAATGAAATTAGCTGGAAGGTGAGGTGTGAACAACAACAATCTCTTCATCATTTGACACTAAAATAGCTTCATTGGTTTCTTGCAAGTCCTGAGCTTCACAAAGTCCTTTGCCTCTAACCAGCTTTGTAACTTTAATTTCTACATCATATTCCATTACTTTGGTTATCCAACCAGCCCTCTTCTCATTTATGTCTTTGCTCAAAAGAAATTCTTTGATGCTTGGATGAGCAACCATTAGATGTATTTTATTATTAGACAAGTGCCTAAATTTCTTCAGAGATCTTATAACTGAAAGGACATGTTTTTCAACAAAATAATACTTTGTCTCATACTCTTATAAGTCTTGGCTGTAGAAAGCTATTGGCTGCTCCAAATCTTCATGATTCTACTGCATAAGAATGCCTGAAATGGTGTCCACATTAGCATACATATACATAATGAAATCTTTCATAAAATCTAGATTTAAAAGTGTAGGAGCACTTGCTAAGGCTTTCTTAACATCTTCAAACCCTGTTATTCCCTCCTTGGACCAACTAAAGTTCTAATTTTGCTTTAACATGGTTGTAAGTGGTTTAGCTACAGTAGCAAAATCTGAAATGTATCTCCTTATAAAATTTATTTTTCCAAATAAACTTTGTAAAGCCTTTTAGTTCTTAGGTAAGGAGAGTGCAATAATAGATTGAATCCTTTCAGAATCTATGTTTAAACCATGCTTTGAAATAACATGTCCAAGAAGCCTACCTTCATGAACTAAAAATACACACTTTTTGGGATTTAGAGATATCCCAAATTGCCTACGCCTTTCAAAAACTTGTTGCAGGTAAACCATGTGATCTTCTACATCTTTTGAAAATACTATTATATCATCCAAATAGACAAGTACAAACCTATTAAGAAGGCCTTTGAAGGCCATATCCATGGCTCTCTGAAAGGTTGCTCCAACATTGGACAAATAGAATAGCATATTTCTGTATGCAAATGTCCCCCACTTAGTCATGAAGGTTATCTTGAATTGGTCTTCATCTTTGACCAAAATCTGATTGTAACCACTATATCCATCCAACAAGAAAAACCTCTCTGAACCTACAACAAGCTATAAAATTTATTCTATTGATGGCAATGGATAGTGGTCTTTAAGCGAAGCCCTGTTCAAATCATGGAAACCAACACACAAACAAATCTCACCATTATTTTTTCATAATGGAACGAGGTTCGCCACCCAAGTTGAGTGCTTGATTGAAAATATAATAGTTGATTTTATGAGATTGTGAAGCTTAGCTTTCATCAAAGGCTTAAGCTTTAGATTGATTGGCCTTTGTCTTTGTCTTACTAGTTTAGTTTCATCTTCTAACTCAATAGTGTGTTGAGCCAAACTTGGATCAAAACCCTTGAGATCACTATACTTCCATGAAAATATATTAGCAAAATGTATGCATAAATCAATGAAAGCTTTCTTTTGTGGAGGAGTGCATACCTTGCCCAATTTCAAAATCTTACCAGCTACAATATTTACATTGGCATAGTGTTCTTCCTTTGTTGACAAGGATGGTTTCTCTTTCCTTAGCTCATCATCTTCACTAAAAATATTTTCAAGAGTGACCAATCCCTTGGGTATCTTATTATTTTTCAATTGTACAATCTGATCACCATACTACTGTAAGTGTTTTGACTAATTTCTTAAAGAAAACTCACCCTCTTCCTGCAAAAATCTCACAATTTGATTGTCATTTTCAAACACCTACCAATTTTCATGGTTATCCAAAATGGAAGGCCTTACAACTATCTTTATATGTGATTGAAAAATGTCACTTTTTACATCAGTTGGGATATCAAATTGTATCCTAATAGCAGCCAACCTATCAGCATGTTTATTCCTATCTCTTGGTATTGCCTAAATATTAAAAGCCTAAAAATCCTCAAGTAGATCCCAAAATCTATATCTATAAGATTTAAGTAAGAGATTATTACATATATTCAAACCTCTTACTTAGTGGACTAAAATTTCACTATCTCCAAACACTTACAAACAATTTACTTTCATCTTCTTAGCCCACTGCAAACTGTGAACTAGTGCCTCATATTCAACAACATTGTTTGAACATCCAAACTAAAATTTAATATAGGAGAAATACCTTTGTTTTTTAGGATAAATTAACATCATTTCAGCTTTGATTCCATGCTTATTTCTTGATCCATCAAAGTATAATTGCCATAATCCTTCATTAGATTTGTCCTCTTTGACCATGGCTAGAATTGGTGCATCGTTCTCATGAAGACAATACACACTAAGACCTTCTTCTTCAATCAGCTTATATGGATCATGCTCATGTAAGGTGGAAGCCCACTAATCAAGAAACAAATCTGGGATTCCATCAAAAGGTGAGTATTTTTCTACATCACTAGTTTGTAGTATTTCATTTGAGATGATACAATTTGTATCGACCACATTTGGTGTGTAAGATTCCATATGAAACTATGCAATAGGTTTTGAATGAATTGTTACCTTTGTACCATAACTAGTTATAAATATCAAATAGGTCCAATTAACTAATAAATATTCGCCAATATTTGAGGTGAAATCCCTTGAAAGGCACATAACAAAATAAGGAGTCAGGTCCACTACTACAACGTCCTATTGAATAGTAACGTTAGGATAGGCATATAATGTCAATTTCAAATCTTTGATAATGCCTACCATTTTTGCTAGTGAACCATCCAACTATAATAACCCTTTATTATTTGGCTCATAAATAAGGCCAAGCTTGTTTGTAATCTGTTTGGGCATCACTGTACTGCTAGCTCCACTATCCACCATACAATTATGAACCAAAGTATCACCCACTATCAAAGAAAGATAAAAAGGGGGAGTTTTCTTTGTTTTTACCTAAGTTTTTTCCACTTTTGATATTTTATCTCCTTGTTTCACCTGTTTCTTAGTTCACTGATCTGAATTTGTCAAGATGACACCTTCTTTCAAAACTAGTTTTGGAGACAATTCAAGAGTTGAAAGTTCTTGAATGAGTTTATACTTTTGCCCTAGAATTGAAAGAGAATCCCACATGTTAATGATGATGTTAGACTTATTCATTTGATCTAAAATACTAAACTGAGATGCACTAACCTTTGATTGTACTTTTTGTGGTACTTGTTGCTCACAAATTAGAGGTATTTATTGCACTTTACTAACCTCTATATTCTTATTTTTTTGGGTTGTGGGAGTAGCAAGCTACTCTTTTGTACTTTGAGAAATAATGCTAGGAGCACTTGAAGTATTTTCTACTGCTTGGGCTTCCTCAATAGCTCTTCTTTTAGTTCTCTGATAGGTTATAGCTACAACTTGACCATTCGAAACATTAGTTTTAACATCCTGAGTAAAAGTGACATGATCATCTACCTGCCAATTTATATTAATAGCATCAGACTACCCTTTAATCACTCTTTATGATGTTAAAGTTTTATCTTTATATTAACCCACTTAAAAAGATAACTTATCTTGTGTCATCTGTGGCATGGTGATGTTCAGTGATACCAAGTTTTGGTTTTGAACATCATTGAGATTTGAGGGCTGCCACCCTAAATCCTACACCAAATTATTTTGAGGTGGGGTTGGAATAATGGCTTTTGAAAAAGAAGGAGCATTCGGATCAAGAGCAGCATATGTCTTAGCTGGAGTTATGGCTCTTTGTGTTTGATAGGGTGGTCTATTTTCTCTGAAACCCTGATAAAGAGACCTTTGATCTTTGAAGGGCTGATAGTTGTTCTGATTTTGCTATTGATAGGGCCTATTTGACTAAAATTGTTGCTTTTTGAGATATACTATTTTATTTCCAAAAGATTGTAGCAAACTTTTTGACTCTCTTATCTCACTAGATTGACTAGTAGGGGTTGCAATAGGAACTTGAGGTGCTAGAATTGGAGCCAAGGATGGAGTTTAAGGAACTTGAGGGGCTGATACAAAACTTATTTTTGGAAATATGGGCATTAAAGGTCTTGGAGAAAGCTTACCTGCTTGTATCAAACTATTTTCTGCCTTTATTGTAACTTTATAAGCATCTGGTAAAGAAGTGCCACCCATTTACTATATCATCACACTAATGTTAGATTTAAGAGCTTTCAAAAAATACAAAAATGCATATTCAAGCGATGGCCTAATCAAAACTGATATCCTGGTCCATGTCTTCTAGAATCTAAGATTAAAATTGGACATGCACTCATAAGGAGCTCTCTGTATGGCAGTTAATTGCTCAACTAAAGATAAGTGATCAGATTTGTCCTCAAACTGCTTGACCAAGACTGCACCCAATTCATCTTAGGTGGAAATAGATCTAAGTGGGAGGGTTCTATACCACTGTAATGCTTTTCCTTTGAAAGAAGTAGCTAGCAAACTGATAGTAACATTATCCTCAACAACATTATCAATTAAACAAAGATTAGCCGCATCCTAAAAATCCTCAATAGGGGTTATTTGATTTTTTCTTGAGAATAATGGAATACTTTTAAGGGCAGATACAAGAATGTCATCTAACTATGTTAGATTCAATGGACTTCCCCTATTGAATGGAGCAAACACTTGATTTCTAACAGCCATCTGGATGGTGGAGTTTGTAGTGTCTAGAATGATAAGATGAGGGGGAGGTAAATATTCCCTTTGAGGATATGGATTTTCCCTCCTAGACCTAGCTCTTTTATAAGTTATAAATTCAAAAGGAATGCCTTTACTTGTTGATCTTGTGGTAACCTTTGGCATGAACAGATTGCCTGAATGATGCTATGAACTCTGTAACTAAATGTAAATGAATATCCTTTACTGATGTGAAAACTCTATGCAAAGAACTTTTTTATGGTCCTACCAGGCGTGCCAAAAACTATTGTCAACTTAGAGTTGCACCCTGAATCAAAGACCTGCTGGAATGGCCAATCCTCTCTGTGATTAAAACAATGGGATCTTCTCACGAGGGTGGGTGCCTCAATGGTGAGAAGAACCTTCAAAGAAGGTTGGTTCCTATCAGATGTATCAATGTATCTCTACTCTGTGTTGTGAATCTACCATGGAAAATGGAGAAAGAAATTTGAAAGGGAAATCCTAACTAATGATGGTGATACACCAAAACGTTGATCCACTCTACTTGGAACCTTGAACACTGAATCAAACAAAGGAAAAAGAACACCTTTGATTTCAATTGATCACTATGCATAAATATTTCATGAGAAGGTTCAATCCAATGACTAAAAGATGAGGGAAAATGATGGAGAGAGGTTTGATACAAGACACTTTGCAACCACCTAACATCCACTTACATCTTCAACAAAAGACATATAGAATACTGAACATGACCTGAATAATATGATAAGCTAGCAACTAGGTATGAATCAAAATCTGGAAAGGAAGAGAAATCTACCACATATGCAAATTACTGAATAAATATATACTATGCCAGCACTTGAAATCTAAAAGTATAGTCCTTCTATTGATTGACGAGGTTACACAACTCACTAATGGCAGAGTCTGGTCTTACCAAGAGAGGGATACAATTCAAGGCTGAAAAGCTAACTTATATAGAAAATTACAATAGCCAAGAGTTGGTGTTTGAAAAAATAGGAGAGAGGTTAAATCTGTCTAACTCAGCCTATATAAAAAGTCTATTTACCTTGCATGAAGCTCCTTGGCCTTAGAGGAAATATACGATGAGTTTGTTGAAATTCAAACTCTTATCATGCAAAAATGTTACGCCCATCTCCAAATATGGACTTCCTCTTGAGCTATTTGATCATTTGAAAGCACAAGATAATGAGAGCATGCATGAAATCCATGCCATGCTATAATTAGAACTCAAATTGAAATGTTGGAAGCTGAGTTGGAAAGTTTGAAAGCACGAGTTGATCTGGAGATGAGCTTGACTTCAACAACCAGTCAACCAAAAATAGCCTTTACTTGCATGGATTTGCATTTTATTTTAGTCTACCTATTCATGTTCATTTTCTACAAACTTCTATTTTATGTCCAAGTCCAATTATTCCTTTAGAATTATGTCTTGCCTTTGTTGTCTATAGATTTTATTTCCTGGCTTTTCATTGACTTCACCTTGGTCTTGGATTTTTATTTTCTATGGACATTTATTTTTCTATGGACCTTTTGGATTTCCTTCTTGGCTTATTCCCTTTTATTTTCTTTAGAATTTTTGTTTGACAAATTTTTCCCATGGACTTTTCTGTTTATCTCCCTAGCCTTACCTTGGTTGTATTTCCTCGGGCTATATTCTCTTAGGCTTCTTGTTATGCAATTTTCTTGAATTAATCCTTCAGATAAAAAGTCTAAAGGAATTCCTTCAGACTTTTTGTCTAAAGGATATCCTTCCTCCAATTTTTTTTCTTTGCCTTTGTGTATTTTGCATCGGGTTTTTCTTTATCCCAAATTTCTTCAAACTTTTTGTCTGAAGGAATTAATCTCCTTTGTCTTTATTCTACCATTGACGAAGTGCCCTCTGCAAGGGTAGGTGTCCTTACTCTATGCCTTTTAGGAAAATTGGAATGGTCCTGCCACTGACCAAGTGCCCTCCACAAGGGTATGTATCCTTTAAAACTGGCTTTTCAAAAAAATTGAAGGGTGGCCAGGTTTTTTGTAGGGCACCCGAGCTTTTTGTAGGTCACCAAGGCTTTTTTTAGGTCCTTATTCTTTTTAACTTTCTATCTCCTTAATTCCTTTAGATTCTATATCTCCTTAATTCCTTCAAATAAAAGTTCAAAGGAATTGAATACTTTGTAAATTATCCTTTTGAAATTCTCTCAGACTTCTCCCAAGTCCTTTGAACAATCTTTTCCCTCAGACTAAAAGTTCAAGGAAATTGTCCATCTCTTAGCTCAACAAAATTTTGAGAGGACAACACTTTGGAAAGAAAACACTTGGGAAAGAGAATAGTCATTGTAAGTCATAAAAACAAACCTATATTTCGTAGGTGTCTGAAAGAAAATACTCACCTTCATTCATAAGCGAACCTACAGGCTTGTAGGTTAACCTTAAGGATGGTTGTAGGTGGACATTGCCAAATCTAAAAAATGAGAACGCCCCTTTGAATCCTTTGAATGACCAAAACTTTACCTGGTTTTAGGCTCTTTCCTTGGCTAATACCTTGTTGTAGATGGCTTTTTGGGTGGATGTAGGTATACATTTAGGTTTGATTAAACTTTACAAAACCTTTTCCTTTTCATTATTCAGTACCCAAAACTGATTCACGAGACAAACTGGCACAATATGTAGAGTTTTGAATAGTAGGGATGAAAATTTGACCTATGGGGCAAAATTGTCAATAGGTACATCATGTTACATGATGTAAAAGGACTTGGGTCAACTTGTATGGTAACTACTTGACCCTTGTGCTTGAATTTGATGCACTAATGTAGGGTAGATGGTACACAATTCATAAAATGGATCTATGGGCATCCAAGTAGAACATTATATTAGAACTCACCTTACACTACGTAGAAGAGCTCAGGAAAGATGTGAGGGCCTAGACAAATGTGGAGGTTAACAGTTCTTAGAGTTGTTGCCATAGTGTCATTGAAGGAATGGAGCACTATTATGGTTTTTGACACAATGTTCTTCGGTATTTCAATTGGTCATATGCATGGGAGAAGATAATGTTGATGTTAGCCCCTCCATCAATCATAAGAATTTTGATGTAGGTTTGGTTGATGTAAGCAGTAATAAAGAGACGAGGATCCAAATGCTAGGGATGAACGAAGGGTATATCTAAATATTTAAAGGTAACAAGGGTGGAAAGTTGGAGGCCTCTAACAAAGGTTGTTAGAGGTTATGGATCTTCTTATTAGACATCTATAGACAGCAAAGCTTCTATCATTGTTGACAGTGATAGGATGAGGTATTGATTAGCTCATATAAACTCATCTTCATTGGTGTTTGGTGAAGTTTCTTTAGAACCACTCTTTGGATTGACTCAGAAGGGTTGGATTGAGAGGTTCCCAAGATGGATATCTTGGGTTTGGGAGAAGGTGTGGATGTTTTGCTTTGGTTGAGTGATTGGGTGGTAGAGGAAGGAAATGTCCATGGAATGGACACCTTTGCCTTTCCCTTATCCTTTTATCAGGCTTGTGATCATGTAACCACATGGATGGTATGGATTTGGAGAAGAGTTGGGTGAGAGGATTGCTTTGGTTCCTCCTCACTCTTGTATGACAGTGTGGGAGCAGGTAGGTTTGGGGTGGTGGCTTGTGGTTCCTAGAGTGGCTATGGGGTTATGGGTGGCTCTTTTGACAATAGGTCATCATCAACATATAGTTGATGGACTAGGACTTGGAGAGTTTTATAGTTATCTATGTCATGTCCCGATGTTCAATGGTATGATAAAATCATATTGTCATCAAACTAGGATGGATTAGGACTATGGGGGTCAAATAGCTTGATGGGAGATAAAGTCAAGTAAGATGCTTGTAATAATCTCTACAAGATGGTTGAATAAGACTCAGGCAAATATGGAAGGAATGTTGGATTTTTGGTTTTGACCTTTGGGGTTGAAGCCTTCTTAGGAGTAGGTTTAGTAGTGAGAGTTTTGGGTGGTGGAGTTGTCTTAATGGTTGGTGGTTTGGGGGTAGAATTTTTAGAAGTAGCAGACTTGGTAGTGGGTGGTTTGAAAATGGAAGAGTTAGAAATGGTATGTTTGGCAGTGGAGGGTTTAGAGGTAGAGGGCAAAAAAAGAATAGGCATGGGCATAGCTAGAAGAGGATGTTGGGTTTGGGTTGCCTTTGGGAGATGTGTTTTCTTAACGAAAGATCCTATAGGATGGAAGAAACATGTGATCCCAAAATGGAAGGAAAGGTAGAAATAAGTGTCAAGGTTTTGGCTTTTAGGATCCTAGGTGGCTCCTCCTTCTTGGTTGGATTGATTTGAGGTTCCTTTGGTGGGCTAAGTGGTGCTAAATCCAACTTTAACAGAGGGTGAGTAAGGCTCTGAGTAGAGAGCATACCTAGGTTTTTGATGGGCTTAGATAGGATGGTAGAAGGTGCTTGGGCTACTTTGCGTGGATTCAGTTTGGTCGATTCAACTATGGGTCGAGGGATAGAGGTTTCTAATTATTTAGTTGAGATGATGGTGGGTTTAATGGTGGAAGTGAAAGGTTAGGTTGACAATGGCATAGTTGAGGGTTCTTGCTTGGTTGGGCAAGGAAGCTTGAGACGATGTCAGAATGTGGCATGATCCACGTTGGGTTAGGATAGGTACTCCAAGTTTTGAACCAGTTTAGGGAAAGGCTTATAGATAGGTTTGATCCCTTTGGTATTGGTTTCAAAGGACAAACCCATGGGTGGAGAGAGGGGACTAGTTACCTCATCCTTTTCCTCAATCAAAGGCTTTAAGCTTTGGGAAGGTGAGTCTTCTATAGGAGAGGTAGGTAAAATGACCACTTCCTTAGGAATGTTCTTCAAAGGAAGAGTGGATTATTTTATGATAGAAGAGAAGGATATGGTGGTAATGATTGCCTCTTTTGATATGTCTTCCAAAGGAGATGTTGGTAGCTCCACCACTTCGACAAGTGGAGAAATGTGAATAGTTGTTTCCTTTGTTTCGGTTTCCATAGGAATAAAAGATGACTCCACTACCTCAATAAGTGGAGGGGAAGGAAAGGTGGTTAGAGCAATGGTTCCCTCAATAATGAGTTCACTAAGAACTGCATTAATGGTATGGACCTCATGGTTGTGAGAGGATTATGCTCTATTATTTTCATTGTTCACGAAAGGGGCATGGTTGGGGAATGGTTGTCTAAAAATGTCAAGTGATTGATTTGGGAGTGCATTGGGGTTATCCAACACAAGTTCCCCCTTATCAATCAAACTTTGGATAAAGTTTTTGAAATTATTGCACCTACTAACATCTTGCCTAATGACACAATGAAAGGCACACAATTCATTCTCCTTATACCAACTAGGTATAGGATGAGAGGAATCAAACTATTGTGGAGGTTTGATAGATGGGAGTTGTATGATATTTATTTTTAACAATTTTTACAAGACCAAAGAATATGACTCCCCTAGCAGAGTAAATTATTTTTGGTTGTTGTAATTTTGGTTTCTAGTGTTTTGATTGGAGGAATTAGAAGAGTTGGGTCAGTTAAAAACTAGTAGAGTAGGGGTTTTAAGGACAACTACATTCATGGTTCCCTTGTTTTTGGTGTTAGAGTTGGTTTGATTATTAGGTTTGGAGGAGGACGTATCATTTGATTTGAAGGTGGAATACTTGTTTCTCAATTTTAACTTCCCCTCATCAATGGCTCTATTCTCTAACTTTTGTGCCATGGTGAAAGCTTCATCAAAAGTCACAAAAGTTTAAACTCATAAAGTCAGCAATAGACTTGTCATCAAATTGTTAGATGGAGTAAAGATCGGTGATGGAAAATTTCTTAGAGATGTTTATGAAAAAGTGATCCAAGAAGGTTTGAGCTAGTTGGGCAAAAGAAAAGACAAAGTGTTTGGTGATAGAATTGTACCAATCTAGTGTCAGACCTAATAGAGACATGGGAAAGGTACGAAGAAGGAGAGCATCATCATAGGTAATCAAATAGTAAGAGTGTCTAAATACTTTCAGATGTTGTTGAGGGTCTTCTTTGCCTTGAAATTTTAAAAAATTTAGAAGTTCTCATTGAGGAGGATAAGGTCGAATGGGGATGGATAGGTGGATTGGTTCATTACAAATTTGGTCATATAATAAGAGGTTATAGGTGCCAAAAATAAATGACTCCAAAGTGGTCATTTTATCCATTAACATCTTAACAATATATGTTTACGATTGTGCACCCTCGTAGTTGTAGGGTAGATTATGTTAGGTTTGGGTAGGTGTGGCATAAGGATATCTAGTGGAAGGTTGGGACATTGACACATATTGATGTGTAGGCATGAGTGGTTGGGAGGATGCCATGTATGGATAGGTAGATATAAGAGGCTGGGTAAAGGATGGAGCCATATAACCCTGGGGCTTAGGAATGTAATTGGGGTTTGGTGCAATAGGAACCTGTTGAGGAATTGGCATGGGTTGGGTTGATAGGTTGAGGATGTGTAGTAATCTTGGTATTAATGGGTGGAAGGGTAGAAGGTATGGGAACCACCAAGCTCTAGAATGGAATGGAGGTAGGTGGGTTAGAACCAAGAAGAAGGGTGGTAACACTAGTAGAGGGTACTCACATGGTAAGTGGTGTACTAGTGCCCAAAGGTTGGGTTACTCATATACTAGAAGGGTTGTTGGTTGGTTGAGTGGGTTGGTTTAGGATGGTGGTATTGGTGGGATTATTGGTAGAAGATGATGCTTGGGTGACTAAGGGTTGGGTGGAAATAGTGGTAATAGAGGTGTTGCCCATAAGGTGGGATGGCATACCATAGTGTGGGTTAATAGGTAGAACCAAAGCAAGGATATGGTGGGATATATTGTTAAAGTAATGTTGGAGGGCTATGGGGTTGTTATCCAAAAAGGTGGCAAAATCCATATCACCTTGGGAAACCATCTGAGGGATACTAGGACTTCCAAAAAGATGGGGAGAACTCTCTTCATCTAACACATACTCCATGGATGAAGAAGAAGAGGAAGATGGATGATTAGGAGGTGGATCTTGATTTGCTTGGTTTTTTAGTTGTTGCCTAATTAAAACCATGCAAATAGGGGGAAAAGGAAGATAAAGTGATCTCACAACTCAAAAGAGAAGCAATCAAAATAAAAATATTTCAAGGAAAATAATGCATACACTAATTTGTGTTAAAATCCTAGGATATTTTGTCATCTCTCTTTAGGCCTATGCCTCAATTTTAAAGAAGTTATGAAGACCAACTTGGCCTTATGGAGCGGGTACTAGAAGAAGATATCTAAGGATGGTTTCAAGTAGTTAAAGGCTCTTAAGATCTGTACTAGAACTTAGTATGTGGCTTGATATTGGGGCCTACCCCCTACTTTCACACACCATAGTGATAAGGGTGTCAGGTGCTTAGCCAAAATATATCGAGTTGCTAGAGATTATACTCAGCCATTGTATTGAGTTGGTTCTCCCCGTGGTGGCAAAATCCAAGTAGGATAGCTGAGGAAAGGTGACCACTAGGTGATGAAATCCCAGTCAAGCCTTATGTTAATGTCTTGATGTTTAATTGAATAAGTGGTTTGGTCTTTTGTGTGTGGAGAAAAGTAAGACTACAATTAATTTACTTGACCAAAATTAAGCTATGTGAGCTAATCAATACAAGCAAACAATGGATGTAGAGTTAATTTTAAGCCAAAAGAAAATTTTGGTGTCTTATCAAATGAATACAAAAAAACTAAGATGCACCTAGATATGTTTATGATAATGCAAATCCTAAGCCTGGGATGAATACTTTTTATTTTCAGAAGTGAAAGTAAAACAAGACAATGTTTACCCTTTTCTAAGAAAATAAAAGAAAACTAGAACTTGTGTTTTGGAAAGAAAGAAAGGAGATAAGGAATGTTTAATTTTCATAAAAGAATGTAATGGATGACTGTTCTCTAATACAACTAAATGTCCTATAGCTATGAACCCAAGACAAAGCTCAAGGGTCCCACCGGGCGTGCAAGAATGTTTCACTAAAATTTTATTTTATTTTCTTTGAAAAAAAAGTTGTAAAACTTGAAAAAATGGTAAGGTTTGTGGAGACTCTTCTTTGTCTAGGGAGGAATGACCTGCAAATAAGAAAGCACTAAATAAATGGTTGATTAGTTGGATAGTAGAGTGGATTGCCTAGCGTGAGCTAGATCCAAAAATCACAAGCTTTCTTGGAGGCTATTAATCCATACTTTTAAACAATTAAATTATGAAAATAAAAGATAAATTGCTTACATAAATAACAAAGGATACTGAAATGAAATACAAGAAGTGCTTGAGAATAAATAAATGCTTTTGACTAATAATAACAATAAATGATTAAATATCAATGTTAAATAAATCAAATGTGGTTTATAATATTGAGTGATCCTTTGTGATAAGACAAACTCAAAAAAATGGGTTTTGGTTAGGGTCTGATAGGTCAAATAAGCTTGTTAAAAATGATAGACAGAGACCATCAACGGTTAGGCTCAAATCATCGATAGTTGGGTAACCGTTGATAGTTAATGACCATCGGTAGTTGGAGAAAACCATCGATGGTTAGGAAACTGTCGACGGTTATTGTGGGATCTGGCTTAGGAAAAGAAGTTTGGTTGGGAAGGTTATAGAGAGGTTCTAGAAGGTGAGCTTGGGTTAGCTACTGGTTGTGAGACAGAGGGTGGTATTCAGAGGTGTTTGGTTTAGGTAGAGGGTGCTTAGATGATTGAAAGAGGTTGTGGGTGGCCTCGGGGAAGAGAAGAAGTGTCTAGAGTTGTAGAGCTCCAACACAAGAAAGTGGGGTGAAAGAGAAGGTAACACAAAGAATGACACAAAAAAACTAATTATTGAATCCTGATAAGGAACAAATACTTAGCTTTTTCTAGTCTAAAGAATGTCGAGGTTGGTTGAAAGTTTATTGTGGGGCTTGGAGCAGTTCCGATAGAGTGACAATACCTTGGTTGTTGATTGACGAGTTACAGCAGCACTTTTGGTCTATATTGTGGTCACTGAAAGTAAGAAGGATACCTGCACAAGAAGCTCTGATCTGTTGTACAAGAAGTTCTGATGATCTTTCACCTCCTCTTCCTCTCTTAATATAGAGGGGAGTGGTGAAATAATAAGTTCAACAAGGTGTCTAACAAGATGTCTAAATTTAAGTTCAACATGCGTTGATTATGCAATACAATGGATCAAACAACTATTAATAGAAAAATAAGCTAGAGTTTTAATTGAAGTTAACCTTTGAGGTGGTTAAGGGCTAATCGTCGGTAGTTAGGGTTAACCATTGGCGATTAAGGGTCGATGGTCGATGGTTAGGGTCATAGTCACAAATGGCTAAAGTTAGCCATTTCCACGAATGACTAGCGGGGTAAATGGTTAGGAAATGGTCCCAAGGGAGTCCAGGGTGGTTTAAGGGTCAGTACGACATCTAGAATCGTAGTGTATGGTTTTCTAGTGTCTATAATGGGTAACAAAAAACATAGAAAATATACAACACATTTCCAACACACATTACATCTCGATGCGACATACTACTTTCCACTCCTTCGTATTGACCATCTATGCTTGCTTTTGTCATGACATACATTGAGCTTGCATGATCATATACACTCTAATTCTATTATATATTGTCAATGATATGCAGAGATAGAGAAGCACATACCCCCAATGGAATATACATGCTTTTGAAATTGATGTGATGTTGGATAGCATGTTTATGACAATAATTTGCATAGGTTTAAGAAAATGTAATACTAACGACAAGAGAAATATTATGATTCATTTTGAAGTACTGGTATTATGTTAATATTCAACATTAAATTGATTTATTTTCATATTCTAAAAATTTAATCAATACATTATGATTTGGTTAACCATTTAACGGATTATGTTGTGTGTGTGATTATAGCACAAGTTTTCTTTTCCTACAAAGAGGGAGGGTATCAATGAGGAGAGATGGATAAATGGGTTGTTGGAAGATAAGAAGGAGAATGTGTCAAATGCAAGTACGATGGCAAACTATGTATATGGGTAGATAATTGGTTTAGTCATGTGTCATGTATGTTGGTGTCGATAAATGACAAATTTCAAGAGTTACCTACTATTAACTTTCCAAGTCCTTGCCTTTGTCAATCTTTTCAAGCAAGATGAAACATTTTTGTGACACAACATACAATGACTTATCCTATTTTACGATGCAAGACATCATGCGCATTGTCACTAACCTTGGTTGCAAATGCTTAACCTAACCTATATGTTATTTCTATAGCATTAGTTGTGAGCTTTTGTCAACCATAGTAAGTAATGGTTCTTCTTGCAACATTGAGATAGTCATTGTAACTAGACATCATGTGAGGTCACCAACATTAGTAATAAGTATTAAGTTGGTAAAATGCAAATTTATTTTGCAAGCAAAAATAATAAATTATATAAGAGATCATGTATAGTAGGAAATTATGAAGCTTATAAACTTTCTTCTAACTAACTTTGGTATTAAAAAAATTGACATTTGTTTCTTAATATTGTCGAACTCCATAATTATCCAACAACAATAATAGACCAAAAAAATGTTTACTCATTAAAAAAAGATCAATTAAATATTAATTTTTTTTTTAACTTTTTCTTGAAAATACAACATTAATAAAATAGAAATGGTAAATAAATCAAATAAACTTACTGTTGAAAATGACAAACAGAAACCGTCGACGGTTAAATAACCGTCGATAATATATATTTCACACTCAATTATAAAATTTCAAACTTGAAATTGTTCCACAAACTAAACCCAGAAATGGTATCTATAGATTGGTATTACCATACGAGCAGTTTGACGGAGAACGATGATGAGTTTTGATGGTCTCTTTGCATTTTTCTCCCAAATTTACATCATGAATAGCTAATTGTAATATTTAATAAAACTAGAGACTAAAATAATTAATTGAAAGCAGCCAAAAGTGGTCGACTAGCATTTAACAAGGACGTTAAAGATTTTTAATTTATTTCCTCCACATGGGCTACGCCATGGATGACCAAGGAGTACGTAATATTTGAAATTTTGTCACTGATTGAATAAATCCACCATGGGACATTTAAACAAGCAATTGTGCCCCCTTATGCAAATTTGAGTGCGTTTTGATCATTAAATCTGATTCATTTCAACAAGTTCATGTTTTATGCTATGGACTATGAAATCATGAACAAGACAATTCTATTTTGTAATTATGACAGTGAATCAGCTAGAAAATCTCTGACGAAGAGTTTTAGGACCTTAGAAACTAAATAAGGATAAGTGCAACAACATGAAATTAATTGTTAATAATTTTGTTTGAATAAGTAAGAGATATATTGTTTTTATATATACTTAAATCAAATGATTTTGTGGTAATGCATAATTCAACAGAAATATATTTAATTTATCAAAGATATATATAGAGTGTTTTTTAAGTGTCTCAAAAAAAAAAGTATTATCTAAGTTTTTTTTATAGATATTGTATGCAAATTAAGAGAGCAAAAGAAGATCTTATGATTCAATAATATTTGTTAAGAGGGTCGTAAGGTAGAAAGAGTATTACACCTATTACTTAATGAAGAAGAAAGTAAAGTAAAAATTAGTTGTCATATGATGATACACTACCCATGAAGTGTGCGGGCTTGATTTTAAAATATCATTATCTTAGGATGATTTTTTTTTCACTTTTGAATGTTGTTATAACACTTGCTTTATTAGTTTGTCCATTTGCATTCTTTTAGTTCTAGAGTCACACCTTAAAGTTTTAATACATCTAAAAATAGTTGATCTTTCTACAATTTACAACTAATATTATAAATAAAGAGAAATTGAAGGCATATGACACATTTACTCTCTCGTATTTATGTGTTTTACTAAGCATGAATGTTACGCCTTTTACTTATAGAATGTCTAGGAATATGTGTGGTCGACTTGTGGCTTGTATACCTTTCTTATTATCTTATCACATTTCTCTATGTTCTTAGTAAGGTCGACCTATAAAGTAACCATGGCTAAGTATAGTGTATATAGGAGGTAATGGTTAATTTTTTATCATCATATATTGTGAATTAAGCTCTTATTGCATTGTTATGGAGGTTGCTCCCTCAAAATGGATTAGTTATATTTATTTAGTATTTCGTTATTTCATCAATTATTATTGTGGATTTGCTTATTTTACTCTTAATTTTATGATATATTATTTCATTGTTAGGAAACATCTAAGTAATATCATTACAAGTGATATAAGAGCATAGATTTGGTCAACTTTCTACATCATTTTTTGGATCTGGTGTTGCAGTTATCTTGAGAGCTAAAGGATCATAAAAACATAACTTGCAATCTAGGAAGAAGTTTTTTTTTTGTCACCATAGTATTATTTGAAGTCTTTTTTTTTTAAGCCTGGGATTTTTTTGCACCCTTGTGAAAATCATCAATCATTCGATTCATCTTGACAAGATTATCACAGCAGTATAATTTATCAGTACACTTTTTTCAGGCCTAAAACCCTCCATCCTAGGATTTGTGCATGGTTACTCCTAACAATCACGGCCACAATAAAGGGTAAGACACTCCAAAAACTCCTCGCAAGGATGACATTGAGTTTAAAACTTCATATCCTTTCATTTCTGAAGTGGTTCACCAACTTCAATCAGATGTGCAAAGCATGGTGAAGAAATATGATCTTGACGAGGTAAAAAGGGACATCATTGGGGTAAAAGGGGACATTAATGATGCAAAAAATTAGTTAGAAAGTATTAATGGGATTTTGATGACTCGTGTGACTCAACTTCTACAAAACAATCCTTTACCGCTCTATTTGGGTTCTCCCAATCAGAACAATCACAACTCCAATATCGATTCAAAGCACATGGTGCTAAATGTGGAAGTGCACAAGTTTGATGGTAAGGATCCACTCACTTGGATCAATCAAATCAAAAATAATTTATTTGATCTACATCATACCCCATGTGTGCAAAATGTGGTCATGACATCTCTGTATTTGGAAACTAAGTAATTCATTTGGTATAGGTGGTTATGCATAAAAAAAAGATCCTTCTTGTTACCTAGTTAGTGTTTATTGAGGAGTTATAGATGCACTATCATAATGACATCTCAAAAAACTACTTTAGTTAGTTAGGAAATTTGCAATAAACATGGATTGTTAAGGATTATATTCATCAATTCTAAAATATATCCTTACATGTAGATGACATCAATGAGGGTAACATGTCTTACTTGTCTAAGGTGGGATCGAGGATAGCATCCAAATTTAGGTTTGCATGTTCAATCCCACTTCAGTATCTGAATTCCATTAGCATGCAAGGTAGAGGAAAAATATATAGTCAAACAAAGGAATTTTTGTAATATCCACAAACATAATTCCATAACACAATCATTTCCTTAGCCTACAAGATTGACCACTCGGCAAATTGAAGAGAAGTGTATAAAAGGTTTATGTCTTGGCTATGATAATAAGTGGAACAAATGACATAAATGTGCAAAAAATAAATTTGTCTACATTAAAGGTGCTAATGAAGATGAAGAAGATGATGAAGCCTAAAGTGAGGATATAGAAGAGTTAATGGAGGAATTTGAAGATTCTCACCCTAATAACTCATGTCATGCACTTTCAGGTATTATCACTCCTCAAACTTGTAAGGTGGTTGGTTTCCTTAAGAAACATAAGGTGACAGTGTTGATTAACTCAAAAAGTGCATACAACTTCATCAATAATAAGTTGGCTACTCATTTGAACTGTTTCGATTATCCAGCTCTAGAACTTAATGTCATGATTTTAGATGGTGGCACAGTCAACTATTTTATAAAATGGCATAATATTAAGCTTGTTATAGGAGACTATGTGATATATTCTCTTGTGTTTATTATTCCCATGGGTGGGGTTGACATTATTTTGAGAGTACAATGTCTCACAACTTTGGGCACAATAAAGATGAATTTTCAATAACTATTCATGCACTTTCATTTTAAAGGTAAGACATTGGAACTACATGGATTATAAGTAAAATATCCATGATTAGTTAGTTCGCATCAGATGACAAAGATGCTTAAAAAATGGGCTAAAAGATTTGTAGCACAATTGTTAAGGTCAACCAACAAATGTGTCTACATGTCCTAAGTTACAAATGATTATTGATGACCACCCAACTATTTTTAGTGCCATGCCAAGAGGATTACCGCCAAGAAGAGAATAAGTTCATGCCATAAGACTGATTCTAGGGATTAAGCCACCAAACATCAGACCATATAGATATCCATATGCCTAGAATAGTGAAATTAAAAATATGTTACATTAGATGTTGGAGGTAGATATTATCAGACATAGCTAAATTTAATATTTGTCCTTGGTGGTCATGGTGCATAATAAGGATGACACTTGGAGGGTGTGCTCAGACTAAAAAGAACTCAATAATTACACCATCAAAGGTAAGTTATCTATTCCAAAAATTTATGATTTTTTAGATGAATTACATGGTGTTATTTATTTCACCAAACTAGATCTTCATTTTGGGCATCATCAAATTTGGATCAGAGATGAAGATATCCCTAAAAAAAATTAGAATTCATCAAGGCCATTATGAGTTTATGGTCATGCCTTTTGTTCTCATAAATACACCCTTTACATTTCAGAGTTTGACAAATACTATTTTGAGGAAGTTTGTGTTGGTATTTTTTATGACATCCTAATCTACAATATAACTTGGGAAGAACATTTGAAGCATGTAAAATAGGTATTGTTAGTTATGAAATAACATAAGTTTTATGCCAAACCTTTCGAATATGTTTTTAGAGTCCAAGAGGTGGAGTATTTGGGTTATGGTGTTTCACATGAAGGAATCAAAGTTGACCCTAAGAAGATCAAAGCTGTGATAGAGTGGCAAGTGCCAAAGACCCTCAAAAACCTTCACAAATTTTTGGGGATAATAGGTTAATATCATAGATTTATAAAAAATTATGCTAGCATAATAACTCTACTCATAACTTTGTTAAAGAAAGACTCCTTCCATTGGAATTAAATAGTTACTAAGGCATTTGATAAGTTGAAAGGGGCTATGTGCACCCCTCCAATTTTAACTACCCCAATTTTTTCCAAAACATTTATTGTTGAATGTGATACATTATGATATGGCATGGGGACAATACTCATGTAGTAAGGAAGACCCATTGCATTTAAGAGTGATCAACTTAAGTAAAAAATAGGCTCAAGCCAATCTATGATAAATAGACGATGGTTATTATTCGTGAAGTCAAGCAATGGAGACCTTATCTGAAGGGTAAACACTTTAAGGTAAAAATTGATCATGATAGTCTAAAATAATTTTTGGAACAATGATTGTCATTAGAGGAAAAACAAAAATGGGTGACTAAAATGTTGGTATATGACTTTTAAATAGCCTATAAAAAAAGAAAAGATAAAGTGGTAGCAGTGCATCTAGGAGGGCTAAATCAACTGAGACATTATTATACACAATGACCATTTAGCAGGAAGATTGGTCAGAAGAGGCAAGATCCAAATGGGATATTAACAAGGATACATAGGTTCTGATTCAAAATCTTTAGCATGGTTCTGGTGTTTCTAAAAATTTGAGTGGAAAGGGAACACATTATGGTATAAAGATAGATTATACCTATGTAAGACTTCTATCCTTAAACATAAGATCCTCTAGGAGCTTTATGCATCTCCAATAGGAGGACACTCATAATTTTTGCCAACCTATTATAGAATCAAGCATGATTACTTTTGGGAGAGAATCAATGGGGATATACAAAAATTTGTGGCAGAGTGTATGGTGTGTCAACATAATAACAGTGAAATAATTAAGACACTAGGTCTTTTACAACCTTTATCCATCCCTAGCCAGAGGTGGGAGGAAGTTTCCATGGATTTTATCAGAGGGATGTTGAGGTCTAAAGATTAAAATGTCATCTTGATAATTATGGATAGGCTTATAAAATATGCTCATTTTTGTCCATTATCACAACCATTTGTAGCCACTACAATAGTTTTTGCTTTTCTCAATATAATTCAAAAGTTGCATGGTACTCCTAAGATCATTGTAAGTGACTGTGATGCCATCTTTATGAGTAAATTTTGGATTGATTTATTTGCATGTTTAGGTAATTATTTGGCTCATATCTCATCATATCATCCTCAATCTAATGGGAAAATAAAGGTGATCTACAAATGCCTAGAAGGGAATCTATGTTATTTTTCTATGATAAATAGGAATGACGGGTTGATTAGCTACCCCTAGTAGAATGGTGGTATAACACTTCCTTCCATACCTCTTCCAAAATGTCTCCATTTGTGTCACTTTATAGTTATAATCCTTCATCAATCACTTAATATTTGAAGGTGCAACCTAAGGTTCAAGCTATTGAAGAACACATTCCATCGATATGAGGTACTAACTAGTTTGAGAGATAATTTAGTAATGGTACAAAATTGAATGGAACAAAAAATAGATCAACACCATAGTGAGAGGAATTTTTTAAAAGGTGATTGGGTCTTTGTGTGCTTGTAGTCGTAAAAAAAATATGTCTCTGAAGCAATAGAAAAAAGATAACAAAATTTCTCCTAAGTATTATGTCCTTTATTAGATCTTATAGAAAATTGTTAGTGTGGCCTACAAAGTTGGGGCTACCCCAATCCACTCACATACATCATGTATTTCATGTATATTTTATAAAGAAGGTAATTGGATAGAGAGTTTATACGAAGCCTACATTATTAGAACTATATGAATAAGGTTGTGTCATTTCAGAACCTGAGGAGATCCTTCACACATGCACTAAAAGGTTGTGAATAAGAGAGATTAAGGAGTATTTGATTGAGTGAAAGAATCTTAATCATGAAGAATCAACATGGGAGGATGAAGCTTTCCTATAAAACCATCTAGAGTTACTGCAATGTTGATGGAAATGTTGTTTTGTAGGGGAGGGGCATGCTACACCCTTAACATGTAATGTGTCTAGGGATACGTGTGGCCAACTTGTGGCTCACTTATATTTTTTATTATATTGTTATGTTTTTTTTATGTTCTTAGTAAAGTCATCCTATGGAATAACCATGGCTAAATAGAGTATGTATACACCTAATATTTTTATTAACTTGACCACTTAATACCACTTTTTATCTTGCAAGAACCTATCAAGTTTAAATCTCTCTAAGTGCATGCCTTAAAGGTTACACTGAAAAAGGGGTGGGCAGACCATTGGTGCTTCACAATATTGTTGTGGCTTTGTATCATTCCTACCATTTTGCCAACCACTTACTATCAACACAACCTTCTCCTATGTACTTCCCTAAGCCTTGTATCCTCTTTTGCACCCTTTTCTAGTCATTTTCTACCTTAATTAGCCCTTCCTAAGACTAAAACCCTCTTTGACAGTTTATAATACAGAGTCAACTGGGCTAACTTAGTATTCTAATTGATACTTATTTTTATCAATTAAAAATATAAAGTTGATTGGGCTGATTCTGTCAGTTAAACTTTTAGAAATATTTAGGGTTAGATTTGATTATATATACACATCCATTTCCATCATTTATGAAAGAATAGAAGAGATGAAGAAGTAAGATATATTGTGCATCTTCTTATCCACTATTCTACATGAGGATCAACCTTAGGGTTTCATACTTTCTTTGGAGATATAGATCTTATCTTGTGGAGAATTCTTTTGGATGCATTAGGTTGTGTAGCCTATAGCTGATTTATCCTTGTCATCCTTACATACCTCAACAACCTATTGCGAAACACCTTGGCCAAGGGAGAGATTGAGGCTCGATGGGTTCATCTTCAAAGGTAAGTATTCCTAACATTGTTTCTCCTTTATAAGAGTAGATATATATGCATTTATACTTATCTCCCATGCATTAAGATTCCATATACATTGACATGAGTATTTGTCTTCTATGCATGTTTACTTTTCATGTTTATTACCCCTACTTTATGTCACAAGCTTTGGTGAGCTCTAGATTAGACTTTACTTCACTTGTTATTAGTTTAGTGAATATGAAAACATAAGATCTAATTAGGGTTATTATGTAGTTTTACTTGAATGGAGGCTTTAGAACCCTCCTCGATGATATTATTTTGGCAAGAGATCCCTTGGCTAGGTCTAGCAGATTCATCTTGATCATGACCCCGATTATCTAATGTATCCCCGATTAGGAGTATAAGTAAGATTTATCTTCTCTAAGCTAGGATTGATTTATAGATATGTTATATTTTCTATTACATACATTGTGGTAGACTCAACGTGAATCTAATCCTTGTAGGTTTTCTTTCACACTATCATTTTCTATCATCTTATTATATTTTTCCATATTTTTAGTATTGTATCGAACCAGTCGATATAGTTTTAACAGTCTATGTGTAAGTTTAACACATAGTCGTATCAAAGTGAATCCATTCTATTTGTGTAGGTCTTCACCAAACATAGGTAACTAGATTGATCTGGTTAACATAATATTCTTCTTCAATCAGATTATACCAACTAAGTCAACCTAGTCAACTATGTTTGTAGTGTTTCTTTTTGAAATTCAGTAACTACCAACCAAGTCAACCTAGTCGACTTAGTTTGTAATATTTATTTTTAACATATAGGGTTTTACAAACTGTGTCGAGCTAGTCAAACTAGTTGGTAAAAATTCAAAGCAACATTTGAGCATCACAACATAAAAATTTACAATCTTAACCATCTTAAATCCCACAAAAGTTACTCTCTTTCCCCTCTCTATCATTTCAGTACTTTCTTCAGTTTTATTTTTCACAAGTTAACAGTCTTCAAGACTACAACCCTATAGCCAACTAAGTAAACCTGGTTGACTTAGTTATGTAGTCTATTTTTTGTCTGAGAGACATAGTCGACATGTTCGACTCTATTCTTAAGGACCTTGCTTTTACATAATATTAACGACCTAGTCGACTATGTTATGTATTATTTGCATATATGTCACCTACACCAATTTTGTACTATTCTCAATTAAAGAATTAACAACTATTTGTTAGTAATTAATTCACAATTCATTTCTCAGTTGATTGCATGTTTAAAATAACTCATATAGTCTAAATAAGTGGTTTTTTAAATTATCATTTAGTTACACTATTTTACTCTTTTGCACATGCTATCAAATCACATAACATTCAAAATGTATTTAAACATTTGTCTTCCCAAAGCCTACCTACTTGGATTTCATCACCAAGGGGGAATCCAACTTGGTTTTTTGGTCAAGTATAAATATGAGGTTAATAGTTTTTTTGGAAAAGCACCCAACACCCTTATTGCTATAAGATTATGAAGTCAGGGGGTAGGCCCCAATACCAAGCCAATACCATTGCCAACACAGACCCCTTTCAGCCTAAACTACTTGAAACCAACTTTAGATTGCTTTTTAGTTCCTTCTTACAACCAACTCTCTATCACATTAATTAAAAACTTTATTATAACTTAACAATACTTAGGAATGACCACTTAGCTAGCTTTTAATTTCAAGTTTTTGCTTGCTCTCTGATCATTATATTTTGTATTGCAAAACTTGCACTAGCCAATGTTGGTGCAAGATTTGTATTGTGTGCTCCAATCAAACCAACCACATTGATTTGATTGCTTGTATGTTTACTTTCATATGCTTATAAATAATCTTTCCTATTTTCAAAACACTATCATCTATGTCGACATAGTCTCTCACTAACTATTTCACATTTTCTACCTATAGTACACAATCGACCTTTTCGACTCTATATTCTTGTTATTCAATCAAAATTTTCTCTTTACAATACTAAGTTGACCCAGTTGACTTAGTACCTCTGGGATGACCTTATTCTATGTTTGGCCAATTTTGTCTTCATTTTGTGTCCTATCTAAATAATGCATAGTTGACCTTATTGACTCTGTACACCTTGGTCGATACTATTCTATGTGTGGTTATCTAGTCTAATTTCATAATAATGTCATCTTTTTAGCCTTTACTTAGTTAAGAACATTGTATAATTAAGGATTTAGATCAGAATCTCACTTATTTTATTACTTCATATGAACCTATTCAATTTCTTCCTTCATCTTTTCCTAATCTAAAACCAATCACTACACAATGTAATATAGTTGAGGTCATTCATCCTAGTCCTCCTCCCAATACCAATGTTGGGAATCCTCCTCCCAATAACCCTCCTTCCACCAACACTAATAATCCCCCTCCTAATCGCACTAATACCCCACCTTCAAATACTAAAGCACAAATCAACACAACTCAAATTCTTGTACAAATAGTTTAACAAATGAACATCATGCAAATAAATAATCATTATAAAATGATGAAAATGCATCAAAATTTATTACACATGGCTAGTCAACCACCTCAAGTCATCATGTCTCAACAAAATCATAATTTTATCCCCCCTCCTCTTAGAGATGCTAATGGGAATATCATCCCTCAACCTACTTTGCATAATAAAACTCTTCAACATCTTCAAAATGAACCTTTAGCTCCATTCATGACATCCATATATATTGAAAACATTTCTCTAACTATTATATATTTCTTATGTCTTTTGGTAATATCTATAAGGAATGGGTCCAAACTAACACCTTTGCTACCACCAAGCTCTTAGCCAAAACCTTTATTGTTGATGCACTTGAATGGTACAACCAACATACTAGACATTAAATCTCACAACTAGAGGATTTAGTTAATGCTTTAGGGAAAGAATTCTAACATGATGAACTTCCTAAAAATTACCTTAGCCATTTCATCAATGCCAAGCAACTTTCTAATGAATCTACTCACACTTTCATCAAACGATGGAAGTCTCTAGCTCACAAAGTGGGCCATAACATGAATGATGATACTCTTTTAAAACTATTTGTTACTACTCTTAAATATCCCCTTCAATATAAATTTTGAATCTTTTCCAATAAAACATTAGAAGAAGCCTTAGACCAAGCAAAAAAGTAAGATTTTCTTATGACTCAATTTGAAACACCTCAAACAATTACTAAATAACCTTTCCAATCATGTTCTCATAACATTAATTCATCTAAGCCTCCCCAACCTCAAAATGAAGCATCCAATTCAATCAATTTAAACCTAACCCACCCTCCCTTAAGCCTATAACAACTTGAGAAGAAATTTCCACCCTCTAAACCCATGAGCTTTGATCCTTCCAAATCTCCTCTAAAATGGTACAATCTTGATAAGTTTTGTTGGTGGCATGCTACTATAGGTCATCCTCATGAGTCTTGTCATGATCTTCATTAATTTATTCTTACTTTATGCTTGGTCCACATTTTAATCTTGATACTTTAACAAAATAATGATATCAAGACTATCTTCAAGCCTCACAAATTCAATCTAAAGAATCACAATCACATCAACATCAACTACCTAATGAACAACAAAAATTACCCCATACATACACCTCATCCACTAATGTTATTCAACCCATAGTTGATCCTTCTTCTTATACCAATAAGGAAAGGATAACTAACATGAACAACTTTGAACATATCATTGCATCCATTGAACCTCAACCTCTTAGGTCACATGAACCAAAGGAGTACCCAGTTTAAATGCCTGTTCTAAATCATATCAGACATGGTCCTCCTTTATCTCCTTTACCTCTTCCTACCTCTCTTATAGATCCTATGTCAAATTCAACATCCTCAAAATATAACAAACCAACACATTTACCTATCTCTAAATTCACCTACCAACCCAACGCAAATCATTTTAATGGTTCAATGTTACCTCACTCCACCTCACATGTTGGGGCATCTTGTGATGCCCATCCATATGTCCCTTCAGACTTTGGGGCATCTTATGATGCCCATCCCTACATCCACTTACCCATTGGGGCATCTTACGATGCCCATTCTTATTTTATAATGCCTAATAACAAACAAATAAAACTTCAAGAAATATCCGAGACACATAGGCTTATATTTCACATGCTCATCTTTGGTAAAGATGTTAGCATAGATCTTACTTATTATTTTTTGTCTCACGTTTCTTTATTTTTGTGCACTTTATTTCATTTAGTTTCACTTTATTAGCATCATTGTCACCTTTGGGTTCTTTTGTTTTCTTACACATTACATTTGGCATTTGTTTTCATTTTGGTTCTTATATATCTCTTTCATTTTTATCTTTTTATGTCATTCTTTGTCTTAGTAGCTTTATGATTATTTTCTCCCCATTATTTTGCATTCATCTCATTGGTGTTCACCTTATGGTTTGCAGTGTAAGACCATGGATAGGACTAGGATCTCCTCATAAATTATCATATTAAAATGTATTTAAATCACTTTTTGGTGTGACTACTACTTTCATTGGTGCTTATGCTAGATCGGTTGTAAGTAGTATGGCTTCTCTAGTGACATGAATATCATAACATAGCTTCGTCCCTTTTATAACACTATTTTATTACTTGTGATCATCTACAAGCATATTCATCATTGTATCACTTAGTACATCGATGAATCTCTCATGATCCCCATATTTCCCCTATTTCCTTTCATTTAAGACTCACATCTATCAATTTTGAGATTTCACACATACTTGTGGGCAAGTCTAGGAGTGTTTAGACACCTTGGTCTTTAGGTCCTTTTCTCTAGTGACCAAGTGTAAGCTCTCTTGTGTTTGTCACCTATTTCACTCATGATTGGTTCTCTAAATCCATACGGAGGAGCAATAGAAAAACCCAACACAAGTTAAAATCCAAATCATAAAATACAAACAAAAGGAAATGATTAAAAGGCAAAAACAATCTTAAAATTTAAATCACACCAAAAGACATGATCTATATTTGGCACATCTCCTATATTAGTCCAACCTCAAACTCCACAATTGGCCTCATCATAGAACTGAGGTCCATTGGTGTGTGGTAAGATAGTAGACTAGGATAGGAGGTCTCATGATATCATATAATTTCTAGTGCCACCTACTTTCTCAAACAAGTACCCAATCTTTGCAGTAGATCAATAGCTCTATAAGGGGTCCTAAGGAATGAGTAACATGTTGTGGGAAGGTAGGTCTATTTTACTTTTCATGTATATAGCCTTCATGGGTTGATCTATGTACTTCAATTTTTATTCCAAGCTTTGTGTTCATTAATCAAATTGTCCTAAATCCTTGGTGTTGATAATTCTTAGTCTTTTTCATTTGCCTAGTGTGTCTCATTCTTGCTAAGGATGTTCACATCACCCGTATGGTGTCTCACATTCCATATTTACATCATATTGTCCTCATATTCCCCTTGTTGGATATTGATTTTAGTTGATCACATTATTGATCACATCTACCTACTTATGCCTCTTGGATTATAGTTTGTGAGTTGCATTGTAATACCTTGGATAGGACCATGCCTTCTTCACAAACACCCTTACACCATTTTTTTATCACACCATCTAATTATCATACTAGTCATGTCATTAGGTGGTTGTATTTTCTTACATTGCATCTTAGATCAAGCACTAAGTTTGAGTTTTCATCATTTAGATCGTTTTTATTTTCATCTATCATGTTCTTGTTTGATTTTTGTGGACTTCACTTATCTTACATATGACAGTTGGCATTCTTACATGTTTTTATTTATGTATGACTTCTTCAATTTTATCTTACATATTGACTTACATTTCATTTTCAATCATTCATGTTTTTATTTATGTTTGATTTGACATGCTTATCTTACATGGGGTTACTTTTCACTTGCTTACATATCTTTGTTAGAGTTTTCTTGCATTGATATTTCATTTATCATCCATGTTTTACATGCTTCCCAACGTGATTTAGTATGTTTTACATTCCTTTTTTCCATTTATGTTTTACATGCTTCCCAACATAATTTAGTATGTCCTATATTCCTTTTTGCCATTTATGTTTTACATGCTTTTCAATATGATTTAGTGTGTTCTACGTCTATTTGTCCTTCATTAGCCATCATTTTGTCATTCACTTACCATCAATCATTTGGATCTAACCTTGCTTTATCAATCATAACTTGCCAATTTTTCTAAGTAATTCATTGCTACTTTAACCATCCTACGTATGCATATATTGCTTCTATTGTTAGTATTGCATCCCTAGGGTTTCTTAAATGCATGTACTACACCTTCCATGATTAAGACTAGGATATTTGCATGTAGTCACTCATCAAAAAGGTAAGTCAAGGTATGTATATGGTATTTTTAGTTACTTACATTTCATTTTAACATTACTTTTTGTATGTCATTTTTAATTATCTCAGTTTCATGCATTACTATGTTCTTTCTCAAAGCATCGTCCCCTGTTACACTCATGTGACACGTGATGAGCTTCGAGTGGGGCATATGTATACAAATAATATTTTTATTAACTTTACCACTTACTAACACTTTATATATTTAAGGAACCTATTGAGTTTAGATCTCTTTGAGTGCATGTCTTAAAGGGTGTACCAATAAAGGGGTGGGCAAACCATTGGTACTTTGTAAGATTATTGTGGCTTTGTATCATTCGTACTATTTTAACAACCACTTGCTATCAATACAAACTTCTCCTATATACTTCCCTAACCCTTGTCTCCTCTCTTTCACCACCCTCTAGTCATTTTCTATCTTCATTGGCCCTTCCTAAGTCTAAAACCCTTTTTGACAATTTAGAATATAGAGTCGACTAGGCTAACTTAGTATTCTAATTAATATTTATTATTATCGATTAATAATAAAGAGTCGATTGGGCCGACTCTATCAACTAAAATTTTAGAAAGGTTTAGGGTTAGATTCAAATATATATACACATCCATTTCTATCATTTATAAAGGAATAGAAGAGAAGAAGAAGTATGATATTTTGTGCATATGCTTATCCACCATTCTACTTGAGGAGCAAGATTAGGGTTTCATACTTTCTTTGTAGATATATATCTTGTCTTATGGAGAAGTATTTTAGATGCATTGATAGGTTGTGTATCCTAGATCTAATTTATCCTTGTCATCCTTACATACTATAACAACCTCTTGTGAAGCACCTTGGCCAAGGGAGAGATTGAGGCTCGACATGTTTGAATTTAAATGTAACTATTCCTAACTTTGTTCCTCCTTTGTAAGAATAGATATATATGCATTTTTAATTCTCTCCCATGTATTAGGATTTCGTATACATTGACATGATTATATGTCTTCTATGCACGTTTACTTTTCATGTTTATTACCCCCACTCTATGCCACAAGCTTTGGTGAGCACTAAATTAGACTTTGCTTTACTTGTTATTAGTTTAGTGAATATGAAAACATAAGACCTAGTTAGGGTTATTGCATAGGTTTGCTTGATTGGAGGCTTTGGAACCCTCCCTAATGATATTATTGTAGTAAGAGATACCTTGGATATGTCTACCAGATCCCTCTTGGTCATGACCTTGATTATTTAATGAATCCCCAATAAGAAGTGTAAGTAGGATTTATCTTCTCCAAGCTAGGATTAATTTATAGATTTGTTGCATTTCCCATTGCATATATAGTATATATAAAAGGTAGTGGTTAGTCTTTGATCATCATATATTGTGAATTATGATCTTATTGCATTGTTGTGG
Source organism: Torreya grandis (assembly GCA_037957365.1). Classification (NCBI taxonomy): domain Eukaryota; kingdom Viridiplantae; phylum Streptophyta; class Pinopsida; order Cupressales; family Taxaceae; genus Torreya; species Torreya grandis. The sequence continues at coordinate 405,906 of JARHVA010003406.1, read as the reverse complement.
AGGTTTCCCCCTCGAAGTGGCTCAGTCATATTCATCAAATATTCTACTCTTTCATCAATTATTATTGTGGATATGCTTATTTTGATCTTAATTCTGTGATATATTATTCCATTATTATGAAACATCTAAGTAATTTCATAAAAATGAAGAAATTATATCAAGGTTAGTAACCAATCAATTAGATATTTAATCCTTTCTCAAACATTCCTTTATTTTGTGGAATAAAATGATTTACATTGATTAGCAATAAGGGCACTCCACAAGGATAAATATTCTTGAAAAATCGATAGTTGGTATTGCAATGCTAAATCCTAAAAACATATAACTCAATTCACTCTTACAAATTCTTACTATTAAATTGTGGCCATAAATCGCTAATGACAAAATTGTTGCATAGTTTACAAACTTAGGTTTATTATATGTGATGTTTCATAATTTGTTGCTAGGGATTTGAATTATTCCTAATGATATGATGTCCCTAATATATCAACTAAAACCTAAATAATATACATAAAATTTTTATTATATGATCCTCCAATTAAGTGTGGAGGTATCGAATTGCATAGGTGGTATGGGACACTGTGAAAAACATTATCACGTACACACTTTTTGAAGATCAAAATTGTTAATCCCCTAGGATATCATTCAAAGACAAACAATTGTTAGGATGGGTATGTCTAGGAGACATAGGGATAAAGTCATGAACTTCAAGACATGAATATTAAGTGATGGGATAAATCCTAGTTTGTCTCACTATGGCTCGATATTTTACTAAGTTTAGATGTGATAAGGTTGAATTGTTAAATCTAGAGTTATGACCATAAACAATGTATACATGAAGCATACATTAGGAATTCACTAATTCATGTCTCACGTCACTGTCATACTTGCATCAAGGTACATAAAGTAGCTACAATATTGACTCACTTACACAATGACCTCTTTCTTATTGTCAAAATTGTATCTATCCTTCTCGTGAAGGATCGGGCCACTCTCAGTGTATCTAAGGGTGCATGGGATATGAAAGGATATGTAGTTGAAGGTAAATTTCTATATGATACTCTCCCTCTTTGCATCTTATACAGTCTGCTATTGGCTACAATGATGTTTTCATGTTTTTCCTTGTTCATGTGAAGGAAACAATTTGTTGATTATGTATAATTACATTATATTGTATTTATTTTGGAAAAGATGTATTCACAATGACATAATAATACAAAATATGTAAACATGAGTATTTTAATAATGTAATTAGAACTGGGCCACTATCTTATGTTTTAATTTGAAATATGATTTATGAATGTTTGCATTCCTTTATTGAACAAATGGGTAATTGCTATGCTAGAATACATGTTATATGAAAGTGTATTTAAAATAGAATGTATGAATTAATGATAGGAGTTATGAAACTTAATCACATATGATGTGTTGTATGACTATAATTACTTCTTACTATTTGTAATTAATAACATGCATGTTAGAATCTAGAATAGTTAAGAAAACCTTTGGGAGAGTTATTATGTTTAAAAAAACATTTTTAAGTGTACCTTGAAGGAGTTATTACAAACATGACTTTGTGATTTACATATACAACAGAGACATTATTTGCCTTCACCTTTCTCAAGATTGATTTTCTATTACACTTAGTACACACTGTGTATTTTAATATTTTATAGATTGTTCAAATTCCTTCTATTCTTCTATTTTTGAAGCCTTTCCTCTTGGTCTTAATTAGATAAGTGCATGCTTAAATTCAAATATTCAAAAATATAAAAATTCAAATATTTAAAAATACAAAATAAAATAAATATTAAAAATCAAAACCAAAACTAGGACCTATGAATAACATGATTTACAAGTACACGGTTTGTTGATGTTATTTTTCATATGCATGGTGAGTTATAAATCTATTTTCTAGGCACATAATTTTCATGATATACATGACTTGGATGTAGGACATTTAAGTTACATATGATATATGGACATATAGATGCATGACATTAATCGCACCCATGGGTAACCTTTCTACATTGGGGGCATTCCTATACTAGGGCTTCTTCTTACATTTTTTTAGGATATATCTTTCATGTCAGTCCATTGATCGTATTGAGCTACTTAGACTATTAATACATGACTTAATTTTGTTCATACTTTCTAGAGTGTTATTTCCTATGGATATTGTGCTTTGATATACTAGATGATGACACTGATTGATTATGTAGACTAACATTGCTTACTCAATATGTGCCTAATATTGATGGTTGAGATGTTTGTTGATTATTAATGTGTGTTATATTGATTGTTTTGTGGGTGCATTAACTATGTCTTATCCCACTGTATGTTAGTTGTATAAGAGGATCCTTTAGTCCATGTTATGTCAAATTCATGTCATGCCTTGCATGCTTGTGTGCTTCTTGATCATGATATATGTGTGTGTGCATGGTTACATTTATTTTCTATAAAACAAATGGACTATTACTATGATATTGGTTTAGTGATTTATATTACATATATTTATATCATGTGTGATCTATTGATGTTTCCATAATTTATATCATACATCTATTGTGACTCTTATTGTTATGTGCTTGATTGATATATCGACTTAACATTAATGCTTGTATGAACATTACCTTAGATTACACATTCTCTACATGTTGCAATGATCAAAATTATTCTATGAGGACATATCTTATCATGTTTGTACATGTGTTTTACATGGTTATACTTTTCTATCTAATAAATGATGTGCATAACTCTTTCTTTTGAGATGAGTGATTCGAATGCTTCATTATTCATAACAAAAGGGGGGCATATAAGGGGCTTGTTCCAAATATTCAATCCATAAAAGATAAACATTTCACATTTTGAGACATATTATATGATTCAAATGGGTCAGATTGAGTAGATTAAGACATATTTGGGAACTCTACAAGATTGTAAGGAAAAATTCAGACCTTCTATGACATTCAATAGACATATGTTGGCATTCTATATCAATTTGAGGATAGATGGATCATATTGGGGCATAGACTTTGCTCATGGAAACACTTTTTTTATATATTAAGGATCAATGGGGAATGATGGTACCATGTAAGCACTTTGTGTCTATATCAATCTCCAGTGGTTGATCCTTTTACATATGAACCTAATTTAGGGTTTCAATTTTACGTACAAACTTGTTTTAAGGTTTCACTTTGACATACAGACCTGATTTTGGGGTTCCAGAAAAGATTTACTATGATATTCAAAGCATTTTTTTTTTAAAAAGGGTTCACACTTTTTTAGGGCATTACTCCCAAGAATATATTCCAAGGATGGGACTTATACATTTTTGCTGCAACAAACCTTCAGCAACCATTTTTGGGTGCCTCACCAGATGGGGACATCATTGACGAAGACATATATATAGCTATAGAGGTGGCTAGCCTAGGGGATTGACCCCAAGACCTCCCACTTATAGCATAGTTCTCCCAATTGAATGAGCTAGCCTGTCGGGCTTATGATATCAAAGCATTGTGGTTGAGGTTACTACATTGATCAACTTCTATCAAGTAGTAGTTAGGGATTTTACACTTGCTAACTCATAGTTCCAATGGTTACAAGTCCTTTAAGCATGATCACCCTATTATATTCTCCAAATAAATTCAACAAGTGGTAGCTTGGTTCACATATCACTGAGGGTATTCATTACTTGGCTTTTAAAATTCAAGTAGTTCAATGATTCATATTATTTCAATTTTCTTGTGATGAGAAAAATATTTATCTACACATGTTTTCTTATAGGTTCCACATGGAGCAAATGGGACATTTTAGTCACACCTGTTTTTGACGCTTGGATTTGCACCCTTGAGGAGATGCTCAGTTCTCCTCATCTAAGCGGTAAAACAGAATCATCTCTCTTGCTATGGGTGATAATTATATTGAGATGAATCTCTAGATTAGGGGCTAGCTCCCCTTGATGCACCTTTGAATCTCTTTCTAAACTAATGACTGCGTATGAAAAGGGAGAAAGAAAATAACTAAGAAAACAAGTGGTGATGCACCAATGTATGATATCCTCTCACTTGACTGAAATCACTACTTAAAGACTAACAAAGTTTTTCACACAAAACTCACAACTCTTTGTGCATTGTCACATCAGTATTTCACATGTTAGATTCAAGAAGGCATTCGACATTCAAGAGAGAAATAGACAATTCCAAGAAAGAATATAGTCTTAAATCACTTCAAAAATGTCTATACACTTATGAAAGAATACTAACAAGGCCCTGTAACAATACTCTTTCTGCACATTTGGTAGGTAATCGAGGATAACAAGTTAGGAAATATAAACTTTCACTAAACAAGAATAACATGATTTAGACTGATACACAATATTATAGCATGTGAGTGGCAAATAGCTTGTATTATTTCTTCAATGTTTTTCCAAATACAAATATGGCTAGAGCTTTCCTAATAACTAGCAGAGGCTGCTAAATGAACCAATAGAATGCATATATATAGCCTTTGAGAGAGAGGTCGCGCCAAAAGGAGTTCAAAAGTCACTTGGACATGTGTCAATCTTGAAAATAGAAATAGTTACATTGCATTTTGTAAGAAAATCCCTTTATGGTTACACTAGTGAAATCAAGATATGTTGAACTGCATTTTGCTATAGATGGGTCCATCTATTGGAATGTCACTTCGATGTTAGCTACTCTTTACTGGCTCATCAAGCTATGCAATGGTGTAATAACTTGAACCGTCGACCTACCTATTTATGCTTGTTGTGCATCAGATGCTCAAGATCCTGCCATTTGTCACTTTCATGTTTATTTTTAAGTTTTCAGCAAGCCTTCCTTTTTAAACTCTAATGACTAGTTTTTGTAGTCTAAAATTGACGTTTTGTAGGCCGTCACTCCTCTTTTATTCATTCGGACATTTTCCTGCAGCCACTTTTCTTGAAGGAATTCTCTCAGGATTTTAATTTGGTTCTTTTCTTTTGACTTTTTTGTTTGGACCTTTAAATATTCCTTCAAGCTTCTTGAAATGGACTTTTGACTTTGGAATGACGCTTCAGAAAAGTTGCAAGTGTCCCTTCAGCTTTTTTGTTTGGTCCATTTCATCAAAAGAATTCCTTCAAGCTTTTTATTTGGATAATTTTTGTAGAGAATTTTCCTAAGAGAATTCTTTTGGATTTTTTGCCAAGTGCCCTCTATAAAAATGAAAGTGCCCTTCGAAAATGCAAGTGACCCTTCAGACTTTTTGAAAAGGTCCACTTTCTTGTAGAAACAATCTATGTAGGAAAAAAATAAGAAACTATGTATAAGGAAAAGGAAGACATCAGTATTAATGCTTTAGATATATCCCATTGACTGGGATATGCAGCTCCTCTCCATCCAACTTTGATATTTGGAAAGCATTGTGTTGTTTGCACTGTGTGATCGCATATGGGCCACTCCACAAAGCATCAAACTTTATGTGTTTTCTAGGCTTGGCCCTATATTCATCCCATTTTAGGAGAATGTCTCCTTCTCTAAAACTCATTGGCATGGACTTCTTATCAAAATACTTCTTTGTTTGTTGTTGGTGAGTAGTCAGGGTGTGCATAGCTTGATTTATTGTTTCCTCAAGCTCCATCAACTCACATAATCTGACCTTTATGCTATCATTTTCCATCAATTATAGTTGATAGGTGAGGTCTAAAGTTGGTAACTCAAGGGAGATAGGAAGCCTAGCCTCCCTCCCATATACAAGTGTGTATGGTGAGTTCCTAATTGCTCTCTTTGGGGTGATCCTATCAACCCAAAGGGCTATCTTCAACTTTGTGTGCCAAGTCCTTTGATTCTCCTTCATTATTCTCTTCATGATCCTGATCAAGTTATTGTTTGTGGACTCAGCTAGTCCATTTCCCTAAGGATAGTAGTTGGAGGAGGTGCTGAGATAGATGCCATGCTTTAAAGCCCATTCACTTGTCCTTATTCCTAAGAAGGCTAATGAATTATCTAAAATAATTGTTGAAGGAGCTCCAAACCTGGTTACTATACCATCATAAAAATCAAGGACTAAAATTTCATTAGCCTCCTTAAGATCTAAAACCTCCATCCATCTTGTAAAGTAATCAGTGGTAGTCAACACCCACTTATGACCAGCACTAGAAGGAGGATTGATCAGATCTATGAAATCCAACCCCTATTACATGAAGGGTTGTTCAACCTAGATTGGATGAAGAGGCAAGGCAAATAAATTTTGTTTTCCAATAAAAACATCACACTTTTGGCATATTCTTACCCAAGCATGAGTGTCCTTGAACAGGCTAGGCCAAAAGTAACCAGCCCTCATAATCTTAGCAGTTGTGGTTCTTGGAACAAAGTGACCACCAACTAGTCTATCATGAAATTCATGCAACACTTTGTCATTCTGATATAAATAAATACACCTCAAAATCACATTTAAAAAATCTTTTCTAAAGATCACTCCATCAACAAGTACATAAAGAATGGATTGCAGCCTAAATTACCTTCTTTTGGCCTTATCAAGACCTTGTGGACACTCACCGGTTTGAAGGAAATGGATCATGTCTTGTGTCCAAATTCTCATAAATGAAGGTACAACTACTATAGGGTCATCATGGAGTGCAAAAAAAACATCCTTTTGCTCTTTCAAGTCTGAAGCAGGATCCTCACATAGTCCTTTTCCTTTCACTGGCTTGGTTGTTTTAATCTCCACATCATACTCCATCACTTTGGTGATCCAACCTACCCTTTCCTCATTCAAATCTCTACTCAACAGAAAATATTTCACACTAGGATGAGACACAAAAATGTGAATCTTGTTATTAGATAACATATGTCTGAACTTCTTTAAGCTCCTTATAACTGAAAGCATTTGTTTCTCCACATATGTATATCTTGTCTCATAACCTTTTAGACTTTTAATAAAAAAGGCAATAGGTTGTTCCAAATTTTCCTCATTATCTTGAGTAAGCATGAAAGAGATTACCTCTTCATTCACAAAAGTGTACAAATTGAAGTCCTTGGAGAATTTTGGACTTGCAAGAGTAGGAGCTTGAGCAATGGCTTGCTTGATTTCTTCAAAAAATTTCCTTCCTCCTTCCTGTCCATGTGAATATCTCATCTTTCCTCAGCATGGAGGTCAAGGGCTTGACTAGGTAAGCAAAATTAGGAATAAACCTCATAATGAAATTTATCTCACCAAAGAAGCTTTGTAGACCCTTCTTATGTTTAGGCAGAGACAATGCCAAGATGGCACTTACCCTTTCAGGATCGATAGATAGACCTTTCTTAGAAATAATGTGGCCTAAGAGTTTACCTTCATGAACAAAAAACACACACTTATTTGGATTTAGAGAGATCCCAAACTCTCTACACCTCTCAAAAATTTGTCTTAGGTGATTCAAATGATCTTGTGCTTCCTTGGAGAAAATTGTCACATAATCAAGATATACTAGTACAATATCATTGATTAGTATTTGAAAAGCCATATCCATTGCACATTAAAAAGTAGCTCCAATATTTGACAATCTAAATGGCATCTTCTTATAGGCATATGTGCCCCATTTACTAGTGAAGGTTGTTTTGTATTGGTCACTTTCTTTCACCAAAATCTGATTGTACCTAGAATAACCATCTCGGGGAGAAAACCTCTCACTGCCTGCCACCACTTGCAGAATTTGATCCATAGAAGGAAGGGGGTAATGATCTCTTAAAGACACTCTATTCATGTCCCTAAAGTCCACACATAATCTGATCTCCCCATTCTTCTTTCTAATAGGGACTAAGTTGGCTAACCAAGATGAATGCTTGATAGGAAAGATGATTCTAAACTCAATAAACTTAGTGAGTTCTTTCTTCATGAGTGGTTCAATCTTGGGATTGATTGGCCTTTGTCTCTACTTTATGGGTTTGGCATTTTCATCTAGATCTATGGTGTGTTGATGCAAACTTGGATCAAAACCCTTCAAATCATTGAACTCCCATGTAAAATATCACTAAACTCCTTGCATAGTTCAATGAAATCATGCCTCTCTTGGCCAGTACATACCTTTCCAAGTGCAAGTAGCTTATCTTTAAAGATTTATACCCTTTCATAGTTATCTTTCTTGGTTGACATGCTTACCTTCTCCTTCTTGAACTGGTCATGCTCATTAAATATGCTTTTAAGAGTTACTAGGCCTTTGGGAAGCTTATTGGACTTCAATTGGACAATCTGCCCTCCATATTATTGCTATAGTTTACACTAGTTCCTAGAAGAAAACTTAACTTCTTCCTCTAGGAAACATGCTATTTGTTGGTCACTATTAAACACCTGCCAATTGGTGACATTGTCTAGTATAAAAGGTCTCACAATCACCTTTAGATGAGGTTGATTCTTATCTTCTCTTATGCTTTTTGGAACATCGAACTAAGCTCCAATTGCTACCAATTTATCAGCATTCTTGTTATATTCCCTTAAAATAGAAATGATATTGAATGCCATGAAATCTTCCACAATATCCCAAACTCTAAGCTTTTAGGACTTGAGTAGAGAGTTCTTGGTCAAATTATATCCTCTAACTTGATTCACAACAAGCTTGCTATCACCAAACACTTGTAGTTCCCTGATACCTCTTTTCCTTGCCCACTCTAGGCCATGAGTGAGAGCCTCATATTCTGATACATTACAAGTACAAGAGAACTAAAATCTAAAAGTTGAAAAATACCTCTCCTTGGAGGGTGAAACTAGCATAGCTCCACCACCTGCCCCAATCTTGCTTCTGGACCCATCAAAGAAGAGCTGCCACAAGCCATTCACATCTTCATTTGAATTCTTCAAATTGGGCATGAAATAGTCTTTCTCATGCATATAATAGACTCCAAGACCATATTATTCAATAAACTTGTAAGGATCATGCTCATGTTATCTCCCCACTCATCTAGGAACAAATCAGAAAATCCTTCAAGGGAAGATGATGGGGATTGGTCAATGTGAAACTCCTCTTCATCAATGATATCATAGTTAACATTTGCTACCTTAGGGGAGTATGGTTCTAAGTGATCTCTATGGATAGATTCTGAGTCAATATTCACTTTAGTGCCATATTTTTTTCTAAACACCATGTACGACCAATTAGCTGCCAAGTATCCACCTATCTTGGATGTAAAGTCTCTTGACAAGCAAAGAGAAAAATAGGGGGGTAAATTTTCTACCACCACATCATGAGGGATTGAAAAATTAGGACAAGAATGAAGGATCAAATTCAAACCTTTCACTATCCCCAAAGTCTTGGCTAGTGATATGTCCAATTGCATAACTCTTTTAGTCATTGGCTCGTATTTGAGGCCTAGCTTATATACTGTGCATTTGGGCATAACTGATGTGCTCACTACATTGTATATGATATAATTATGAACCAAGAAATCACCAATAATTAGGGATAGGTAAAAAAGAGGAGTCTTCGCATCTTTCTTCACCTAACCATCTATAGACTGAGTTCCATTGACCAAAAACACATTGTCACTTCTGGATGTGCTAACTTATTTATCCAATCCATGCAACTCCTTTTGGAGTATATCTTTCTACACTAGTAATGCTAGAGAATCCCATAATGAGATGTTCATAATAAGCTTCTTCATCTGGTCCACAACATTAATGGAAGGATTACTCACTTTGGGGTTTTCTTTCTGAACATTTGCACCTTATGATGTAGCTTGTGGAGATAGAGTCGTAGAAGCTGGCCTAAAGTTTGGAATCCTATGATTTTCTTGTGTTTTAGGAGCTGAATTAGGCACACTTCCCATCTGAGATAATGTAGGATTCAAAATAGGTCCCTGATTGGTTACTTGAGTTTCCTTAATAGCCTTCCTTTTAGACTTGGAATTGGAGGCAACACCAGTATTTTGATTGCTCGTGTTCCCCACATAATTAATGGCACAAAATTCACCCTCTAAATGATTCATGAGAATGGCATCAGATTGAACCTATCTTCTTTCCATCCCAAATTGCATTGGCATCTCAAATTTTGAAAATTGAGATGTTTGATCACCTTATGTAGTCATGCCTTGATTTTACATCTCATTGGCATAAGCAACTTGTTCTTTACCATGTTTAAAATATGAATAGCTGAGTTGTTCTTGAACCAAGTTGTTTTGAGTGGGGATAAGGGATTTGGAAGATGAGGGAGCACTAGGATTATAGCTTTGATAAGGCTTGACATGGGTAATTTGTCCTTGTCCCTGCATATTGTTTTGAAAAGAAGGCCTATTGCTCTGTCCAAACTGATTATAAGACTGATATGGTCTATAACTTTGGGCTTGTTGACTTTTGAGAGCAACTGATTCATTAGTAACATTTTGGAGCAAAATTTTGACTTTGTGCATTTCATTGGTAGGGGTGCTGGCAAATTTTTCTTGACTAGGCAAAGGAGTTAATGGAGGAGGCAGAGCTTGCATAGGAGACTGCAATTCAGGGAACAAAGGCATGGGAGGCCTAAGAGCAATTTTCCCTACTTGAACAAGACAATTTTATGCATTTATGACTATCTCATAGCCAGTAAGGAGTGCATTTCCACCCATAGATTGAATCATCATGGCAATGTCACTATTTTATGCCTTCAAGTAGTACAAAAATGCATAATTTACGATTGGCCTCACAAGAATTGGGATTCTATCCCAAGTTTTTTGGAACCTAGTATTAAAATCCTACATGAATTCATGTGGTTCCCTCTTTATCATGGTCAACTTCTTAGCTAGAGATAGGTGATCACTCTTTTCCCTAAACCTATTAGTCAATAGGGTCCCTAACTCATCCCATGAGCCAATAGAATTTACAGGTAGGGTCCCATACCAATCCAAAACTTTCCCTTTAAAAGATAAGGCCAATAAACTAATAGCTACATTTTCTTGGGTGATATCGTGGATATTAAAAAAAATTGTTATGTCTCTAATGTGCTTAATGGCAGTAATAAGACCATCCCCACTAAAATATGGGACACTTTTAAGGGATGCTCTTAGAATTTGATCATATTGAGTAAGATGCAATGGAGATGCCCCGATGATAGGCACAAAAGGTTGTCTTCTAGCCATATTGGGAATATTACTATAGATGTGAGGGATATTATACAACACAAATTTGTAAGGTTTAAACACAAACTCTCTTTTATAAGGATGAGTGTTGACAAACCTGCACCTTTTGGTGGAATATGGATGTAATTCCACAAACTCAAAGGGTACACCTTTAGCCGTAGACCTTATGGTCACCTTTGGCATGGGAAGAAGGACTGATCATCAACCAGAGACTTGAATGCTTCAATAGATTCACTAGGTACTGAATGGAGATGTTTCTTTATCTGGAATTGTGTCAAGACCAACACCAATCTTGAACAAACTTCTATGACTTAATATCCTATAGAGCGCGCCAAAAATTGTTGATGCTTGGATTTGTACCCTTGAAGAGATGCTCAATTTTCCTCATCCAAGCGGCAAAATGGAATCATCTCTCTTGCTGTGGGTGACAATTATGTTGAGATGAATCTCTAGATTAGGGGCTAGCTCCCCTTGGTGCACCTTTGAAGCTCTTTCTAAACTAACGACTGTGTATGAAAAGGGAGAAAGAAAAAAACTAAGAAAATAAGTGATGATGCACCAATGTATGATATCCTCTCACTTGACTAAAATCACTACCTAAATACCAACAAAGTTTTTCACACAAAACTCACAACTCTTTGTGCATTGTCACATCAATGTTTCACATGTTAGATTCAGGAAAGCATTCGACATTCAGGAGAGTAACAAACAATTCCAAGAAATAATATAGTCTTAAACCACTTCTAAAATGTCTATACGCTTATGAAAGAATACTAACAAGGACCTATAATAATACTCTTTCTGCACATTTGGTAGGTAATCGAGGATAACAGGCTAAGAAAGATAAACTTTCACTAAACAAGAACAACACAATTTAGACCGATACACAATAGTGCAGCATGTGAGTGGCAAATAACTTGTATTATTTCTTCAAGATTTTTCCAAATACAAATCTGGCAAGAGCTTTCCCAATAACCAATGGAGGTTGCCAAATGAACCAAGAGAATGCATATATATAGCCTTGAGAGAGAGGTTGAGCTAAAAGGAGTTCAAAGGTCACTTGGCAATGTGTCAATCTTGAAAATAAAAATAGCTACGCTACATTATGTAAGAAAATCCCTTTATGATTACACTAGCAAAATCAAGATATGCCAAATTGCATTTTGTTATAGATGGGTCTATCTGTTAGAACGTCACTTCGATGCTAGCTGCTCTTTACTAGCTCATCAAGCTATGCAATAGTGTAACAACTTGAACCGTCGACCTGCCTATTAATGCTTGTTATGCATCGAATGCTCAGGATCTTGCCATTTGTCACTTTCATGTTTGTTTTTAAGTTTTCACTGAGCCTTCCTTTTTAAACTCCAATGGCTAGTTTTTACAGTCTAAAATTGACATTTTGTGAGCCATCACTCCTCCTTTATTCATTCAGACATTTTCCTACAACCACTTTCCCAAAGGAATTCTCTCGGGCTTTTATTTTGGTTCTTTTCTTTCAACTTTTTCGTTTGGTCCTTTAAATATTCCTTCAAGCTTCTTGAAATGGACTTTTGGATTTGGAATGACTCTTCAGAAAATTTGCAAGTGTCCCTTCGGCTTTTTTGTTTGGTCCATTTCGTCAAAAGAATTCCTTCAGGTTTTTTATTTGGACAATTCCTGCGAACGATTTTCCCAAGAGAATTCCTTTGGATTTTTTGCTAAGTTCCCTCCATAAAAATGAAAGTGCCCTTCGAAAATGCAAGTGCCCCTTTGAAAAAATGCAAGTGACCCTTCAGAATTTTTGAAAAGGTCCACTTTCTTGCGGAAACAATCTTTCAAACTTTTTGAAAATGTCCCTTCGAGAAAATTAAAATGCCCTTCGAAATATTTTTAAGTGTCCACTTTCCAAATAAAGTACCCTTCAGGAAAGTTGTAAATGATCCTTCAGAAAAATTAAAGTGGACCTTTTACCAATAAAAGATACCCTTTAGAAAAGTTGCAACATACCCTTTGAAAAAGTTGCTTAGTGTCCTTCAGGATTTTTGAAATGGTCCTTCAGGATTTTTGAAATGGCCCTTTAGGATTTTGAAATTGACTTTTTCAAACAAAACATACCCTTCCAAAAAAATGAAAGGGTCCTTGAGCTTGAAAAAGTCCTTCAGGAAAGCTAAAGTGCCTTTTGGAAGATTGTAAAGTACCTTTCATAGAAACTGAAGTGGACCATTTCTTGCGAGAAAGATACCCTTCGAGAAAGTTATTTTGGACAAAATGGGCAAAACAATTCCTTTGAAAAAGTTGCACGAATAATTTGCTCAAAATAATTCGATAAAGGCTTAGACAAAAAACCCAAAAGAATAATCACTTAGCAAAAGACAGAAACAAACCCCCTGAAAGAATTAGGCTTGCACATTTGTTGTGGCTTGTAAAGAACATTTCCTACATACTGGACTTGACCAAAGATATAGACTTAGGCAACTAAATTTTTAGACAAGGGGTGACCAATTTTGGCTTGAAGAGCCAAAATTTGGTCAACCCCTGTCAACATCGAACATGTTATCATAAGTACCAAATTCCTTATTTTATATTTTTAATTTAGCATTTTCAATTACTATATTAAAAGGGGGAATATGTAGATACATAAAATTGGTATTAGATGCTTGGCAACAATAACTTTGACACACTTTAACTCTTAACACATATTAGACTCTTTTGACACACATTTATCCCTTACTTAAATAATGTTCACCTTTTATTATATGTGGTTTTATTGTAACTTGATATTCTGATCACTTTGGGTTAATGACAATATGTCCACTAAATCAATAATGTTGAAAAAACTACAAAATGACTATTTACTTGCCCATGTATGACTCCAGATACTCCTCAAAAGGCCAAAACACTATTAGGATTTTTAACCTAGGATAATGGTAGCAAACCTGGACACTATCGACTATTGGTAGTGTCCTCTTCATGTCTAAATTCAAATTTTATGTATGGGAACATTCATTAGGTTGACATATACATGTTTAATGGGTCGACCATTGTGAGAAATTGATGAAGAGTCATCTATATATAAATGATCCCCTAGGTCATTACACACTTGGGATCACTTTGGGGATCATTATTTTAAAGGTATATACACATCAAATCTTATAATATCATAGTAGTAAATAGAGCCAAGTCTGAATACACAAAGTTAAAGTTGAATGATGCTAAATGTCAAAAATCAAAACATTGCATTGCAGTTTAGATTATTCATGATATTAGACAAACACATAAGTGAGAGTACATGCAATTTGAGCCCTCTTTGGAGTATTGGAATGTAGGCAATGCTCAACCATTAAACATGAAGTGGTTAGGGTTGTTCAACCCAAAATAGTAACCCTTTTTAAAATGGCATCTTATGGTCAATAACATAATTAGGATTTAAACAAAGAAGAGGCAAACAATGTGTCATCACAGAAGATTGAAGGGTGCACTTGCATCAAAAACCAGATTATAGACACATGTGAAGATCTCCCTAAAATTTTAGACCCTAAAATCCTTAGGACACTATTGGTAAACTAAGGAAACCTTGAGTCTGATGCAAGGGTCAGAATTTACCATAGTTGTCTAGGCAACTCCTCATACTTGATTTTTACCTAGTAGCGTGGTAACACTTTTTTGAGCATTTATAGATCTTGTACCAACCAGTGTGAGTAATAAATATATTTAAAAACAAGTTAATCATCCCTCTTATTATTTTGTCAACTCCAAATCAAATCAGTGTAATATCTAGTTATCCATTTCAACTCAAATTAATATATTTATTCCCATATTTCTATATTTGAATTAGTGTATACTTTATATTATTTTATATCTCTTGAGTGTAAAATAAACAAAATAATTAGAATGAAAAAAAATTGTTTAAAGTTCACCATGCCCAACACCCTCAAAGGTATGAAAGTTCACTTAGGAAAATATTTTTAAGATCCACTATGCTCAACACCCTTGGATAGTTTCAAACACTCCCTTACAAGTTTGACATTGTGCCCCACTTCCAATTGCCCATGAGATTCACTTAACTAGTAGTTTCCCCAAAGTTGTAAGGAATGTCAAAAGGATTGTATATTTCCCTTTTAACCATACGATGTGGGTGCCTCTTAATAATGTGTGAGAATTAAACCTACTAATCCTACCTACCACCTAGTACCAATTATCAATCGACCACCTTTTATCTCAATCGATGACTCCTCCAGCATGATTTGTGCATTGTAAATCTAAAAATGCCCTGAAGTCAGGGTAAGTATATGATATGGTCCTTCTAGTGTATGATATCCCCTAAAATAACCTATTATTACCCCTCATCATCGTTGTGCAACTCACTTATGAGTATGGTGTTTCTGTATGTTCTTAACCATGAAGTAATTTCTCTAGGTGTCAATATATTGATGACATAGATGAACATAAGCTATAATATAGACTTTGGAATCTCAATGTCTTATCTCACATCAACGACATTACAATACTGATTTGAGTCTCACATCAAACATGAAGCCATATCATAATAAAATCAGCCTCATGTCATCCTCATCAACCCTTGACAATAAAAAACATCCAATAAAAAACTACCATCTTGTAAGTTGCGTACCCATTTACAATGGGTGCAAATCATGAAAATCCAACTGTTGCATTAAATATGGGTTTGGTGTAGGATATATTTTTCCCTCACCATTACCACCTAACTCACCTCCCCGTATATTCAATTAACACACTATAGAAAGCAACACACAACCTCAATTTCTACCATAACCTCCACCCCAAATATAAAATTATTTTTTCTTAACGTTTCATGCATAAAAGGTGAGTGAAACTACTACCTTTATTTGTTTATGTATCAACACTGCAATCTCCCCCTACCAATGCAACACCCTCACCACTATCCCTATACATGCATTTTCACACATATTTGATTTCAATTTCATTTGTTGATTTCCAAGTCGAATCTATTAGAAAGGTTGTAATTTGTTATTTGTCTATAAAGTGGGATTTTGTATTATGGTTTTACATGAGATGTGGAGCCTTGTCGCAATTAAATTAACTATCGTGATGTCCTCATCCAACCTTAACAATATAGAACAATCAATCAAGTAAGTCACCACCTTGTTTTAATATAACTAACATGTATCATTTTAAATTACTATTACACTGATGTGCTAATTTAAAATTTAATGTAGTTGTATGTGTAGGGGTAATTTATATGGGATAAGTGCTATCGAGTCCATCGATACTAATATTATGTTGTATTATTAGTTTATATATAATATTACATTTGTTTATGCCCTCCATGTTGTAGGATATCACCTAAAATACTTTGCCAATGCCCCTCACGATCACCACACGACTCACCTTTCTTCTAGGGGTCTGAGTATGGTGTTTTTGTATGTTGTTAAGTTGGATGTAATAACTATAGGTTTAAATATATTGGTAGTGTGGATGAATGGAAGCTAAAAGATATACTTGTGGACCTTAATGTCTTGTCTCCATATCAAATAACCTCTCTCATAAGGTCCTCGTCTACCATTGACAATAAAAAATGGCCAATCAAAGATGCCACCACTCTACAAACTACATACCTCATATAATATTATATATAATTTAAAGATATACAATAATATAATAATAATTAATGGATATTATTGTAATATATTTTTATTTGTTATATATATTAATATTAATAATATAATATAATGTATTAATACTATTGATAGATTATATTAATATATAATATCATATTCAATTATATTATAGTAACATTATATTTATTATTTTATAAAACTTATTATTTATTATTATTTTGTATTATATATAATTTATATAATAATATTAATAATGTATATATAAATAAGTTTTTAATTAAAAAAAGTGACCGCTTTAATGTTGCATCGTGCACATGAGTTGTTTTTTTCCAAATTTAAGAATAATAAATAAATTTAACATTGCCATATGCTTTGTCCCATGCCATGCACCACAACTTGCCTTCCATGTGGTAATATTGTGCCTGACATTGCCCAAAAATTTTAATGTACTCTTCGAAGATAGGTTTAAATGGACACTCCTCTGCAAAGAAATTTAGGGCCTACATTGCAGCCCAAAGTGGTTCCTTAGGATTGTTTTCAGGAATTTATGAAGATTATTGTCAAATAAAACATTATCAGTGGTTTCTTCCAGGTTGTAGTCAAGAATTTGTTTCATTCCCAATTCCCACATGCGTTACAAGGTAGTTGATGCCTCTGCCCTGTTTTCTCAAGCAAAAGATGTGAATACAAAGTCTATTTCATGGAATGTTATGGTTTCAAGATATGCACAAAATGGTTTCCTTGACGAGGCTATCAAGGTTTTGAATGATGTGTCGACCAAATGTCATCTCTTTGAGTGCCATGGTTTTAGCATGTGCACAAAATGGGTTCCTTGAAAAGGCCTCAGAGGCATTTAAGCAAATGCAATTGGCAGGTATATAGCTGAATTCCACAACATTTGCTAGCATCTTCTAAGCTTGTGCAAAATTGGTAGTTATGGAAGACTATCCTATTTCTCTTTGTGATGTAGTTGTTGAGAAGTTAAAGCTATAAAAATTAGGTTAAATGCTTGATTGAAAGGAGAGGTGCAATGAATGTATAAACACATAGTGTAAGGGTGAACGGTTTGAATTAAATTATTTTTTTGCCAAAGGCTTGAGTGATCAAGGGAAAATAGCAGTCACCATTAGATTACAGAGTTTAAGCATAAAAATTAATTGCTTCCCATCATGAAGCCGAAACATATTAACAACATTTCCTAGGTTTACTTTGCCATTCGGTTAAACTGATTTGCAGTGGTGCAGTTTGCATATTAAAGAAAGGTGAGTGATTTATGCCTTATGTGAAAGAGCGTACGAGCTCTGTGGGAGAGTCTACCATGAAAACTATAGGGACATTCAAACATCTCTTCCTCACTATAGTGGATGGAATGGCCTTGTTTTGCTTGCCTTTGGGAGGAATCGAACAGATTGAGGAGTAGACCTGCATATTTTTCTTGGACAACACATAGTCAATTTATAACACTCGCCACCCATTATTTTCACACAAATAATTTACCACTTGGCAATGTTGGACCCTAAATTTTGTAACATTTATTCTAAGTGCTTTTTGGCAAGATGGTGCGAGAGAGATGGGCATGAAAGTAAGCCAAGGTGCGGGAGAAGCAAGATGCAAAGAACATGGATGCAAGAAACATGAAAGAACCCAAGATGCAAGACTTGGGGATTGGTGTATGACTTAGATAAGGGCCCATAAGGCATAAGTAATTAAATAAACAATTCATGCAAGCATCAAAGGAGAATAAGTCAAACATGGAGCTAGCATCGACTCGCGAGAAGGTAAGTGCACGACATCATTTATCTAGCATAGAATGGGTATATAGGGGTAGTTAGGCCTATATAAATAGGTATTCAATGTAACAACACACCATGACTCATTGTTGTTAAAAGTTGTTGGCAAGTCATCACTTTTGTATTAATGTTGTAACTGAATGATTAGGGTAGAATCATGTATAAATACCCCTAGTTTTACTTAGAAAGTTGTTGATTTTGTTAGTTGTTATTGTACATGGTAAATGTAATTATGAACTCATGTTCTTGATATGCATCAAGACCTGTGTATGGCGACTAATGACATAATAAAAGGGAATACTTATGCTGATTGAAATACATGTAAACTTGTTATGGGACCAATGGTACTAATATTATTTTCTTGATTTGCACGCCTATTTACTTGTGATAAATAATTTAAGTATGGAATGATTGCATGGTATGAATTAGCTTAACTATGATATTTTTAATTAAAACTAAGTCCCTGTTCAAGTACCTTAGTATAAAACGCGTAATATATACACCATTGCATGACAAAAATGATAAGAACTGATCTTAAGCCACACACTTTAGGTGAGTGCGTGAGACTATTTCTCGTGCGATAAGCCAACATGCTAGCTAGTTGGATCTCTTATCCTCTTTGCATGTGTGACCAGTGAAAGTAATGCTAAACTCAAAGAAAAGAACCCAACATTTTGGGTAGATCCTCGACAATGTTCACCTACCTAGGCTAGCACGACCCTGATTAAGTTAACTCTCACGGTCTCATAATAGAGTGCACTACAAAGCTACAATGTTAATCAACTTCAGAGAAAACGTCAAGAGGTAATTACCTTGTACCACAATGAATGTGCTGAAAAATTAAAGATTGAACATGAATTAAATGATCTCAAGCATTAGTTGGAAGCAATGATGGTAGCTCGAGTAATGACTCAAAAATTGTGTAAATCAATTTTGCAATAAGAGCTCATGATTATATTTACCTTTAATAAGTTGGAGACCGTGATGAACCTTTTATTATAAAAATGTAAAGATGAGGTCAAATCCCAACGTGAACAAACTTGGGCTATAGATTAATTTGCAGAATCCGTAGAAGTGTGTAAGAATTTTTTAGCCTGGGTGGGTACCACAACTTCCCTAACAAAAAAGGTTTTTATTGGGTTGGCACGGCCCACCAAAGTTTTAGAAGCTAGGCTTTAGTCGAAGGAACACCAACGCTAGCAACTAGTCAAGAATGCACTCATAATAAAGGATAGCGTGCAGTGTGCTAAAGCATTCCAAGATATGAAGGCACTTGAAACTAAAATAAGTGCTCATCGCCAAGATCTTAACACTAGTTTTGTGACACTCTGAGGATAGGTTTTGACAGAGGTCAGAACACTTGGAGATGTCCACAAGGATGTTATTGCATCACTTGAGCGTTTGACAACTCAAGCGGGTGATTTTCTAGAGCAACTTGAGGAGACCAAGAAACTTAAAGGCAAAGTAGAAGAGATTACCTCCAAGCTATAGACTGCACTAAACCATTGGGACGTGGTCAAGTGCCAGGTCGAGCAAATGAGACTTGAATTTTTGATATCTGAGGGACCTGAGTAGGGTGCACACTCTAGGATGAACTATTGACTTAGTGTGGGGTGATGTTGGACCCTAAATTTTGTATCATTTTATTCTAAGTGCTTTTTGGCAAGATGGCACGGGAGAGATGGGCGTGACAGTAAGCCAAGGTATGTAAGACCTTGGCGTGGAAGAAACAAGATGTGAAGAATAAGGATGCAGGAAACATAGAGGAACTAAGGATGCAAGACTTGGGGAAATTGACGTATGACTTGGACAAGGGCACATAAGGTGGAAGTGGTTAAGGAAACAATTCGTGCGAGCATTGGAGGAGAATAAGTCAAGTATGGAGCTAGCATCGACCTATGAGAACATAGGTACATGACATCATTTATCAAGTATAGAGTGGGTATATAGGGGAAGTTAGGCCCATATCAAAAGGAATTCAATGTAACGACACACAACGACTAAATGCTGTTAAAAGTCATTAACAAGTCATCACTTTTGTATTAATGTTGTAACTAAATGATTGAGGTAAAATCATGTATAAATACCCCTAGTTTTACTTAGAAAGTTGTTGATGTTGTTAGTTGTTGCTGTATAATGGTAAATATAATCATGAGCTCATGTTCTTGATATGCATCAAGAACTGTGTATGGTGACCAATGACATAATAAAATGGAATACTTGTACTGATTGAAACACATGTAAACTTGTTATGGAACTAATGTTACTAATATTCTTTTTCTTGATTTGCACTTCTCTTTACTTGTACTAAATAATTTAAGTATGGATTGATTGCATGGTATGAATTAGCTTAACTATGAAATCTTTAATTAAAACTAAGGGCATGTTTAAGTACTTTAGTATAGAAAACTCAATATATACACCATCGCGTGACAAAACCAACAAAAAATGGTCTTACACTGCACATTTCAAATAGTGACAAGCCAAAATATTAAGTAGTTGAATCTCTTATCCTCTTTGCATGCGCAACTAAAAAAAATAAATACTAAACTAAAATAAAAGAACTCAACAAAGCCTACTATTTTCACCTATCAACAATGTTTAAAATTTGAACACAACATATTGGGCGCACTGGAAAATTTGAACGGCCTACTGCACGCGTTGGAAAAGTTGAACGTTAATGGGCGCGCTGGGCGCGTCCCCAAAGTTTGATTCTGCAGGTATGCGAGCTGCTATTCCAGACTTGGAAATAGCTGTACTGGTGGTGGAAAAGCAGACAGGAGGGACAGACCCCGGAGGGAATGGAGGAGGGGTTGAGAAGAATATTGGATCAAAATTTGTGGTTGATGCAAAAAACGAAAATTCTTTTTGCGGAAATGACCCTTTTTGTGGATCTCGTGGATCCCAATTGGGGCAGGAGATTGAGAAAGAGAAAAACAAAGGCGACTTTAAAAAGGAAAAATCCTCAGAAGGGTTGAAGGCAAGGTATTCAGAACAAAGGACGTGGTCATCTCTGTTTGGCAAGAAACCCACTGGAAAATCTCCTTTCCCGCCGGTGACTGCAAAAACTTGCTGGGAGAAAGGTGAGTATGAAGTTTTTATTCCAGATCCTTTAATAGATTTTTCTGTGTCCTCCATGGACTTCACCTTAGTAGGTAAATTTTTAGGAGCAAGACCAAATCTAGAATCTCTTACAAAAATGGTTAAAAGGAAATGGGTCATTCGATGAGAGATAGTTATTGCACCTATGCTAAATGGTTTCTATTCCTTTACCTTCAACTGTAAAGAAGACATGAATATGGTTTTGTGTGGAGGACCATGGACGTTTGGAAAATGCTCTCTTACTATCAAAAAATGGGAGTTGAATATGGATTTCTCAGACTCTTTTTTCTTAACAACTCCCATTTGGGTTAGACTCTCTGGACTCCCTTTAGAGTTCTGGCATGAGGACATTTTCAAAGGAATAGCCAGTTCTTTTGGGGAACTTGTGGCTTTGGACAAGACAATGGCAACCAGAACCAAATTTCAAGCTACGAGGATGTATGTTAAAGTGGCAGATTTAAATAAGCTCCCAGAAAAAGTGGATCTAATCTCCAAGTTTGGTAAAAAATTTCAAGGAATTTTTTATGAAGATTTACCCAATTCTTGCTATGCCTGTAAGAAACAGGGGCATTGGGTTAAAAATTGTCCATCCAGAAGCAAAACTCATCTTAATGGTGTTTTGGATGGGAAAAAGCCCACGGTCCAGCTAAAGAAAGTTTGGAAACCCAAAGAGGATCATGGACAAGAACAAATGGATAATGAAGAAACTAAAGATTTAAATGCTGAGGAGGGTAAAGAGTTGTCTTTTGAAGATCCTAAAGGCCCACTTCCTGAGGTAGATACAAAGATCTCTCTTGAGAAAGAAAATTCTGAGACAGAAGGAAATGGATGGCAAGCAGAAACCATATTACCCACACAAAGCAAAGAAGATTTGACAGAGTTATCAAAGCAAATCGTCCTATACCAAAGGGTAGAGGATCGATGGAGAGACGCAGAAGGCAAAGTAGTGCTAGAGGAAGGAGAAATCTTGGCTGAAACTGGAAATAAATTAGAGGAGAGAGATCCTTTTCTTTCTCAGCCAATGGAGATTCACGCTGATAATGAATCACCTTTGGAAGAGCTTCCTGTGAATGTTAATGGAGAAAATTTAAAACATCTTCCAAACCAAAGGAAAAGCGCTGAAAAGAAGACAAACACTAAGGGAATAGAAACCGGAAGCAACAAAAAAGATTAGCAAATGAAGGCGAAACACCTTGTTTCTATTCTAGATAAACCTGGAAAAAGAGATGAGCAGATTTCAAAAGTGAAACCGGATGTTGGCTGTCCAGATAAGCCCGGAAGAAGACCCATAAGGAAAATCAGAGAGCTAGAAAGCAAGCAGAATATAGCTGATGGAAGGCAGGCAACAATTCTGGATTTTACCCCTAAAAAATAGTTATCAATCATTATTTGGAAATTAGGGGGTTGAATGTATAATGAATATAGAGGTCATCTCTGAATTACCTTAGGATGTTGCTACTTTTAGTAGGTTTCAAGAATGTCTTTCCTGGTGCTTGTTAACGCTTTATCTTTCTTATTTCTGTAATAGGGTTTCGAGGCCCCTTCAAAACCTGTTTTTACCTTAATCTAAAACAATGTTTAAACAGCATATCCAATACTATAAAGTAAATCTAACTCAATAACACGGCGTCTACGTAATTAATAATTGGAAAAAAAATGAAAACAAAAACCAACCTACGTATGAAAAGTAGATGACAGGTTATGAGACCCCTCATCCTTCTAACAACCTTCAATGAAAAAAATTCAATCTGAAGAGTAGGACAAAGAAAGATTAACCTACCCACTACTCACCAACCTAATGGGGATGACGTCCCCCTCCACTGATTTTAACGTCTGCGCGTCAGGCGTGGAAGCACTCCAACACTGTAGAAGCCATCTAACATGGCCTGCAAAATGCCGCCTCAGTCTATCACTTGTAAAGGTACATACATTCTTCTTGTTAAGATTGCCAAAGAATTTCTATGGTTGTTGGTCGATAATATTTGCATAATGGGTGATCACTGCAGCTGCAGTGGCATGGGGACCTGGGGAGCCCCTGAAGATGGAAGAGGTAGAGGTGGCACCCCCACAGCCTCTGGAGGTGCGCATCAAAGTTGTATCCACATCACTCTGCAGAAGTGACATAACATTCGCGCAGGCACAGGTTTCAATCTTGCTTTCTACCCTCTTCACTTGTTTATATACAGGGTTTATATTTACAGAATTTTCATTTACAGCTACAATGGCGAACTTTTAGCGGCATTTTTAGATATCAATTTTGGGAGTTACTCCTATTAGATAACACCGGTATCATCTATAGCTTCTTACAGTTTTTCTAGATAAAGTTAATGCTGTGGTGACTGTCATTATAGCGGGAAACCTGTATGCCAATAACACTGCGTGGCAAGAATGTAATTGTTTTATAATTATATAGATTTAGAACCCAAAAAATGAAAAAAATTGAAAAAAGCTTTTTCCACTTCCTTTTCCGACTAACTCTTGTAATTGAAAATCTACATTTTAATCGCAAGTTACGGAAATATTTACTGGTTTTTTAAATTAATAATGGCTTTGATCAGCATGGAAAAACTGCTGGGCCTGTTTTAAATGCTATTAACTCACTGCATTAGCAAATCTTCACGGTATCTGGTCTGAAACAACTGGATCTGTAGCAGAATCATATTCTAAAATATTTTTTGGGTAAGTGAATGATAACATTTGAATGATGTTACTATTCGCTTTTAATTACTTTTATGGCAAATAAGGAGTGAGAGAGAATTAGCCCCCACAGGTTATGGGCCTAATTTCCATGGGATTTTAGCTACCCATACGATTCAAAGCAGGATTTAGCTGCTAATTAAATTTCACACGCTTTTTAGATTTGGGGTTAACAACATAAACACCTTACCACCCTGCCCTGACCCTCTCACCGACCTGCCCATATACCCGATTTCTCCGAAAGTTTGACTGCTGTTAATCTGAAAAAAGAGGAAAATACATCAGGAGTACAAAATTAATACTCTGAAACCAGAACAGCAAGGGGCTCAAACATTTTGCTTGTTAACCCCAAAAATACTTGATACCCTTATCAATAACTTTTGGGGTAAGATTTATCCTTAAAAATAACTGATACCCTAATCAATAACTTTTGGGGTAAGATTTAGCCTTAAAAATACCTAATACCCTTGTCAATAAATTTTTGGGTATGATTTGAGTTGAAGTTCCTGAGTTCAACCAACTTAATTGAGCTTTAATTCACTACTGTGAATCCCTCTCAAGTGGCATGCCCATGCAACGGATTTAAACCTGCACAGATTATCCACCATATATGGAATATCAATATAAGCTTGTAACTCGCAAAGAAATCTATTATCACTTAAGATTAAGTTCACAGGAAGGATTTATTGATTACGAGAGAAGAATTTCCGAAGTTCATAGGAAGGATTTATTGATAACAAGAGTAGCATTTTCTATGCTTCCTTTCAAAAAGCAAATAGAAATAGGATAATACTCTAGCCTTAGAAGTAGAGATGTTGTTGTCCACTCACAAGTGGGAGGAGAGAGCCCTTTGGTTATGGAAATAAAGACTCATAAATGGCCGAACATAGTACCGCATCTAAATGTGTCCAATATCAGAATATTCAGAACTATTTGTTCGAGAAGCATAGCCAAGAACAATTCCCGAGGATCTCCAAGATCACATTTTCTGTGGGAGTCAGAAAATAGCAATAAGCTTTCCAAGTTCATTTGACAGAAAAAACCTTATCATCAATATGTTTTGGATAAAAGAACAATTTAAATTTGATATTAGTCAATATGTTTTATATAAAAGAACAATTTGAAATTAATAAGAACAGTTAACCAGCAATCAAGATTTGTCACGTAATTACTTATGACAGAATCTAGTTTTGAAGCGTTACCTGTCAAAGGATCCAGCTTCTGAATCTGGGTGCTCTACAGATGGGCAATCAATAGATGAAACAGTAGAGTCAGCAATGTTAAACTCCTTCAACTTGACCGAATCATTGACCAGGTCAGTTAATAATCAACTTTACCTCAATGTGCAAAGCCTTTCTGTTAAGTGCAGTAACTAGTCTACTATATATGGGCTTATCTTGCTTAGGAAGTAAAGTCAACTTAACCAGTTAAAACTGTGTAGGCTTATTTAGCTTCCCACCAGTTCACTTCTCATTAGCTATCAGTATTTATATAAAAGAATAATTTGAAATTAATAAGAACACTTAACCAGAAATCAGCAATCAAGATTTGTCACTTAATTATGTATGACAGATTCTATTTTCGAAGTGTGACCTGTCAAAGGATCCAGCTCCTGAATCCAGGTGCTCTACAGATGGGCAATCAATAGATGAAACAGTAGAGTCAGCAATGTTAAACTCCTTCAACTTGACTGAATCATTGACCAGGTCAGTTAATAATTAACTTTACCTCAATGTGCAATGCACTTTCTGTTGAGTGCAGTAAGTAGTCTATTATATATGGGCTGTTAACTTATTATCTTGCTTAGGAAGTAAAGTCAACTTAACCAGTCAAAACTGTCGAGGCTTGTTTAGCTTCCCAACCATTTCACTAAAGCTATCAGTATTTATAGTTGTAGCCTTGTAGGTCTGATTTTTATTTCCTGTAGGAGCACTTCAGATTGCAAATCAGAGAATGTTTGAACAATCGCTCTCTTATTATCTCCGGATGCTCTCCTAATATTCCAGGTTTAAATTTCAATTTTGTGGGCAGTCTTTATGAAGTTCGTGCTTGAGGACTGAGGAAGTATTTGTAACACTGACTTTATTTAGGACCATATAAGAATACATTTGTTCTGCTGATATTCAACAAATTTAAATATCTTCTATGTTATACCCTGAAGGAAGAAAGGCAATCTTGTGTTAAGCATGATTATCTCTACATAGTTATGCAGGAATAGTAATTTATGCAGAAACAAATCACTTGTGCAAGAATAAATCAGCTATGCAAGAATATATCAGTTACGTAGGAATATGTCAGTTATGGCCAGCAGCAGTTATCAGCTACTCATCAGTTATTATTTCAGTTATATGCTATGCATTCGTAAGTTATGTAGTGAGTTACTCATCAGTTACGTGGTCATCATTAGGAATATGTCAACTACAATTAACCGACCTTACAGGTGGCAAAGGAATCTTAGGCCAGGAGCACTAAGGGCTTTATGAATGTATTAGTTAGACATTAGGAAATAAATATGTTATGTAAGTTTGTGAAAAATCAAATGTATGTAAATTTGTAAAAAGTCAAACGCCGGTGCATGAGTCGGCTTGTAGGGAAGTGTACTAGAATACAAAAATAAAGAGTTTCCAATGTTTAACAGCTTCGAGTATGTAAAATAGGTAGTAGAATAAGAAAAGTCATGAAAGAATATGAATTGTTCAAGTAGGAAAACTGAAAATCCACTTTGCCTATATAGTGAGTTACTCATCAGTTATGTGGTCATCATTAGGAATATGTCAACTACAATTAACTGACCTTACAGGTGGCAAAGGAATCTTAGGCCATTAGCACTAAGGGCTTTATGAATGTATTAGGTAGACATTAGGAAATAAATATGTTATGTAAGCTTGTGAAAAATCAAATGTATGTAATATGTAAAAAGATAAACGCCGGTGCATGAGTTGGCTTGTAGGGAAGTGTACTAGAATACAAAAACAAAGAGTTTCCGATGTGTAACAGCTTAAGTATGTGTAATACGTAGTAGAATAAGAAAATCCATGAAAGAATATGAATTGTACAAGTAGGAAAACTGAAAATCCACTCTGCCTATATAGTGAGTTACTCATCAGTTATTTGGTCATCATTAGGAATATGTCAACTACAATTAACTGACCTTACAGGTGGCAAAGGAATCTTAGGCCATTAGCACTAAGGGCTTTATGAATGTATTAGGTAGACATTAGGAAATAAATATGTTATGTAAGTTTGTGAAAAATCAAATGTATGTAAAATTGTAAAAAGACAAACGCCGGTGCATGAGTCGGCTTGTAGGCAAGTGTACTAGAATACAAAAATAAAGAGTTTCCGATGTGTAACAGCTTCAAGTATGTGTAATACGTAGTAGAATAAGAAAAGTCATGAAAGAATATGAATTGTTCAAGTAGGAAAACTGAAAATCCACTCTGCCTATATAGTGAGTTACTCATCAGTTATGTGGTCATCATTAGGAATATGTCAACTACAATTAACTGACCTTACAGGTGGCAAAGGAATCTTAGGCCATTAGCACTAAGGGCTTTATGAATGTATTAGGTAGACATTAGGAAATAAATATGTTATGTAAGTTTGTGAAAAATCAAATGTATGTAAAATTGTAAAAAGAAAAATGCCGGTGCATGAGTCGGCTTGTAGGGAAGTGTACTAGAATACAAAAATAAAGAGTTTCCAATGTGTAACAGCTTCGAGTATGTAAAATACGTAGTAGAATAAGAAAAGTCATCAAAGAATATGAATTGTTCAAGTAGAAAAACTGACAATCCACTCTGCCTATATAGTGAGTTACTCATCAGTTATGTGGTCATCATTAGGAATATGTCAACTACAATTAACTGACCTTACAGGTGGCAAAGGAATCTTAGGCCATTAGCACTAAGGGCTTTATGAATGTATTAGGTAGACATTAGGAAATAAATATGTTATGTAAGTTTGTGAAAAATCAAATGTATGTAATATGTAAAAAGACAAACGCCAGTGCATGAGTCGGCTTGTAGGGAAGTGTACTAGAATACAAAAATAAAGAGTTTCCGATGTGTAACAGCTTAAGTATGTGTAATACATAGTAGAATAAGAAAAGTCATGAAATAATATGAATTGTTCAAGTAGGAAAACTGAAAATCCACTCTGCCTATATAGTGAGTTACTCATCAGTTATGTGGTCATCATTAGGAATATGTCAACTACAATTAACTGACCTTACAGGTGGCAAAGGAATCTTAGGCCATTAGCACTAAGGGCTTTATGAATGTATTAGGTAGACATTAGGAAATAAATATGTTATGTAAGTTTGTGAAAAATCAAATGTATGTAAAATTGTAAAAAGACAAACGCCGGTGCATGAGTCAGCTTGTAGGCAAGTGTACTAGAGTACAAAAATAAAGAGTTTCCGATGTGTAACAGCTTCAAGTATGTGTAATACGTAGTAGAATAAGAAAAGTCATGAAAGAATATGAATTGTTTAAGTAGGAAAACTGAAAATCCACTCTGCCTATATAGTGAGTTACTCATCAGTTATGTGGTCATCATTAGGAATATGTCAACTACAATTAACTGACCTTACAGGTGGCAAAGGAATCTGAGGCCATTAGCACTAAGGGCTTTATGAATGTATTAGGTAGACATTAGGAAATAAATATGTTATGTAAGTTTGTGAAAAATCAAATGTATGTAAAATTGTAAAAAGAAAAACGCCGGTGCATGAGTCGGCTTGTAGGGAAGTGTACAAGAATACAAAAATAAAGAGTTTCCGATGTGTAACAGCTTAAGTATGTGTAATACGTAGTAGAATAAGAAAATTCATGAAAGAATATGAATTGTTCAAGTAGGAAAACTGAAAATCCACTCTGCCTATTTAGTGAGGCAGAACGAGTTGTAGAGATTGATCTCACTCTGGCCACAATAAACTTCACTACCATTAATGAAACAAAAAAATTCTGTTCACCGTGTCTTTATAATAGTGGACTTGTGAATTAAATGTTGTATGTTTGTATTCACACTAAAATCCATGCCTTAGAATAATCTTTGTATTCTGCAAGTTTGAACTGGTTATGTTTCTGACTGCATAAGACAGCGAATGATCTTGGTTCACTGCAAAAGCTGGTTTCCGACTGTAGATTACAACATTAGCATGTCCTTGGACGAACCGCCAAGGAATGGGCTAACAAGGGTTTTGTTGCCAGTTTGTACGATGACCCTTTTCTAAATGTACATCTTGAGATGGTTGCCCGGCCAACAAGACTTAGAAAGATGGCTAGAAGGGAAAATAAAGGATGTTGAACAAGAGGCGCCAAACCCAAGGATACTTGCACAAGAAGTAATCAATAATCATATATTTGGTAATATCTATGAAGTTTATTGGTACAAACTTCCAGAGAAACTAGTAGAGTGGTTATCACGATTTGAGCACTATTTCATTCCAAGCGAGATGAACGGTTCATATGCACAGAGGACAAACTTTCATTTTTGAAGAATTTGGATATTGAATGGACTTGTGCAATTGACCATTGGATTCATGCGAATATTAACAAATATGCATATGAGTTTGTTGTGTTTGGATATGGGCCCTTTGTGTCTGCATATGATTTGTTTGTTTGATGTGTAAGAGGAAGGATTTTTGGAAAAGTTACCCTTGTTTGCAAAGATGTTGGTCATTGAAAAAGCTATGGTACCAATCCCAACTAAGATGGAGTAGTCCGCTCAAGCGGGATAGGATGCAAATTCATGTGAAGAGGATGAGCGAAAGGTAAATTGTCATGGCTTGGAGAGGAAAGCAAAAGGTTACTGTACCCAAAAATGAAAAAGTGTTGCATGACATGCAACGAGAGTTGTGAAAATACCAAAGATAATAAAATCTAGAGTTGTAGAAATTCCAAGAAACAACAAAGCCGAAGAAAGCTATTGGTAGAGGTAGTGTAGATAGAAAGGCAATGGAGACTGTGGAAAGTGTGTAGGAAGACCTAAGGCATCTATTGGATAGGAAACGAGGAATGAGGAAGAGACTGGTGTGTGGAAAGGGCACCAACTTGAAGACATTGAGACCCTAAATGCCAGGTTAGAGTTCACAAATTGTGAATGAAACCGAGTGCCTTGGAAGACAAGACAACAATAGTGATAGTTTTAGGAGGCAGTTGAATCTTCAAGACATTAAGGAGGAGATTCTATCCTATGAAGCACAAGAATGGAATGATAACTTGATTGACGGATATAGCTAAGAGCTTAGGAGTCCCCAAAGTCCAACCATTGAAGACACATCTCCCACACCTTTTGAAATCAATAAGAGATCACAAAAGGTTAGGCAGGAGTTGGGTGGAGAACTTTTGGTTTTGGTACAAAGGAGATCAAAGTGGACGGGCATAGTTGACAAAGTAAAGTAAACACTAGACATAGGAGTGGATAACTTTGGCACAACATTGGAAACTTTAAGTTTTTTGGAACAAGAATCCATAGAAAATGATTGGAGTTAATCAAGTTTGCAAATTTTGTCTTTACCACTTGGAGGTTTTGTCACATTGGCACCATATGATGGGTCCAAGGATCCAAAAATTTATCACTTGACATGTGAAATGAAAAGGTAGTAGAAAGGTGTTCAGGGAGATGACAAGAATCTCTGCAGATTGGTAGGAGCCTTTATAGGATGAGCTCCAAAGTATATATGTAAGTTTAAAGACATAACGTTGACATTAAAGGATGTCCAAAATAAGTTGAAGCAGGAATTCAAGAAGCATCAATTTGAAAGGTTGGCCATGCAAGATCTCAAGGAAATAATACAAAAGCTAGGAGAATCCATGTAGGATTATGACAAATGCTTTTCTGATGTTACGAATTGAAGGAGTCTAGATTTTTGATGAAAAGGATAAGATTGCATGCTTCATAGAGGGCTTATGCCATAGTTACCAAATCCGGCCGGATCTGGACTAAATCCGGCTGGATCTGGACTGAATCTGGCCGGATCTAGACTAACCGGATTTTTTGGTCCGCTCGGATAAGTTTGGCCGGGTCGGCCCAAATTTTTTTCAATTTTATTTATTTATTTTTTAAGGTTTTCTGCACAAAAAGCTCATAAACCATAAATATGATATAATATTAACATTTTGTACTATTTTATATATGTTTTTCATTGTATTTGTCAGTTTTGCATATATATAAAACTATGCTCACATATATATCTGTATATATTTCGGATCGGATTTTTCCAAACTTTTTCAAGAATTTTGGATTTTGGATTTTTTGCCCTCCCGAACGGATCCGGATTTCCGAACTTGGTAACTATGGCTTATGCACAAGAATTTGATTTTCCATAGCTCAGATGCATTTTGAAAACAATGTAGAAGTCGTAGCTACGACGATTAGAGTAAAAAAGATTGATGATTGGGGAAAAATATTTTCTACAAATGCCAAAATTGATGCAAAGTTGGATGTTGTGCTAAAAAGAATGGATGGGATTCAAGTCAATAAGAAGAAAAAGCTGAGCATATGGTGCATTGAGTGTAGTCAAGATGGACATTATTGAAATGATTGCCCAAAGATAGTAGGATATAGACCAACAACATCTTTATATAACCGAAATGAATATTGTGACATTTGTAGGATCTAGGGGCATCACACATCACAATGTCATCTACTGGAAAGGTGCATAAGGCTACCATAGAGCACCTATTGTGGTTTTCGTTGTTCACCAACACATGATGACAAGAATTACAAAGTGTTTCAAGACTTGAAGGATGATATCACAAGAAATGTCTTTGTTGTGCAAGCCCAACAACAACCACAATCAAGTACACAACAAGGGAATGTCCTAGTGCCGCAACCACCACAACAAAATGGAAACCACAACCACAATAAGGAGGATGTAATGCTTCATCACAATAAAGACAGAGGATGGAATCCTTCACCACGTTAAAGACAAAGAGGATGGAATCCCCAATGACAAGGTGGTTACCAATATCGAGGAGGATCCCAACGTAAAACACAAGGCCAAAGGCAACCAAGACAATTTGTTGTATGCTGCATGTGTTACAAAGCTAATCACATTGCAAGGAATTGTCCAATGAATCAAGGAGTCATATTGCGTGTATTGTCGTGTTTCTGGACAATATAATACAAAAGATTGCTTTGTGCTGGAGAAGCAACAAAAGGACACAAAGGTATGTAATGTGAACATGGTGATTATGCAGCCCAAGTTTGAAGCTAGAATTGCCTTTGAAACTGGAGAAAAGACTCCGAATGTGCAAGTTGTGACCAGATTGCAACGAAAGGAACAAGGCTTGCAACCACCAATAATCCTATAAGAACCACACATGAGAAAGACATGCGATAACAAGTACCTAGATGCTAGAAGAGAGAAATAATTGATTAAGAAATTTCTAAGCTATTGCGATCAATTAGAGAAATTGAGCATGGTACACCTCATGCAGCTGAAATTGAGGCACAAGGTTTTGGCTAAATTGTAAAGATACTATGGCAAGAAGGGGTTTTTCAAGCATTGACGGTTCTGTTGAAGTTGATGTATCTGCTATGAAACAGGGACATCTTGTAGAATATCACCAATTTGTTTCCATCTCTAGTGGAAAGTGTTGTGAGCAGAAATAAGACCATATAAAAACCAGTCTAGTATGTCAAAACAAGGAAGCCTTGGGAGGCAGATGCTAGAATGGATATGATTTTGGATTGCTACGAGATCCTGAATGCAGTCTTTTGATTTTGGGAGTATGTTGAACATGATGCCAAGGTCTACTTGGGAAGCTATCAGAAAACCGTCTCTCAAACACCACCCAATCATGTTGAGACTTGCTGATTATGAATGGGTAGAACTGTTTGGACGCCTTGAGGATATGTAGAAATTTAGATTCGAATTTTGGTAATGCAAGGTCACTATGAGGTGATCAAAATGAGGTTGATGAGACACATTATCCAGTCCTCACAGGGAAGAAATGGGCATATGATGGCTGTATGTACATAAACACAATAAAAATCAGCTGGAAGCCCACCAACCAAATGAGATTATCATAATCCCTATGAGTAAAGCATAAGGAAAGTTGTACTCAATCTCTAATGAGCCTACCCACCTTGTGGATGAATATAAGAAAATTTGTATAATTTAGAGGCCATTACGCAAAAAAGGAGGTGCGAAGAAAACCTAGATAATCTTTGCGAGAAGTTGACTGATTTGCATGCTGTGAATAAACCTGAGGGGATAGATAGAAGGCCCACCAAGATTCATATTGACTTGCGGTGTTGGGCATTAAATGCATATAAGTCTCCATTAGTGCATTCGCCTACTAGGTTTGAGATTACAAGAATATATGAGATGGCAACAGCAACAAAAGACTATATTAATCTAATTGTGGATGTAAGTGATTCAAATGTTGACTTGGTTGACTGGGCAAGATGAGAATATGAGACAAGGCCACTCGTGCAAGATGGAAAGAGACCACAATATTTTGGCACTGAAAACTTGACCCAGCTCCGAATTAAGTTTGAAGCACATGTTCTAGACTTAGCAATGTGGCTGAATGCTTTGGATAATGTTTTAAAAGGAAGTGTTGCAATGTGGTGGGCAATACACAAAGGGGATCGATTCAATTGGGAAGATTTTTGTGAAATGTTGTGAGCTAGATTTCAAATAGTAGATTTCGCACACAATTGGCCTTTTTTCTAACCTAGGTAGTGTCGTATATTTGATGACCGTACTTGTAGAGATATATGGACAAAAGATGATTTGGCTTTTGAATATTGGGTCCATATGCTCCTAGCCTCTATGTTGTTGTTGCCAAAGGCGTGGTACATTGATCAAGATCGTAGAAGAGAAACATTTTCTTGGGCTCAAGCTCAACATGATTTCAATAGATGTTCACATTCAAAGACGACAACTCACAGGTCTAAGAAGCCCTACAAAAAATGGAGATTTTTCTTTGTTTTGGTGGAGAAGATTGGTTGGAGCAAGGTGATAAAGCAAAACAAATATGAAGGAAGAAATGAGTTAATGAGGAGATAGTCGAAAGATGTAGGTATTTATGGGCAAAAAAAGGCTTTGCTCTCAAATCATGCAATTGGTATGAGGGGATCATGGTCTTTCAAGCTATCTCGGGACGAGACAAAATGTTAAGTTTGGGAGTGATCGGAGTGCAACTGCACTAGTTTATGCTTTTCACCTAAGGACATTTGGTGCTCTGCACACACCTGTGTATTTTGTGTAGCTTGCACACCTTGGTGGCTTATCATGGCACCGACAAACCTCCTTTGTGCCTATGTGGGCTTGTGTAACACCATTGAGCATATTGTAGAGCACTTAGTCTTTGCACAACTTCTTCAACACTCAACGACCATGTGGATTCTCTAAGCCACGTCACTCCATGCTAGGTGGCACCTCTCTAGCTCGCGCCATGTCAAAATACCTGCCAACATACCATGCGCGCGGAAGGCCAACTATTGCATCTATATGAAGGCGAACTATCAACTATTGTAGATGTTGAATTGTTTCATAATTGTTCTATTTTGTAACTGCTTTCTTGTAAGTCTTTTGACCCTAAGGGGACATGTTAGCATGCTTCAAGCATCTAGTATCGAATTGTCATCTTTTCACATTCTAGTATAGGAAAATTAGCTAGGAAGTGTTTTCCCCTTTTCGATCACAAAATCTTCAATATCAACCTTGCAACACATTGTACACATATGTACCATAACGTATTCTTTCTCATTCAATAGAAGATGCATTATTTTGCAAATCTCATAAATCTGGATGTGTTATGTTTTACTATTGTTAATGTTTCCTATTACATGTTCTATAATTTTTTTCATTTACAAGCTAAGTAGTTGGGTTGTCTTGGGCCCGTGGTGCATCATTGGTATTAGAGTAAGAGCTTGCATTTGCTTGTCAATACGCTAGCACGACAATAGAAAGGAACTCTACTTGGTTTTGTTTCAGAGTATCCAGAAGAATGTCATAGCAAGAGCAAGATGGTTGACACCTAGAAGCAATTATTTGAGGCACCCCAAATGTCTAGAAAATCATTCGAGACACCCTTGAGGAACAATGCGTCGAACTATTTGGCCAATACCGCGAATTCATGATACAACTTGGTCCAACATTATCCCATTTTGTGCAACTTGTCAATCCATTGCTTCAACACAAAAGCCTTTTCAAGTTCAAGTCATTCTTGACATTCTAGTGTTTGAAGGTAAAGTCGACTCCACAACTTTGGATGGTTGGATTCTAAAATTGGAGGCCTACTTCTTGGTCATTCTCTTTAGTGACTTTGAGAAGATCGCCTTTGCATTGTTGAAGATGTCCATTTCATTGTGTCATTGGTGGGAAACCTACAATGAGAAACACGAGAAATACTGCAAACCCGTGGAAGCTTGGAGTGCATTTGTTAATGATTTGTAGGAATATTACCCCCTCAAGCACTCCAAGATCGAGTATATGAAGTTCTAGCAATTGCGCCAACATAAGGAGCAATCGGTTCAAGACTACACCAATGAATTCCATGGTTTCAAAACAATTAAGTTTTATAATGATCGACAATTTGTCTTTTTGTTGATGTATTGGTTTGACTTCTTGATGTGTGTTGTGCGGGTTCATCTGTGGATTCTATGATGTGGTGCCAACTAGCATGGGAGTTGGCGTTGGGCCTAACTTGTGCTAATGCCTTGTGGACTATGCATTGACCAAGAGTGGTAATTGGGTGGAGCATTGGCTAAAAGTGTACACCGACAAGTTCAATGGTTATAGAATGGTTTGGTTCGATAACGATCAACAACTCGTCTTCTCGTTGATGTGTCGGTTCGACTTCTTGACATGTGTTGTGTGGGTTGGTCTGCAGATTCTATGGTGTGGTGCCAACTAGCATAGGAGCTAGGGCTGGGCCAAACTTGTGTTGATGCCTTGTGGACTATACACTGACCATTGAGTGCCAATCAAGTGGAGTGTCAGCTAATAGTGTTATACAATGGATCATTGGTTTGTAAGATAGTTGGCGCTGTGTTGCTTGGTGTGGGTCTGCCTATGTGACCAAGGTCAAAGCGTGGATCGTTGAGGTTGCGCTTGGATTGTTTGCCCTTTCTTCAAAAATGATAGCCCCCATCGTGTCTTCAATTCGCTGATGAATCTAAACTCAAATTATCGAAAGTTATACCACTTAGCTTGATCAACATACTCTTCGGCCTTAACAACTTTGAAAAACTAATGTGTTCCACGGAGGATGTGTGTAGTTGTAATTTCAATGGTCTCATTCTGTGTGTGGATGTGCACTATTGAACATGTGCAACAAATGGACAAGCATTTGAATGACCATTTTCATTTGCCCATTTGTTTGAGGGTGGAACACAATAGACCAATCCAATTGAGTATCCAACATTTCCCAAAGGCGTGTCCGAAATGATTGACAAACCTTAGATTGTTGTCGGACATGATGGATGAGGGAAGTTTGAAATGTACCCTCACATAATTGAATAATAGGCACATCGTGTTTGGTGCGCTAACACTTAGTGCAAGCAACCATCATGACCATCTTGGAAAACCTATCCACTACAACCAACACTGAGTCATGCATGTAGTTTCTCATAGGTAGTCTAGACAAGAAATCTTTGTGGATAGATTCCCAAGTCCTAGATGGAGCCATCAATGGTGTATAGAACCTATGCTTCTTGTTTGTTGGCATGGATATGCAATAAGGAGTGCATGATTCAATATGGCGCTCTATGTCTTTGTGCATATAAGTTTAGAAAAAGTGTTGTTGGAATAGAGACAATGGATTGCTCACTTCAATGTGCTTTGCTATCTTGGAGTAGTGTGCTTCCTAGATGAGTCACTGGTGAATGTTGCTTATAGCAACGTAGAGATGCTCGAGCTTGTAGAAAAGTTGGTTGGACAAATAAAACTTGGTGACCTGTTCACCTTGTGCGAGCGTGATATAAGTACACATGAAGTCTATATCGGTTGACTAGAGAGAAACCTAGTTAGAGAAGTTGTGGCCATGGATGTCAGGCATTGTGATGAGCGCTTGGACAAGAGAGCGGTTGAGGCAATCTGCAACCTTATTGTCCTCTCCCTTCCTATGTTTGATTATTAGATGGATTTGCTACAAATATGTCATCCACTTAATGCGGAGTGCATTCTCCAACTTGTTTTGTCTATGCAAGAACTGAAGCGGCTTATGATCAGAGTGAATGATAATCTCCTTCCCTAAAATGTAATGTTGCCATTGATTTATAGCTTGCACGATGGCATATAATATTTTTTCATACATGGAGTAGCGTTGCATCATGTTGTTGAAGGTTTTTGATGTCATTGGGTGTCCATGCTGATTGAGTATTGCATCAAGTGCATAGTCAGATGCATCAATGTTGATCTCAAAGGTTTGGTTGTTCTCAGGCATACTGGCACATCACAAAAGTGTTGTTTGACCTCTTCAAGGGTGCGTTGTTGTGCAGGCATCCACTGGAAAGGAATTTTGGCGTGCATGATTTGATTTAGTGGGCAAGAGATGTGGGAAAATCCAAGGGTACACTTTTGGTAGAATGGGCTGTTTGGAAGCGGAGGTCCTGGAAGTAGGTTGATCTAATGCTTTACTGTACAGTGTGGTGGGACATGTTTGGGTTCCTCAAAGACATCTCCATACTGCTGCACTGGATTGTTGAGTTGTTGCTGCAGTGTTGTGCATGAGACGAAGGGCATGGTCAGTGCATGCTTACTCTTGTGCTCAAGTGTCTCTAGACAGACCATGAGTGACACAAATTTATATGCGTGGGACACCAGCTTTTCGCATTGCTTGGCAGATACCAAATTGACTTCAGTCTTCCAAATGTATTTTGGGATGTGGTAGATGTAGTTATTGAAGTCGACGAACCAACATTGTTTATATATGTAGGTGTTGTCTCAGTCATAGGCATATTGCTTGCAGAGAAAAATGATTCAAACCTCAAATGACGCTATGTCATAGGTGACTATATCATGTATGGGCTTGATTTATATGGCCTTGCATTATTGATGCTCCAACGCACACTAATTTTCTTGCAATTGTTGAATCATCCATGCCTCCAATCTCATTCATATTTTGTTAACAAGGTCCAAAAGATTTTGTGATGTGCAATTTTATCTCATTTTATGAATATCAAAAAGATGAGGTTGGTGGACATGATTCTCAATGATATAAACATGCATACATAGCCATGAAGTGTTATCTATAGTAGTGACTTCATCAAGAGACAATGTAAGGTATCTTGAACGCTTCAGATTTTTTTCAAGATCCTATTTTTCTACTTGAGCAAGATAGTTATACCATTCCCAACCACTATTTATAGACCAATGAAAATTGGGAAAGTTGGACACTTAAAGAAGAATAACAAATTCGTGTATTTTGGATAATTTGTCATTGGGTGACCCTTGTTTAGCTTTTGAAAAACAACACAGTTGTATCATCTTTAACATTTGTATGATTTATGTTACCTTTCAAAATAGAGCTGAAACAGTTGCTTTAGTAGCAACTAGCTTTGCTTGAGTTTGCAAGTATATCTCATATTTGATTGCATACTTAACATGTAGACATTCATCTGTTGTTTTCCATCTTCCTGTTTAGTTTTCCTCTCTGTTTACAATTTTATTTTAATAGACCTTGCCTGCATGCTTATCTATGGTGTTTAGTTTGAGTTGCAATTTATTGCATCTTTCAAGTTTCCAACTACACATCTTGGTCCTGTGTCATTTAGGAGGTTCATTTGTGTCCTTTTTTCAACTGGTTCAATGAATGAAGACTTTGAAACCCATTCAATCTTAAATTCCTTGGCATGTCCCATTTACAGGACTTTTTTTTGGTTACTTCTATGGTTTTGATTATGAATGTCACCATGTGATTGTTTTATTGATACTCTCAATACCAGTCTCATTTTCATTGATGATTCCATCTCCTAAAACCTCTTGAAAAGCTCGCTCAATAGGATTCTTCTCATTCTCACAAAAAATATGTTAGAAACATCTTGTTCAACATATCTTGTTGAAGGATCTTCTGGTTGATTACCATTACAAAATCATGACAAAATATTTCTGCGTTTTGATGGTCCTCCATTTCTATTTCTAGGATCAGCTCTAGAAGTAGACATCTCTCTGTAAAGAATGACAATTTGTGGAGTGTTTAAGTAAAATAGATTCTGAATTTCAAAGTAAATTGTCGAATTTCAAACCCATCTAACATTTGAGAACAAAGAAATTTCAATTCTAGAATCCAAACCCTCAGTAAACATCTCGAGGCCCTAAGTATAATAGGCTCCCAATAGTCCAAACCCAAGGCTAACAAACAAAGAGAGTAGGGAACTACATAATTACTTGTATAGAAAATTATAAATTACAATTATACATTTATAAAACTATAATGAATAATCATTAGAATTGAAAGAAACGATAGTGTAATGCACAGTAATATGATAATTTATTACTCTAATAATGCAATTCCTTGGATTATTTCAACATTTTGTTGTATTAGTATCAAATGCAAGTAGTTTCTGAAATGAAATTGTTCTGTATTTTAGTTGCCATGCAAAACAATTGTGCAGTGGAGGATGATTTATTGTATTTATATAAGTTTTATCTGTATGCCTATTGGATTCACCATAAAAGAATAGACAGAGCATGGGTTACAATTTTTCCTGCCCACGAACATCGGCCATCCTTGAATATAGATTGTAAGGGTTTATTTTCAGTGTTATTAGTGCACATTGGGCTATTTATATTTATCAAGGTACAACCTATCCATATTTTGATAGGTAAATATTTTTGCTATGGAGTTTTTTTTTAGTTTTATTTTTTGGAGTGAATTAAAAAAAACGACAATGGTATTAATTGTAAATAATTTTTTAGAAGTTGAAATCTAAATAAACGACGATGATTATTATTGTAAATAATTTTTTAGAACCTAATAAACTAGTAACTTATAGAATCTTACAAATATATATATATTTTTAGTATGCTATTGATAAAACACTAGTAAAGTAGTTCCAGTGTTGTGTTTAAATTCCAAATAGCAGCAGTGAAAGAATATCATTGTGTGTTGACTCAATTATCTATTACCTTGGCCAATGAGTTGTTAAGAGGGTTTTGTTGTTATGAAATCTAGTTGCAGGGTTTAGATTCAATAGGGAAGCTTTACCTTGTTAGAACTTTGTTAGCTATAAAATTAAGATTAAAAGCTATGTAGATAAGAAGAAATGTCTTAAGCACGAGTATTAATCTTCATAGAGGAGATAAGCAGCTTATCTCAGTGTTCAATCTATGAAGATCAACGACTTGCATTGCGTTTCGTGTTTAAAAAACCATGTACTTTTCATTGCTCGCTCCAAAATCCAACAAAATTGTTGATGACTTGTGATTGATGGCGTCCATGTTCATATGTGGGTCAGGGACCCACGTATATTACTGATCTTTTAAATTTTAAAAGGTTCTTTTACACTTTAATTTGTTTATAAATATGTTAAAGCTCTTTTGACATGCTATATTACCATGTGCTTTGACTTATATTAAAGCAAGATGAAGCATGGTAATCTAAGTTGTTCATCCTTAAGATTATCAACGACACTTGGAGACTTTTGAGAAGTTTTTGGCATGTGCATCTTTGGCCAGCTCAAGGTGCCCGAATGCTGTTAATAGCCTTTGATCATCCGATCAATCAGATTGAAACAAGATTCCACCCTCTTTTTGATTGATCATGCGAGTTTTGATCCAATAAGATTTTCCAAAGGTAGTTCTAGTGATGCCGCTTAGCCAATCCTCATAACTTGCAATCATTGCGGATCCTATTCAACAGTCTAAGGTCCTCTAGAACCATATCTAGAGGTTCACGGTACCTCAAAGATCATCAATCTATCTTTAAAAGATTCCACACACTTTTATATGGTGCCATCCCTGTGCGCACCAAACCTTATATGGTCTTTAGTGATGGCTTCTTTAGGGTCCCAAACACCTACATGCTACACCGTTGAGGTCCACTCACACTGTGCAGTGTTGCTAGGTGCTAACAACATTTTTGCCTCCATTCCAATGGGGGCTGATCCCCCATTATGAGTCAAGGAGTTCCTCTTGCGGCTTGCGGGGTCGAGGGGTAGCAACCATTTGGGGTGCCAACAATGCCTCGTAGGTAGGGTTTTGACCGTCAAATTTTAACACCATTCAACACAACTGTCAGAAGGCGAAGAGTCACACATGGAAGCTCAACGCTTCATTTTCCATAACGGTTCTTTAAGACTTCTTGTCTTTGTAATCTTTGTGATTAGATGGTAGAAGATAAGCAACCATACATATCCCTCGAGAGAATGCCATATACAAAACGCGTTGATTAATTAAATGTTTTGTCATAGTTCTATGATTTTCTCTATTCTGATTCTCTTGAATATTATTTCATATTGCTTCCGCACATGCATACAATACAAGTAAATCCTCATTTAGCATGTTGTCCTCCAGATATTCCTAGGATCCAAATCAAGTTTTCCATTGGGAGAAAATATATAGTCACTCAATTAAAATACCCTTCTACTTTCTTCTACTACTTTTACATGGTTAGCATCTGAGAAAGATTTGCCTATGTAGTATAGTTCACTATAACATTCGGCCAAAATTTTGATGTGGTTTTCCATGCTTGAATGTTGAGGCTTTTATGGGAGAAAAAAACATGGCAAACAAAGTTGAAAGTGTGTTGTGTAAATTTAACTTTATACCTTGCTACAAATATGAGTTCAATCTTTTACACTATGATACCAATTCTTTGACTTTGTGTAGAAATCAAACGATGGGATGGTATGAGGCATTATACCTTGATACCAAGGATTTGCACCATGGGGCCTAGGATGGTGGCGCAAAGGATACATGTAACAAAATACTACATAGTTGGATCCTCTTGTGCAAGCCCTTGGATCCTGATTCGAAACGTTTTGGAGCCAGATCCCTGCAGAATACATCTAGGATCCTCTTGTGCAAGCACTTAGATCCTGATTCGAAACGTTTTGGAGCCAGATCCCTGCAGAATACATCTAAGATCCTGTGGGGGACCTATGGACCCTCTTGGATACGTCTTGGATCTGCAGGACCCTCGTAGGATCTTGGATGTATCCTACACCCGTAACGTCATTTTTTAATTATTTTTTCAATTTCATCCTACGTTACCGGATATGCCCCCAGGCCCTAGGAGCGCGGGGATACACCCAGGGAGCGTCCCTGGGCTGTGGATGCGCCCGGATATGTCTTGGTGACGTATCCGGGCGTATCCTGGCGTTTCCTGCAATTTTTTTTTCAATTTTGCTCTATAAAAAGTCAAACACGGACTTCAAAAAACAAAACAAAGTATGAGAACCTCTCTGCAGTTTCAATGGCTGGCTGTGTTTGACTGTTTTCAAAACGTGAGCCTTAGTCAATTCATTTGTATCTTCTTTATTAGGGCTCTATACAACAGCTGTGAAGGTTGTCAGAGCAAGTCAGCAAGT
This sequence comes from Torreya grandis, assembly GCA_037957365.1. Lineage (NCBI taxonomy): Eukaryota > Viridiplantae > Streptophyta > Pinopsida > Cupressales > Taxaceae > Torreya > Torreya grandis. Next base: position 363,159 of record JARHVA010003406.1, on the reverse strand, counting down.
CTTCAATTATTGGATCGCGTTTCAGCCTTGCCAAAATAAAGGAAATTAATGTTTGTAACATGATCAAGATGAGGGAGAGGTTGAAATCAATTGTCTTTTTTTGCGTGTCCTTTATGTCCCAAAAATATGGTTCCCCAGGACTCTTTCTGTGCAGTACATACGGCAAGATCATTTGCACAGGTATAATACAAAATCTCAACTCGCGAATAAGCTCAAAGAAGAGAACAGGGCATGGTCTTAAGTTGATTTAACACCAGGTCATCTCATTGTAATCTTCACCACGCTGCAGAGAGTGGATTTTCTTGTATTTATTTTTGTCCATACTGGTAAGTTGTAACATTTGCATTGTGTACTTGTAATAATAAATAAGACTAATATAAGTTCGACAATTGAATAGTATGATATTTGGCATTGAATTATTAGTATGTTTGGTGGTTATTTAACTTATTATGTTTCTTCTATGCATATTATGTCGTTAATTTTGCTTATATGTCTATATTTTTAATTTTTTTAATTTTTTATATATATTTTTGTACGGCCTTATCCAAACCCCCCCCAAAAAAATCGTCGTATCCCCATATGCGATTCTCGTACCCGCACCTGTACCTGTACCCATATCGATAACGTAGATTTCATCTTATGAAAAGGCAATATGGACTTCAAAAATCAATTAAAAATATAGGGACAACCCTAAAAGCAACTTTCACACTCATTTTATCAAAATAAAACACCACAGTTACCTTTCATTGAAATTTTTTTTCCACTAGAAAAAATTCATAACTTAATATTATATAAAATTAGAAATTACATTCTGTGGATGCAACAACATTCCAAAGGAAAACGAGGACAATAAAGGGATGAGGACATCCCAATAGAAGAAACACCTGGGGGAAAACAACAGAAGTCCCATAAAGGGGGAAGTGTCAACACAAAACAAAGTGATGACAAACAACATAAAGTAAGCATCCAAGGATGTTAGTCTCGAAAAAAACAGGTCCAAGGGCCTGCAAATTCGTGAGAAATATATCCCATGTAATCTTTGACCCTGCGCTTTTTACCTTTCTTCTTTTTCACATCCTACCACAACCCTTGAGAGGACTCCATTGTGACAATTTTCAAGTCTAATCCCTGGTATTCTAAAGGTGTATTTGAAATCAAATGTTTCGAATTCGAATGTATTGCTAGCTGCTTATCCGATTCTGAGCTCTCTGATTTGTGACCTCTCTTTACACCCCCTGATGGGTTTCTCATAGAAGTATTACGATCTTCTCCTCTTTCCCCCTCAGCTGGCACAAATTCCTCCACGTGTGACCCTGAATGTCGATCTTTATTTTTTTCTAGCTCTGTTGTATGCTGATTTCCTTCTCCTGGATCAATCACTTTATCCACTACTACATGACTCAGAGGACTCCATCTTTTGGAGGTTGATTTTGTCCCCTTTTTTGGGCAGGAGCATGAGCCTGAGTATAGGTAGCTTGAAGGTGCCCTATTAGTTTACATATATGACATCATATTCTCATAATCTAGTACCTAATGTGTTGTGTTTGACCATATATGAGGATCACTTTATCGGAAGGCCCTTGCTAAGAACAATCTCCACACAAATACGGGCATATGTGCACAATCCTGTTGTAGTTCTTCCTACATCATCTTTGATAAAGGTACCCAAGGTGTTTCCTATCTCATTGAAAGCATACCATAAATGTAAAGGTAGATTTGGAAGGCGAACCCAGACTGGCATCTTGGTAAATGAGAGAGTATTTGGGTCAAATCATGGAGTGATGAACCCCGCATTTCCCCAAAACCATGGTCCTTTTGCAAAGATTCTTTGATAGTCTTCTTGCTCATTGAAAAGAACAATGAAAAAGCCTTTTGTGCAAAGGGATATCTCACAATGCTTTGTCCATGTGTATGGATCCAATGATATAAAGCCGATGTTGTAGGTCAAAGTCCATTAAATCTGCAAATGATTGCACCCTTTATTAAAGTTCTGATCTCCACTATTGGCACCTCATCTGCATGTTCTATAATATAGGCACGAGGGATAAGTTGTTGCTTTAATGGACTGGATTTAGAGGCATAATTTTTAACCGCTTCTTTGAATGTCATGGGTTTGGAGGTTGATGGTTGCCCAAATCTTGCAGCTCCTCCTCACCTCCTCAATACCAAGAAAAGGGTGGAGTCCTAGCCTAAATTGTAGCTTGACAATGGATTATGATCTTGAAGAAGTTTGCCCTCATGCAAAAGACGTTGTAGCTCCATCGGAATCCCAAGAGAAAGCTCTAATTTCCGCTTTAGTTCTACCACTTGATTTGTTGATTGAACCCAAAGGCAAATGGTTTCCTTGGAGAGGGAACGAACCATCAACTGATGCCCTGTCATCTTATCTTCTATACTCTTCCATGTGATACTCTCATCAAGAGTATTACATTCTATCATTTTGACATAATGTTGACAGACTTCCATCGTGCTATGGGACTAAAGTTGAGTAGCATCACCAATACAGTCCTAGCTCCTGTCGATGCCCTTCTTGATCTTTGTGACTCCCCTTTTTTCAAATGCAATTGGAGTGAACACAACATCTGAGACAACCTTTAATTGAGCTCTGATCGGCTGGTCCAAAGTCCACTCAGTCATTTTGTCAAACATTTTGCTTGTGCCCTCCACTTCCCTAATATTCACTTGTGTATCGACAAAGGCAGACCCAAGATATTTGATGTCAATAGGGAAGATATTAGGCTTTGTAAAATCCTGGCCCACGTCAATAGACACACAGGGAACATGGAAAGCTAGCCCAATCTTTGCAGTGGCCGGTCCATTGAATGTACAAAAGATCCACATAGCTATGTTAGTGAAGTTGGCATCATCACTATCCTCCATATCTTCAAATTCTTCATGTGCCTCATAACACTTCCTCTGAGAAGCACCAACACCATAATCCATGTGAGCAGGTGCCGAACCAAAAAGCGATTGCTTAACGAGGATTTCAGAAAGATCATCCTCCCTTTGAGTATTTTGTGGCAAAGGCAAATACTGCATGACATTCTGCACAACCCCGTCCAAGCGGGCTCCAAACTCCCCCACATCTTTGCCCAACCGAACCTTGTCAAAACCTTTTCTATGTTGTATGCCCGACCAATACCACGACCACATGGAAATACCTTTCTCCTTGCGCCTAAGGAACAAATTAATTCTTTCTTGACTTTTGCTAGATGTTGGTCTTACTATAGTTACCTCAAATGATCCAATCCCTTCAAAATGTGTGGAGATACAAATCTCTTCCTCTGTAGACGACCCTGTTGACCAATTTTGGTCTTGCAGGCCAAAATTGGGCACCCCTCTTTCCTTTTCCTTGCAGGGTCTTTTAGCCCAGGTTTTGACAAGTTCATCCCACAACTGCCTTGTAGGCTTTTCTTTGACAGGTCTTTTTCCAATAAAAAACCAAGTTTTTTCTTTCTTCTGATTGCCAAGTGCTTTGGGTCCGGCAAGCAAGAGTTCAACTAAATCCATTTTGATCTTGAAGGCTTAACAGGGCAAGTAAGTTACTTCGGAGGGCCTTTTATCAGCAGAACGGACTACGTTCAAAGGGCCAGGGGTCTTTTACAAAAAGTCCCAAGGGTGGGTACCCTTGCGGAGGGCACTTAGGTGCCAAACATGACCTTTGCAATTCTTTCGAGAGGTGACTTAAAGGCCGAGAAGCCCTTGCGAGAGCAGGAAATCGACAAAATGGACCTTTATAAAAGCCCGAAGGACAACCTTGGGCTCAAGGTGTCCTTGCGGAGGGCAGATGGTTGAAGCAAAAGGCCAAGGCAGAAAGCCCAAAAAGGACTTGCCCTTTGGGAAACTGGATAGGCCAAGGACAATTCCTTCGGACATTTTGTCTGAAGAAATTCGACAAGTGAAGAAAGCCGAAGAAATTTGGAAGACAAGAGTCCAAAGGCTAGGTGCCCTTTTGGAGGGCACTTGGCCATGAAAAGAGGACCTTTTCATTTTTTCGAAGGGTTACTTTCCCTTCGGAAAAGTCCATTTGCAAAAAAGCCGAAGGAATTGCAAAGGGGGTGACAGGCCCGCGGACGCCAAATTTAAGGTAATAAGCTAGCCGTTGGAGTTCAAATGTCTGGTGACAGGCCCGCGAATGTCAAATTCAGGGTAGCAAAATAGCCGTTGGTTTTCAAATGAGATGACAGGCCCGCGGACGTCAAATTTAAAGTGATGGGTTAGTCATTGGGGAGAAGCCAAAGAACAATTCTTTCGGACAAAATATCCGAAGGAACTCATGAGCGGAGGCCTAAAGGGTTGTCAAAAGCGGGTTTTCAACAGTGACAAGCATAAAGGAAGAATTCCTTCGGACAAAATGTTCGAAAGAATTCCTTCGGACATTTTGCTCAAAAAAATTCAAAGGCCCGAAAGCCCGAAGGAAGACTTAGCGACCCGCCAAGGAAGGAGCCTGAGAGAAAAAAGATAGCCCCGAGAGTTCGAATTGTCAGGAAAAGGACAAGAAATAGCAAGAAAAGAGAAAAGCAGAGCGGATAACCTAGAACATAGCCATGCACATATAAGACAAACGCTCAGAACACTCCAGGTGGCATAGCAAAACCAGGCCAGGTGGCACAGGAATCGTCAATGGGAGAAGTAAATGCTTTCAGATGGAATAGTCTCCATCGAATAACCATTAAGAGAGTTGGTTGCAAACATTCAAGGGAGCGGCTCGTGTTTCCTTATTTTGACATTAATGAGTAACCAGCTGCGCGAGCATTAAAGAGAGAGCATGGCCCATAACATGAGGGGGGATGGCCTTGTCGGTTGCTAAGGGAAGCGACCCATGCTCTTGCAGGCCTGGACAATAAAGTCAATTTCTGAAGCAACTACAACATGGCCTTCATAGGTGCATTTAAGGAGAGACGACAACAACATGGGCTAATCCTTCACTGCAGAAGTGTTTAATGCAGCATGGGCCTCATTCCCTTGACGGGTCAAGGATCTTTTTCCAAAGTTCTCTATATATTGTAGCTTCTCTTTTTGAGAAAATGGGGGATCTCTCAGCTTTGTATGGCAAAGCCCTGAAGAAATTTACCTTTAATTAAATGAAGTGTTTTAACCCCATTTGAGCTTGCACTTTTGCATATGCCTATGTATTGTCTTATGTTCAGTCATTTTTTCTAATGCTTTCATAAGTCTATGCCATCATATCTAGTCCATTGCAAATTCTTTTCTGCAGGTCAACAAGAAGTGTCCAGATTGAAGTATAGGTGCAGGTGAGCAACTGCCCAACAACGTGTCTTTAGAACACCTGTGGTAGGTTCTTTCTCCTTATACCTCCATAAAACCCCTTGTTGAAGCATTGATGCAATTAGTTTCTCATTCAAATGAAGTGTCTATTCGCTCCTTTTGATGCAAAGTGTAGGTAAAGCTGAGCAGACCAATCAATTTTGGTGCATCACCATTTTAGTTAGGTTTTGTTTTATAGTATCCTTCTCTCTTTTCACTCCCCCATTGTTAGCAGTAGAGTTTCAGGGCCTCAAGGTGCATCAAGGGGAACTAGCCCCTAATCTAGAATTCATTCATCAGTTTTGCCACCCACAGCAAGAGGAATGTCTCCATTGTGCCACGTGGAAGAAGAGAGCTGAGTATCCCTTTCAGAGGGTGCACTCCACAGCGTCAACAGACCCCAAATGTTGTTAGTCACTACTCGATTCCATTTCACACGAATAGCTTATACTTCTTTGCTTTTTTTGTTTCATGAAAAACCCAAAGCATCACCTTTCATTGCAATTTTACCTCTCATTACACATTTGTTTTCTCACTTTCATTTTTTCAATTGTTTAGGATTGAAACTCCTTCCTTTTGCTAATCCTACGCTATTACAACCCATTTGGCACCATGGATTTTTAGGGAGCTTGCAATGAAGAGGATTGTGGATTGAAGGTAAGTTTTCAACTTTGTGGTTTTTTTACAAGTTTTTTGTTTAGTTACAAACTTAAAAATGTTTATAACTAGTTTGTAACTTTTTTGTTATTTTTTTAAACATTCTTTTAAAAAATGTCAAATGCCTTAAATTTGAATAGCAATATTATTATATTTTAACCAAGGGCTATAGGGATATGCCAAAATGTGTCGCTCTGCAAGTGCTAGTTTGGTGGGCTAAGGGACAACCTTCAAAACCGATCCGCAAGCATCCCTTTGGAAGTATGTGACGATGTTAGAACAGATACCAGGTGGAGGTGTTACATTTGGGTTTGCGTAGAGTGTAAGGTTAAATATAAAAGCTGGTATAGTTGGGTGAAAACCCATTTGTGTGTGATTCTTGTTATCAAATGAAGAGATGTTTGTGAAAGCACTTGATGATTTGATCAGTGCATCAATCTTATTTATGCAATCCAAAAATGGTTACAACAGTTATGATTATGGCAGTTACAGAGGTTATTAGTTAGACTTAACTAATATGCAGTTAAGTCTTTACATTATTTAACACCCCCTCTTAATGACTAAACTAGAGACAACTCCAAGTTTGTTTCAAAACTTTACAAAAAGAATAGAACCAAGAGGTTTAGTCATTAGATCTGCCGGCTGCTCTGTAGAAGTACAGAAGTGAAGAGAAACGTCACTAGAATCAACCAACTGTCGAATGTAGTGATGATGTATCTCGATGTGTTTGGTGCGAGCATGAAAAACATGATTCTTTACTAACTTCAATAGACTTTGATTATCACAAAATAGTGGAGTAGGTGTATATGAAGGAAGTTGCAAATAAAAAAGAATCTGACGTAGCCAAACTGCTTCACAACTGGGATTGATTGTTGCTTTGTATTTTGCTTCAATGGAAGACAGAGCAATGGTATGTTGAAGCTTGCTCTGCTATGAAACAATTCCTGAACCAAAAGAAAACATATACCCGGTGGTAGATTTCCGAGTATCAATTGATCCTCCCCAATCAGAGTTTGTATAACCAATCAACCTGAAATTTGCTGTACTCTGATAGAGAATGCCAAAGTCAAGAGTTCCTTTAACATATCGCAAAACATGTTTTGTTGCTGTCCAGTGTACTAGCTTCGATCGAGACAAAAACCGAGAAAGGTAGTTAACAAAACATAAATTTGGTTGAGTGATGGTAAGATATATCAAGCTGCCCAGCAATTGTCTATATAATGATTCATTGACCAATGAATCATCATCATGAGCTGATAATTTCAGCTCTACCTCCATAGGTGTAGAAGCAGAATTACAACCCATCATTCCAAACTTCTTCAAAAGTTTAGTGGCATACTTGACTTGAGTAATGAAAATGGAGTGGTCATGTTGCTAGAATTATACACCCAAACAATAGTGCAGGAGGCCTAAATCAATCATATCAAAAGCAGTGCACAAATCTGATTTGCTATGTCTTCGCTACCTGTGATGGCAAGATCGTCAACATATACAATGCATATCACAATGTCATCATCAATGCTTTTGATATAGAGATTTGTATCAGATGGACTCCGTCTGAATCTAGAATCTCATAGATGCTGATCAATTTTGATGTACCAGGCTCAAGGAGCCTGCTTAAGCCCATATAGAGACTTCACCAACTTGCAAACCAAATGATCACGACTAGGTTCTTGAAAACCTTCAGGGTGCACCATGTATACTTCATCTAGATGGCCATTAAGGAAAACACTTTTGACATCCGTTTGAAATACTTTCCAACCAAACTGAGATGCGATACAAAGAAGTAATTGAAATGTGACCATTTTTGCAGTAGGAGCAAAAGTCTCCTTGTAGTCTATTCCCTCTTGTTGTGAAAATCCTTTCGCAACAAGACAGGCTTTGTACTTGTCCAAAGTACCATCAGTCTTGCATTTGATTTTGTACACCCATTTGCAGCCAATGGGTTGCTTCCCTGGAGGTAAATCCACCAATGTCTAGGTATTGTTTCTCATCAAGGCATCATATTCTGATTGCATCACTTTCTCCCACTCAGGTTTGCCTTGTGCATCAGAATATCGTTGGGGCTTTGAAATATTGAAAAGATCAGAAGCAAGAGCAAAATACATAAGCTCCTCATCATCAGTTGAGTCCACAACTAACTTTCCTGGCTATTGAGACTGTGTATGAGATCGAGGAAGATCTCCCTCTCGCACATCCTATAGAGTGGTGTGATACCACTTGGGTCTCTTCTTTACCAATGATCCCTATACTTGTTGATCATTAGATGGAGTGGTCAACTCAGGTCGACGACACTGATAGACTAACGGGGTGTTAGATGTAGATTGTTGCACTGAAGACTGTGAGGGTGTCTCCAAAACATGTGGTTCCTCATCTTTCAGAGGAAGTACAATACTAAAAACCTCTGAATTATCAGAGAACTTGATTACAAACAAAAAATGATTTTGTTTCTTTTATATCAACATCCCGACTAATGATGATCTTGTTAGTAGATACATTTATTAGTCGATATGCCTTGGATTGAGTACTATAACCGACAAAGAAATATCGTGCACATTTAGAATCTAGTTTACTCTGTTTCTTAGGAATGAGAGCATATGCAACAAAACCAAAAACACGAAAATGTGTTACCTCTAGTTTGATGCTGGACCAGGCTTCTTCCAGAGTGATGTTCTCCAAAGCCTTGCAGGGACTTCTGTTCAGTATGTAGACTGTTGTGTTTTTAGTCTCCCCCTAGTATTTATACGACACACCTTTGTTATGCATCATGAATCGATCCATCTCCATGATTGTGCGATTCCGCCTTTCAACCTCTCCATTCTACTGAGGAGTGTATGGGGTTGTTAGTTGCCGATGAATTCCTTCCTTGCCGCAATAGTTTTGAAATTGCTTTGAAGTGAATTCTCCCCCATTATCGGGACTTAAGGCTTTGATCTGCTGACTTGTTTGATTTTCTACTAGTGCTTTGAATTTTACAAACTCAACAAAACAGTTAGACTTTTTGTTCAAGAAGTAGACCCACATCTTTCTAGAAAAATCATCTACGAACAACAAAAAATAACTTGCACCAAGAATGGTAGATGACTTCCAAGATTGCTTGCATAGATCTGCATGAACAAGATCAAGGAACCCCTTTGCTCTATAAACACCTTCAGTGGGAAAAGGTTTCCGCTTTTGTTTGCCAGCCAAACACCTTGCACATATATCCTGCTTGACCTGGACAGTAGGCAATCCAAGAACCATATTTGATTGTTGGAGTTTGGCCAAATACTGAAAAGTGAGATTTCCAAATCTCTCATGCCATACAACACTGGTATTATCCTCCACAATTAATGCATTCAAACTGACAGTGGCAAGATAAACAAGTCTATACAAGCCATTTTGCCCAATGCCTAGGGATATGACCTTATCATTTTTGATATCAGATAGAATGCATTTTTTTCCTGAGAAATTCACTGTAATGTGAGGGTTTTCAATTAACTGACTGATTGATAGAAGATTTTTGTTCATATTAGGTACATACCTAACATTCTTGACTATGAACTTTGCAACATTATTCAATGCAATGCGTATATCTCCTATCCCTTCTACAGCATGTGATCTACCATCACCCAAGGAAACTGAATCTGAGAAACTTTCTTTTGTAGTGAAATTAACATACTAGTCTTTGCGACATGTAAAATGTCGTCATGCACCGGAGTCAAAAAACCAATCACTAGAAGTCCTCTCATCGGAACATGATGCAATGAGAGCATATTCTTCCTCAGATTCAAATTCAACTACCACCACATTTGCATGCCCTTTTTGCTTTCTTGTTATGTGTTAGATCATTTTGTCTTTTTCTGCATTCGTTTTTAATATGACCAATTTTTTGACAATAATAACATTTTACCTTGAATTTTGGGGAAGATGAAGACGTATCTGAATGTCTTTTCCATTTCCTTTTGGATTGGGTAGCAAATGCACTTTTCGATTGGCCAGAAATGGACTCATTGAAGTGTGTCTGCTTGCGTTCTTTTTGCAGCAAATATGAACTCACTTGATCGAAAATGAGAGTGTTACTCTTTGTTATCAAGTGCAAAGCTTCCATGACGATTCATACGAAGGTGTCACGTTGTTCAGAACAAGAGCCACCATATTATCGTCATCCACCTTTTTGTTGATGGCTGACAATTGGTCACAGAGATCTTTCATCCATAATAAATGCTCTGACAGAGACCCTCTTTCCGACATTTTTGTGAAAAATAGCAAATTTTTCAAATAAAGTACTTGACTCTTTTCAAAGTTTGGTACTTGTTGTTTAGACTGGGCCATAGTGCACTTGTCTGTGCAGCATTCCAGGGCTCTGGAATCATGTCATCCGACACATAGTTTCAACAATAGAAGGGCTTTATGATGTTTGTCATAATCGGCAAAATTCGTTGGCGGTCGGTGTTCTATGTCAAGTATTATCTTGTCATAATCACGAAATTCTACAATCGTCAAGATTTTATGAGTCTATACATTATAATTCTACCCAGCTAATTTTTGGGCCTCCGGGAGGATGAGGTTTTGAATATTGGCTATTTTTCACTCCGAAAAATAATTTTTAAGCAATAAAATAAAATTTCCTAAAATTTGAGCAATTTTTAAAAATTATTTTCTTGATTTTGTTCAATTTAACTTTCAACCATTCGGAAAAAGATATTTTTTAAAAATTCAAAAAATTTGTGAACTCACGGGAATTTGCGCCTTGTGACTGCAAACTCGTGCCTACCCTTCGTGATGATTTTCGAGCCCTCCGTGATGATTTTTGAGCGCTACCTTTCCACGACTCGACAACGTCGTTTTTCCCTTCTTGTGATTGTCATTTTTTGTGCCCTTAAAATGATTGCAAAGTTTGTGTTGCATTTTTCCCACGTCCCTCTTTTTGTGCCCTTGTCCACGCGTCTATTGGCGACGGGATTACTTTTGACAACTCTTTTGCGAGTTGTTAGCAAGCTCTGCGTGTATCTTGAACTTGATTGTGTTTGCGTCCTTCGTTTTGATGACATTGTGCTTGCTCTATTCGACCCTTCTGCCTGACAGGATTGTGTCTTCTTCCGCTGTGAATGTTTTCTGGACTATGCCTTCCGCAATTTGACTTTGCACAAACATGCCTAGGTTTGGGACTGCCTTCGTCGATCCTTGATTCTTCACGACCTTTGATCTCCTCACTACGTTCTCTTTTCCATCTTCGATCTCCACTTCCCCTATGCGACCCAGGGTTTCCTCGAATGATGAACACTCATACCTTAACCAGCTTCCTCGATTGGTGGCTCTGATACCACTATTAGCAAATGAAGAGATGTTTGTGAAAGCACTTGATGATTTGATCAGTGCATCAATCTTATTTATGCAGTCCAAAAATGGTTACAACAGTTATGGTTATGGCAGTTACAGAGGTTATCAATTAGACTTAACTAATATGCAGTTAAGTCTTTACATTATTTAACAATTCTTGGTTTTAAAATCAAAGCTTGTGGTAGGCCAAACATAAATGGAAAGCTAGGAAAGGGCTTGCCACATGCAAAAATCCTTGCATACATCAGAGAGCAAGAAGAAGTAGATGCCTTTGTTGTCCTAAGACCAAAGCATCCTTTGGGAAAGAAAGGATCCATGTCTATTAAACCACTTGTTCTTCCATCTCATTCTAATGTCATGACCCCATCACACCCATTTCTTTCTATATCCGTTGCAACCACATAGGAAGAGGATTCACCTCTTAGTCACAAGAGAACAAAAGATGCAGGTCCATTGGAAAGGGCATTCCAGAATGAATCTAGGGACATAATGGAGTAGAATATTGTGCATTGTGTTTATGCATGTGGATTGCCATTTAATGTTGTTAGATCACCATATTGGCAGGGAATGGTGAGATCTATCAATGAAGCCCCTAAAGGTTCACCGACCCAGGTGTATGAAAAGGTGTACATCACCTTGTTGGTGAAAAAAAGAAAACATGTTGAAGATGCATTGAAGCTCATCAGGGTTTCGTGGATACAAATAGGGGTGTCCATTGACTCCGATGGATAGAAAGATATGAAAAATAGGCCATTGATTAATGTGGTCACAATGTGTGCAATGTTTTTGAGGGCCATTAATTGTGAGGGGCAAGTGAAAGATGCACGATTCATTGACGACATCTTGATAGAATCCATTGAGGTGGTGGGGCCTCAAAACATTGTTCAAGTTATAACGGACAATGCAAAAAATTGCAATGTTGTAGCCATGTTGGTTGAGGCCAAGTATGGGCACATATTTTGGATACCTAGTGCCGTTCATTCCCTCAAACCTTATGTTGCGAAACTGGGCATCAAAATTGACTGGATCAAACAAATCTATGAGGAGGCGAGCGAGATCCAAATATTCATAAACAATTGTCACATGTCCCAAGGCATATTCAAGTCCTTCTCAAAGTTATAGTTAAAGGTAATTTTTTTTTAAACATTCATGAATCATACATAATTTTAATTTAATTTTGTAAGTTTGTAATTTGTTGGATTTTTATTTTTGAATTTTTTTTTTTAAATTTCGTATTAGGTTGTTGAGACTCAGTTTACATCACACGTCTTGAGACGACTTGTCAAGGTGTGTGAAACAACATGGTTATCAACCACCTTTGGGGTGTATGGAGGTAGTCAAACATTGAGAGGGCCACAAAGGTGAAAGAGTTGATTTTTGATGATGTGTGGTGGGAACGTGTGGAGTATTTGCTCAGTTTACCGAGCCTATCGTGAGTATGTTGAGGTTTGTGGATATAGATCATCCATGTTTGGGTGAGATTTATGATGGAATCGACAGAATGATTGAGAAGATTAAGTCTAACATAAGTGTCAAAGAGCAAGAACCTACAGAGAGGTTTTTTAAGTGTAGCCGTATGTCATTGAAAGGTGGAACAAAATGACCACCCCATTGCTTTTTCTTGCTTTTGCCTTGACTCCAAATACTACAATGCAAGAATTGTTTATTTGCCTAGGAGGGTCCCACCATCTAGGGAAATTGAGGTTAGTGAGGGATGTAAGCTGTCATTCTCTAGACTCTTTCCTGATCCAAAAGTAGAAGACATAATTACGACAGAGTTTGGGCATTTCATAACTTCCATGGGTTACTCCCTTGGCGCTCTTTGTGACAAGTACAAGGAGGACGCTCATACGTGGTGGTACCTCCATGGGCAAGCATCCACCTAGCTCTAGCTACTTGCGATAAAAATTCTATCACAAGTAATTTTTTTTAAAAAAAAATTCTCTACCTTTTTTTTTGACATTTTGTTTTAACTTTTAATTTTTATAAATTTAATTGACTTTGCGGCTTGCCTCAATAGGCTGCAAGTTCCTCCTTAGCTGAGCTGAATTGGGGTACTTACATCTTAATCCACTTAGTTAAGCACAAGAAGTTGGCAGCCAAAAAGGTGGAGGATTTGGTTTATGTGCATTCCAACTTGCATCTTCTCACACACAAGCAAGATGATTTCAAGCAAGGGGCAACAAAGCGTTGGGATGTCGACCCAGAGACTACCGACTTGGATGCCTCCATTGCTCGACACGGAGCTAGAGGGTGCCTCACACCATTTGTATAGAGGAGCTAGTGGGAGTGGCCATGCTACTGCTTGTGGTTCTAATGAACCACATCATGATGCTTTCGATGAAGACATTGAAGACCAATATGAATATAGTTAATAATGAGTATGCTGATTTGTCTTTATTTTTGTCCATACATTGTAACATTTGCACTATGTACTTGTTCTAAGACCAATCTAAGTTCAACCATTAAATATTATGACATTTGGCATTGAATTATTAGTATATTTTGTGTTTTTTTAACTTATTTTGTTTCCTTTATGCATATTATGTGGTTAATTTTGCTTATATGGTTATATTTTTAATAGTTTTAATTTTTTTATATGTTTTTGTACGGCCATATCCAAAAATGTATCCAGGCCCAAAAATAAATAAATTGATGTATCCATGTATCCAAATCCCATATCCGTACTAGTATCAAGTTCGGCTACTTAGACAAAATATAATGCATGAAGACGATGAGATTGCAGTATAATGCTCTTCTATTCATTATGAATAGAGAAAATACATGAGTGCAAAGTATCCAGAAGATTGAGAATGAAAATTACGACACTAATATCCTAGGTGAAAGCATCCTAGGCGATTTGTCTAGCTGAAAGTGGAATCCTATTATGCATTCTATACCTCTACCAATCTAGAGGCCGAATGTAGTAATATATACAACTACAAGAAGTCGTTACATCTAAGAATGGTTATGTAATGGTTCAGTTCTGTAACAATTGAAAGTTGGTCTCCCTGATAATGTTTCAGTTTGACTCTCTGCTTTGTGATGTGCGTGGTGGTATCTTGATGCAGCACTGACGATGGGAGCAACATCTGGTGTGGTGCCAATTGGAACAGGAGTTGGCAATGAACCTGATTTATTCTGATGCTCTGTGGATCCGCGCTGACCCAGGGAACGCCAATTGGGTGGAGTACCAGCTGAAGGTGTTCTTTTGTAATGAGCGTTTGTCTGTAAGATGGTTGGCACTGGGGTTTGGCAAATTGGTGCCAGTCTGCCAACGTGACCACGGTTAGAGTGTGGCCGATTGAGGGTGTGCTCGGATCAGAATCAATTGAAGACCCTTCTTTTTCAAAATATGTTGAATTTATAAAGAAGATCTAGAGTGAACCTTCTTGGAACTTGAAGGTTCTACAATAGAGGCTACAAGTAAGGATGGAAATAGTGCAGTCCGTGGAATTGTTGGCGAAGATCTGAGCCTTAAAGATAGTCCTTTCTTTTGTGCGTTGTCTGAAAATGCTAGTAAAAGCATGTAATATAGTTATATTCAAGTTCTCATTTTTTTGTGTTTTTCTAGAAGTTTCAGATTTGAGTACTGAAAAAAAATAGTTCTTTTCCTTTTTTAATAAATTCAGATTCTGTATCATAACATTCCATTTTCCATACCAATCAAGAATCACATGGGCATATAATATGCTCTGATACTGATGTTAGTGCATAGAAATCAATCTATGCATGCAGAAATAAAGCATAAACACGGACAATGAGAAGAAGATATGAATCAATGGCTATTCTCTTTTGACCCCAAGAAAGCAAGTGTAAGTACAATTTACCTGACACCTCTTCCGATCCTTATGGTCCTTGACCACCTACATCGTGCAACTTTCTTGATTCTCAGCATTCCTTAAAATTAAAAAAAATATCTACAATATCTTACAGAAGTACAACATCCATATGAATAAGAAATCACCACAACAAAAAAAATTCTGGTTACCTTGAATTCTGAGTTGGTGCATAAGCTTCTTGTTATGATATTTTGATGTGGCATGTGGTATAATTATTGATATAGCGTATATTTATGATATAATCAAACCAGGAGGCATGAAATATAAAATAACATCTAATCATCATCATCTTTGAACTGATATTATTATCCCAGCAAGATCCTGGACGCATATCCAAGAGAACATCTTTTGGGATATAAGGTCATCAAAGTCGTATGCTATTTTTAGATAACAATAATGATATTATCATGGACCTAGCAGCAACCCCTAAGATGAGCTGTCAAAAAGTAACATTTTTAAGACATGGAAATTCTTGCATAGCAGGCCAGCCATAGATAGAGACAGGCCAATCTATCTATGATTGGATATCACGATTACCACATTTAATGTGTTGGAAATGCCCACTTATGCAAGACTTGAGAGAGGAGCCTTGTGCCAATTCATAGACCATTTATGTTTATGTATATGCACTAATATTTGAACTTTGAGCCTTTTGTTGCCCCTTACATAGTTAATAGTGTCTCTACATCCCTAGACGATGGACTGATTGTGCACATAACACGAATGAATTCAAGGTGCAAATGGATGAGTTGTCTAGTGTCATATAGTGAAAGGGTTGTGATCTGTTATAACTTATTTGCATAATCTATGCTGTTGCAAATCATCAAAAACAGATACCGTGCAGATTAACTGAATTAATGTTGCCAATGTTATAACTAGCTGAAATACAATGTATATGTGCTTGGAATTCATATCTAAGCAATATTTTGGCAACTCGTTCTTTCTTGGAAGCAAATAAAGGAAAAACCTTGCAAGAGAATATATATCAGCATCCTACAAAATTTAGACACAAATATTTACACTGGAGAAACCCAATGTGGGAAAACTCCAACACTGAGAAGATATCTCCATCAATCGTAGCCATTCAAAGATTATCACAGAAACAAATGATTATTTGCTAGCATGGAGTATTAAGCTCTTCAGTTCCTTGATTCTTGGCTCTTCACCCTTTCTCTTAGGCATGGCCCTTGGCTCTTGGAACTAACAAACAATTATCACAGGAATTAACAGACGATTATTTGCTAGCATGGAGTATTAAGCTCTTCACTCCCTTGACTCTTGGCTCTTCACCCTCTCTATTGGGCATGACAATTGGCTCTCGGCTGTTGGAGTATATCTTTTCCTTCTCCTCGCTTTTCTTCCTTGCTGCGTGATCCTCTTTGCTATTGCTACTGGAAGTGTCTCTCCATGCTGTTCTCGCTGAAATACAATGTACATAACTTGCTAAATTAATGTTGTCAATGTAATAACCAACTCGATGAAATACAATAGACATAAGCTTAGAACTCATATTTAAGCAATATTTTTGCAACTCATTCTTTTTTTGGCAGCAAATAAAGGAAAAATCTTGCAAGATAATATATACCAGCATCCCAAAAAATATAGACACACATATTTACATTTGAGAAACCTAGTGTGGGATAATTACAGCACTGAGAAGATATCTCCATTAATCAAAACCAATCAAAGATTATTATAGGAATCAACAAACAATTATTTGCTAGTGTGGAGTATTAAGCTTTTCACTCTCTTGACTCTTAACTCTTCACCGTCTTTCTTGGGCATGGCTCTTGGCTCTTCACCCTATCTCTTGGGCATGGCTCTCGGCTCTTGGCTCTTGGGGTATAGCTTCCCCTTCCTCCTCGCTTTTCATCCTTTCTGCATGATATCTCTTTGCCATTGCTGCTGGAAGTGTCTCTCCTCCATGCTGCTCTCACCAAGGGAGAGGAGAACTCCCAAGGGATGTGCTTTGGTTTATGTAGAGGTGTATTTATTGACATTAGGTGATGGTTTGGTCTTCCAACTTTTCATTTCCAAGGCTTACATGCTTTTCCTTTCACCTTCCAGATGTTTTAGACTCTTCTAGCTCCATTTTGACACTTCAAATGCTACAAAACATCTCCAGGCCTGCTATTGTTTATTGCATTTTGGAGGACCAAACTGATGAGTTTTGGGCATGTTTTTGGTGTATGTAGAGGTACGTAGGTTAAGGTGCCTAGTTTTTCCAGTTCAAACTTCAACTTGTTTTGACGTATAAGGTGTCAAATGGATTGTTCTGAAACTTGGTGGGTATGTAGGCAAGAGTGTCTAATGCTACATATCAAGAATCAACTGTTTCAGTATAAACTAACATTAAATGACAGAATTATAGCCAAAACTAATTTTGCTGATTTTCTGCATTTTGGGTGGTCAAACAATAGATTTTGAGATAAAGCTTGGTGAGCAACTTGGGGATGGTGCGAAGACCTCCTGTCAAGTTTCATGTCACTTTACAGACTATAATTTTTCTGGTCATTCTCTGTGATCTAATTTGGGTCAATTCGAGTCACATCTAAGGCATTTGTGCCTTATGGGCTAAAGACTACTACTCTGACTACATATCATCGACCATTGGACAAGGTGCACTGTAAAAGGCTTTGATGACTGACTATATGGCACGTTCTTATAAGCTTTTTTTTTAAGGAATGCAAGATGAATATGGAATACTTGCTTAGCCTTATTACATGAGTAGGCATGTGTACATATCAACCCTATAATGGACGTTGTTTTCTGCATTATATGTGGGTGAAAATCACTATTTAGCATTCTGACATTGCAATCTCTTGGTTTTAGACCACGTGCAACCCCAATCTCATCATTTTTTGTTCATCAAGGAATATTTTATTAGGGAAGCTATACTGATGGAGCATCAGCATCTAAACATTTTCATTCTAGTTGTACTTAATTGGGTCTTGTGCATGAAAACCATACAAAATTAGATTGCATCTCTTCTGTGTTTTCCGATTTATCAAGTTACCCTTTTGTTTAGGCTGGTATCAAAACCAATTTTTTGAATGCCTTGAATAAACTGGTTGTTTCTTTTTTTCATGGAAGTTTTCGACCTTAAGTTTAATTTTCATCCTTTCATTTAATATGTTCATTGTGTCTTTTCTTTCTTTCTTTATTTTGCCATATATGTGAGCCTGATCTTATGTGTTTTTAGCCGATCTTTATATGGCATATGACTTATATGACCTTAGATCACAATGGATATTAATTACTTAGATACGTGTTTAGGATCTTATGACTTAATGGGATAATAATATCAGTCCAACGATGTTGATGATTGGATGCTATTTTAGACTTCCTGCCTCCTGTTTTTGACATTTAGAAAGGATATTTGAACCATCACCTTGTTGAAGAGGAAACACTCTTTTCTTTTCGCTATTTTCATTGTTCTGTTTACGTCAAACATTGTTGGCCTCAGTTTACATAAATTATAGTATTTCACAAGTCCAATCTTGAGGCAAGCTTAATGAGAATAAAAGCAAAATGAAACGTATGAAAATTAATTGGAACGAAGTCAATATAAGGGTGGAAACAGGACAGAGAGAACATTTTGAGGCTACTGTACACTTGATGGTCCAAGGAAGAAAGGTGATTTGTATTCTTGAGAATCGTTCTACACACTGTTTTGGGAACTAATCTTCCTCATGTAATTTTTCAGGGGCAGATTCCAATCTTCCCACGCGTCTTTGGTCATGAGGCAGCAGGGTTAGCTTATCCGACCCTGTTCATCTATTCTTGTTCACCTTGGCTTCTTTTATTTCCCTTAATGATACTTTCTTACTTATTCAAATATTCCACTTTTTGTGTTTATGTGCTCTACCCACTAATGGGCTTGCAGGATCATTGAAAGTGTTGGAGAAGGCGTAACTGATCTACATGAGGGTGATCACGTCCTTACCATTTTTACTGGGGAATGCAAAGAGTGCAGGCATTGTAAATCTGACAAAAGCAACATGTGTGAAACATTAAGAATGGAAAGAAAAGGTGTCATGCACAGTGATCAGAAGACCCGTTTTTCGATAAATGGCAAGCCTATTTATCACTTTTGTGCGGTCTCAAGCTTCAGTGAGTACACTGTTGTGCACTCTGGGTGCATCGTTAAATTAAGCGTAGATGTACCCTTGGGAAAAATAAGTGTCCTCGGCTGTGGTGTCGCAACAGGTACAAATTTGTTAACACATTATTGACAACTATTTAATTGAAATCAATATTCAAAATGTTTTTTTTATGAAATCAAGGATGATGGAACCATGAAGATGAGATTTACTTGCAGAAATTAGAAAACATGTTAAGATAGTCTAAGGAGTTGGTTATTTAGAAGTGGGCCTCAAACAAATATGGTAAAGTTTTTTCAATA
This sequence comes from Torreya grandis, assembly GCA_037957365.1. NCBI lineage: Eukaryota > Viridiplantae > Streptophyta > Pinopsida > Cupressales > Taxaceae > Torreya > Torreya grandis. Next base: position 343,665 of record JARHVA010003406.1, on the reverse strand, counting down.
GAGATAGGGTTAGTGCTCGTTTCTGAACATTGCCCTACAATTTTTTTCCAGAATGCGATATATAATCCTGAGATCTTAATATCTTGGGCAATAGATTTCTCAGGGTAGTCTAGTTTACAGCTTTACAATAATTCAAAATATCATATATTGATCATTTGGAAACCCACATCTTTGTTTTATACTAGGAGAGTCTAAGAAGATGTAATCACTTAGGCTTACTGTCAGTTTGCTATTTTATTTCTTTTATTTTCCCCCTAACTTTGTTTCATTCATGATGAAATACTGAAGTGAAACTATTTTGTATGATTTGCATGCAAGAAACCATATATGTTGAAAGGAACTGAATTGCAGTATTAGATGACAATATTTAAAAGAAGCTTAGTTGGGAAGTACGAAGGTTATAGTTTTTAAAATAAGAGGACCTAAGAAGAAATAATTGGATGAACATGAAACTTAGTTAATAGAACAAGACAAACTGATTTGGGGATTAATTGATTTTTTGTTTTAAGCTATAAAATGTAAGTGCTGCTCTGAAATTTATAAATATATTATTCTGAATCTTTGCAATGGATGGCACTATCATTCACAAGTGGGTTTTTGTTTTCTATAGGTTTTGGGGCTGTTTGGAAGGTGGCTAACATTGAGAAAGGATCAACTGTGGTCATTTTTGGCCTTGGAACAGTAGGCTTGTCTGTAAGAACTCAGAAACAGAGAGCTGTGGCATTTATTTGACTTCAATTTTTTAAAAACACTCTAAATATGTAAGGTCTTTTTAGTGTGTTCTAAATTTAACCTTCAGTCACATGGAATTTGTATCCTTGTTTCTATGAACAGGTAGCCCAAGGTGCAAAATTAAGAGGGGCATCTCGGATAATTGGTGTTGATATAAACTCTGACAAACATGAAAGGGGTAAGATTTGAAATTCTTATACAAAATGCTAATGTGCCAATATTTTGTCTTTTTTTTTAATATATGATACTCTGTAATTTATAAAAATACAGATTTGAGTCTGGTCCAGGCATTGTTTCCTTTGTGCAGGAAAAGCATTTGGGGTCACTGAATTTATTAATCCCAATGATTGCACGCAGCCAATTAATCAGGTAAAATTTCCACAAAAAAGATGTGTTAATATGTGGAGCCATCACTCACCACACATATATTTGATAAAGTTTAGTGTTTCATTTTAGGATCAATACAAATCACTCAACACAGAGATAAGAAAAAAAAATAAACACTTGAAGTACTTAGGGTGGGTATTGGATGTACCTTGGTAATGAATTAAGCTCAATAAACAAAAAATGATGATATGACTAGAGAGATGTGCCTATATATGCACATCACAATTTGGGTAAATGCCAACTTGAGATAATACTTAAAAAAAAAACAAAAACACACGATCCTTTGATGCCACAAGTTGGACACTAAAGGCGTTGACAACTAGAAAGATATCATAACACTAACAACCCTCCCCAATATTGACTTGGGGATGCGACTAGAGGAAGGTGTCATTACACTAATATGCCCCCTTGATGACAAGTTCCTTCAATTCCGAAAGATCTTTCAATTCGACAAACTTGGATATGATAAGCCTTTGGTGAAGGTATCTGCAATTTGTTCCTTAACTAAAAAATAATCCATTTGAACTACACAATCCCAAAGAAACCTTTGAAAATAAATTCTAATGAACCTCAATAGACTTGGTCTTAGCATAGTACACAAGATTTTTTGCCATTTGCACAACAGTTCTATTGTCACAATTCAACGCGGTAGGCTTCTCCTGACAAAAACCAGGCTCATATACAATGGCCCAAATGATTACAAGATGTCTCGTACCCAACTACAACACCTTTGTATACTACCTCAGTGGGTAAAATAATAATAGTAGGTTTCATCAACTCCGCAAAGCAATATCTCTTGAATTAAGATCTTAAAGAAGTCTTGTAGTAGATCTCCTATCATGTTGATCTCTAGCCTAATTAACATTAGTCTAATCAAGCTAAGTGACCTGCCCTCTACAAGATGACGAGTGACTACCTTCTAGTGACTTCCTTAAGAATTTTGCATGTAGCTGGACACTAGATTGACATTGTATACAATAGCTCTTTGGTATAAGTCTAGTATTTCAAGCTACCACCAACTCTTTAATATCTATACAATGTAGCATCAACCTTCCTAGGGAAGGCAACTTGACTCTCGAAGCGAAGGGTAGGTGAAGATTAAGATCATCCATTTGAAACTTCTTCACTAGGTCTAAAGCATACTTAGGATGTGAAAAACATACCATATTCTAACTTCCATATTTGCACACCCAGGAAGTATTGCAACAAGCCCAAATTTGTCATATGAAATGTTGTCTTTAAAATTTTCTTCATAATATGAACCATGCCAATATCACTCCAAGGAATGATCAAACCATCAACATTCATTACAAGGTAAGAGGTCACCTTTATCAATCTTAATGTGCAGGTGGGGTTTTACAAGCAATGACAAAACCACTCCTAACAAAACAATCACCAATATTCTCTTACCAAATGCTAGGAGTTTGCTTCAGTCCACTCAGAGTTTTGCAATTAACAAATAGGGGTAGAAGAGTCAACATAAAAATAAATCTGGGGTTGCTGCATCGAAATTTATTCGTTCAAGTCCCCATAAAGGAAAGAAGTTTTGACATCCATTTGGTGTACTTACCATCCAAATATAATAGCAATTGAAAGCACTATCAAAAAAGTATTCATTTTAACAACATGGGCAAAGTTCTCAGTGGTCAATAGTAATACCTTCATTTTGAGAAAACTTTTGCAACAAACCCAGACTTGTGCTTTTCCACTTGATGATCAAATGTAAACTTAATTTCTATACCCACTTGCACCCACCAAGACTCTTTACTGGTTGAATTGGCACCAACTAACAAGTGTCATTCTTCACGAGGGAGTTGTTCTAATTTGCCACAGTATCATCCCATTCTTTCTTTTGATGATGAACTTTCTCACAAGTTGAAGGATTATACGTATTCGTGACCTTAGCAATGAGTGCAAAATTAGCATGTTGTCTCTTTCCACAAGTCCTCCTAATGCCTTCCACATCGCCTTCATCATAACCTGCATCCTCTAAAGTTTTTGCAGCCCACTCTGGATAGCGAGCTTCATCAGCAAAAAAATTCACAGGCATACAAGGATCAACTCTGGATAGTGTTACAAAAGACTATTGCATTATTTGAAACATTTGAACTATCTAAAGGAATATCTCGAGACTTGTTGGGAGGTGCATTGGAATTTACAAATACAAGGGGAGGAGGAGAAGCTGAACTTGTGGAGGAAGGGTTCTCTTGAATTCCGCATCTCTTTGAGTGATGATTTGTTGAGACTAGGGATGGAATACAATTGAATACCTCAAACTTATCAATGTAATCAATTAATGCGTGTTTGTGATTCTTAGCCTTCAAATTCCATCTCTTCTCATCTAAGATTATATAGGTCCATGCATCACAACCAAAGATACCGAAATAAGTGACTATAAGCTTCTGCCAGCACCAGGCCTCTTTAGGAGTAACGTCTCTAACAATTGTAGCAGGCATCCAATCGAGAAAATACCATGCAAAACTCATCATTTCTACCCAAATCTTGTAGTTGATACCTATTGCATGTGACAAACATCTAGTCATCTCTAGAATGGTTCTCTTCTTCCTCTCAGCCACTATATTTTGTTGAGGTGCATAAGGAACTATATGCATTGACAAGAATATCAAATTCCTTGCTTTATGCTCAAGTGATGTAACCTTTTGTTCCTTGGAGTAATATATGATGCATTTAAAAAAAAAAAAAAGAATAAGAAGAATATCAAATTCTTTGAAGAAATTCTAAAAAGCATTATATATATTTTATTTACCGTTATCTACCATAATGGTTTTGAGGGTCATACCTCTCTGCTTTCCAGAAAGTGTCTTGAACTACTTACTTTCTCAAGTACTTGGTTTTAACTTCTTACTCTTCAAGAAATAAAACAATTATCTTTGTATGAGACTTTACACAGTTTTAATGTGGAATTGGGAGGAAATATATTCAATCGAAAAATCATCCCTTTCTTGATAAGATGACAGTTAGCAATTTCCTGTTGCTGGACTTATCTAAGATGTAATTTCCACACTTTATTTTAATACAATTTGAATGTTTAAGAAAAAGGGCATAAAACAACTAACCATACACATTTTCAAACTCTCATCATATCCCATTATATAAAGGTGAAGTTTGTCTTTTAGGTCACGACCAACCTAGACGCCAATTTGGTGTATGATACCCCCTTGCAGAAGATCTCAGGGGAATTTCTTTCCATTTGCATCATGTATTGTTCATATTTTGTACACCTGGGTTTCAGCTGTTAGGCTCATAAGTTTACATTCAAATATTATTAGCTGGGCTGTGTTTTTGATTAAATATTGATTGGTTAGCGCTATGGGTAAGTTTGCTAAGGCAAACTTTGCCTGTTTATTGAAGTACCTTCAAGGGGTTTTGTTATTATGCTGCTATTGAAGGTAACCTTTGGTTACATATTTATATGTATACTTTTCTATTATTGGAATCACCTGTTTTCATGCAATATAATAGCATTTATATATATTTCTTCAACATATCTGCTCTTTATTGTTATGTACATGTGATTGGTGGACCGTGTATTTATGCATATTATATCAATGAGAACAGCTGTTATAAAGAATGCTTTGGCCCTTGCATGGCTTTACGTCATCCTTATGATCAAGTTTGAGAATATTCTTAGACATCCATATGTAAATATTTGTCTTTGTTTCAGTCCCAAACAGAACATTCTTTACGAGCTTTATTTTTTTTGATAATTTTCTTAAAAGAATATAATTGATCAGCAGTTCTAGCCTAAACATATATTTGATTTGTCTGGCAGGTTCTAAAAGAAATCACGGCAGGGGGAGCAGATTATTGTTTCGAATGTGTTGGGGATGTTGACGTGATACGGACTGCGTTAGAGTCCTGTTGCGATGTACTTATAATTTCTGCACTTGAAATTAGTTTTTTTTGGCTAGAATAAATAGGGGTTACATGTCCCCTACCCAAATAACAAATTAGCAAGTAAAACTACTCAAGACCAGCCCACCAACAGAGCAAGGAAACAATATATTCAGTGCATAGCATCTTTGATAACTGATCTTTTTTGGTTGGTGATGGACTGCATTATGGTCCTGTTGTGATGTACCTATAATTTCTGCATTTGAAATTGGTTTTTTTTTGGGTAGAATAATTAGGTTGTGTGCCTCACCCAAATAAAAAATGGTCAAGTAAAACCACTGAAGATCAGCCCACCAACAGAGCAAGGAAACAATATCTTCAGTGCACAACCTCTTTGATAACTGATCATTCTGTTACTAATGCCAGGACAGCATTTCCTATAGCATTATGAGTAACATCAAAATGCTTGGCCTGTTAGAATTGTTACAGCTAATGCCTGGCAATTAAGCATAACATTCTATGATTAACAGTATCATGCTCGTTGTTTATTATTATTATCTTTTTGGCGCCACCCATAGTTGTAGAGTGGGAAAATGTGAAAGACAGGCAACTGCCTCATCTTATGGGCTCTTCTTGAATCTTGTCCCGCTAGATCCTCATTGCCTGGTTGTCCTCCTCCCGCTCCTCCCATCTCTGCATTCTGTGTCTTTGAGTTGGGTTGAATTATCATTGTCCCCTGGGCACTCTCTGGAAGTGGTTTGGCTTAGTGGTTCCCAATACTTAGCTTTATGTATGATCAAAGTGTTTTGCTCGTTTTAGGCATTTTCTGCCCCAAGATTTGCTAAGTTATCAGCAGTTTGATTCCCCTCTCCGTATACATGGGTAATCCGTAATAGTACCATTATCATAGTTTTGAATAAGTAGATTACCTTCCTCAATCAATGAATTAAGATTCCAATTTTGTGTCTTTCCTTTCACCATAGCCTCTGTTAGAATTATAAAATCTCCTTCAATCCATTGATCAGTATGATATTTATTTTGAGTGATTTTAAAGCTTTCGCCAGGGAAAAGGCTTCAGTTTCATTGTTGGTTGCCCTAGGTAATCCTATAGCATGTGCTATCTGCGTCCTACCTTTTTCATCTCCAATCCAGCCCCCTGCTCCTGCTCTTCTCGGGTTTCTTCGGGAAGCGCTGTCAAAGTTCAATTTTATCACACCTGGGGGAGCGTGTGACCACTTTACATTCTTCCTTCTATCTATTTACATCCCTTCTCCTATCTACCTGAGACCTCTCTCCACTATTGGGGGACAACTTGCTTTGGATGCATGGCCACTGTGCCACGGAATCCCATTATGCTGCTGAGATTTTTACATTTGCTGTCTTGACTTTACTGATGACTACTTCAGAAGTTGCTTGTTCTAGATTGAAGGTTAAGGTAGCCCATTCCTTTTGCTCTCCTTTGACCATTCTTTCCAAATGTGCCAAGAAATTAATTCTGGTATTATGCTCCAAAGGTTAACCACACTGGCATGATTGCTTAGTTGAGACCAAACCTTTATTAGATCAATCAATTCCTTGTGGGGTATCCAAAGATACCTTATTTTCTGAAAATACCAATCCCACACCTTGACTGCAAAACTACAGTGAATCAATAAGTAATCCACTGTCTCTTCACTTTGCTGGCACATTATGCATCTGGTCCCTACCCAACCCACTTTCCTGCACTTTAGTTTTCTTTTTTCTTTTTGGATACATCTTTCATAGGTAATGTCCTTACCAAATGTTGGACTAGTATTTTTAGATTCATAAAATTCTAAAAGTTAATAAAAAGGCAGCTATTTTAAAAAGCTTTTGTTTTCCATTATTTCAGGGCTGGGGAATGGCAGTTGTACTTGGAGTTCCAAGTAGTAAAATGGAGCTTTCTGCACATTATGGGTCACTTCTTAGTGGGCGTACTTTAAAAGGGACACTGCTTGGTGGATGGAAACCTAGGTCCGAGTTGCCAGCTTTAGTTGATATGTATTTAAAAAAGGTAAAGTTAAAACTTTTGCTATGATTTTCTAGTCGATGATCTGTTTTTCTATTCTAAAATGCAAGCATATGATTTAACTTTCGGAATAACATCAGCTTATGTGTGTAACACAATATTCACTTATCTGATCTTCTTATACGCATCCAAGACCTCATCATAATCATATTGTATGCAGTTGCAGCCATTATGTAAGTAAATCATTGTTCTGTTATAATATTTGGAATAGAACACACATTTTAAATTTAGCTGAATTGAGATATCCAACCAACTTATCTTGACATTCTTATCACAATTTTCTAACCACCTCTGAGATATGAACATTAGAGCAAGTCAATAATTTTGGTGAATGGCAAGCTTGTTATAAAATGTCCCTTGGATTCTAACCAGGGTAGTTCCCACATTTATTTCACAAAATAATGCACCACATGATGTCACACAATGACAATCTGATCTTAAAACTCATAGAATCACACACAGTAAACAAGTACATGAATTCATACCATGATTGTTTTTGAAAAAATATAATTATATATTGGTATGCACAAAGCTTACAAGAAATCCAATCTCGTTTTCAAGTTTGCAAAGTGAGAGAGGAAGAGGGAGTACAGTGTATCAGATTTTCTGAACGGTGCATACAGAGGGCCTTACTAAAGAAATAGAGCCTAACAAGAACATAAAAATCCCAGCATACATATCACAGCCTCATTTTCAAGGGAGGATAAAACAAAACATATAATTCAGAGGAGAGAAGTAACGTCAATTAGAAGACAACAGTAGTACCAAAAAGCCTCAGAAAGGACAAAACATTTACTTTTTAAGGCAGATAACAAGAAGAAAGAAAATTATTCAGTCATGCCCATAATTTTCATCCAATGAAAACAAACAAAACAGGGAGATATATATATATATATATATATAACACAATGTTCTCAAAGTTTGTGTATATATATATATATATATAACAATGTTCTCAAAGTTTATATATATATATATATATATATATATATATATATATATATATATAACAATGTTATCAAAGTTTGATGAACAAGATATATATAGACACACACACACACACACACACACACACACACACACACACACATTGTGTATATGTTTGAATGCGTGTCCTCTTGTTCTTCAAACTTTGAGACCATTGTACACACACACACACATTGTGTATATGTTTGAATCCGTGTCCTCTTGTTCATCAAAATTTGAGAACATTGTGTTATATATATATATGTTTGAATGCGTGTCCTCTTGTTCTTCAAACTTTGAGACCATTGTACACACACACACACATTGTGTATATGTTTGAATCCGTGTCCTCTTGTTCATCAAAATTTGAGAACATTGTGTTATATATATATATATATATATATTTGATTGCATGTCCTCTTGTTCATCAAACTTTGAGAACATTGTGTTATAATATATATATATATATATATATATATATTTGATTGCATGTCCTCTTGTTCATCAAACTTTGAGAACATTGTGTTATATGTTCTCAAAGTTTGATGAACAAGAGGACATGCAATCAAATATATATATATATATATATATATATTATAACACAATGTTCTCAAAGTTTGATGAACAAGAGGACATGCAATCAAATATATATATATATATATATATATATATAACACAATGTTCTCAAAGTTTGATGAACAAGTGTGAGGATACGCATTCAAACATATACACAATGCCAAAACACCAAGCAATCGGTACCACACATAATGAAAATTTACAGCCTATTTCACATCTGTGAATCACTTGTTACATGATCATTAACTTGATTTACATTAGGTTCATTCATTTCACGTAGTAGTTCTTTTGGTTACTATTCCTATGAAACAAGGTAACAAAACAACATTCCAATATCTAGTTTAAATACACAAGGTGTTCAATCAAAATTATTCTTTAGAAGCCATATTATACGCAATTGGTCCCTCAAAATCAAACAAAAAGTCAATGGAATCTTTAGTAGAATTACCAGAAGGCTAGTCAGGAAAGACAACACAAAGACCTGCAGTATCACTCATCAATGATATAACATAGTATGTCATGTAACAATCAATCAACATGCCGACAACCAAGCCATAAAGAATGTCAAACATGACAATTTGAAAGGTTAGAAACACATGACAGGCACAACCGAAGGACAGACTAGACCCCCGTTCTATGCATGCCTTTGCCGGCGCTTGCTCCGAAGCTGCCTATATACCCACTAATGTGAGATCATGGCCCAATGTAGTTTTGCAAAATTACGCGTTAATAGACAAAACTTGTTGATTAATACATCCACTAGGGTTAACAATATTTTTTTCAAGTTTACTAAAACATTGGTTTACTGGGATTAAAAACATGGTAAGCGGTTGAAGGACAAACCTTAATTGTTAGTCTCTAATGCTTGCGCCTACTTGTCGAGCTACCTACATATCGGCTTATGCGCATCCGCATGAGCAGAATTAGGGGCAGCTGTAGTTCACCCACATGGTTAGTTTTTAAAAACCTTTTAACAAAAAGGGCAAAGCGTCATTCTAAAACTTGTAGAGTTAGTACACTTGTTTACCCAACTGGGTAACTACCTATAGCCACTAGTTGGTCCTCTAATTCTATTCGAAGTTCACTTCTCGTTGTTACTTAGAAGGAAACTTAAATACATCACTCACAAGTTTCAAGGTGTAATCAAGGAGTTATATTGTTAAGGGTCTCACCTAATCCCTAGCATTGAGTTAAACTCATGCAATAACAACACTACAATTGTAGTTGACATGCACGAGGACTAATATCATATCATAACTAAAAGGTAAGTGAGATAATCTTCAAAAAGGGCTCGGAGCTTGAAAAGCCCCGAGGATCTGCCACGTGTTATTACTTCTCTTCACAAGCCTGGGCATTCGGGCCCTGGAGACCTTTTGCACCTTGCCCACCAAAAGGTAAGTGGGACAATCCTCAAAAAGGGTTCGGAACTTATAAAACCCGGAGCACCCGCCACGTGTCCAACTTAGATTTAAGCTAAGACTCTCGGCCAATTTTTACTTTTGCACCATCCTTCTTGATACGGGGAAAGGTGAAAGATCCTTCCGATCCTTGAAAATAGTCTTAGGAGTCCCCTGAGATAACCACATGTCTTTCATTCGGCTCATCGGGCAATTCCTCACCTCAGTCACCAAAACACATCGAAGGTGCAATTCGGTAATTTCATTTGGGGCCCCAGATCATTTCTTCTTCGAGCATAAGGCAACAAATCAATGTATGCAAGGAGACTTGGATATATTTCTATCTTCTCCCAATGGATCTTCCCACCGTGAAACCTTCGGCTGAGACAAATGGCCTCATAATTCCTTCGGAACTACTGGAAGTGTCCTCCATCTTCAGAAGGTGCCGTTCGGAAGTTGCGTAGGTGTCCTTCGCCTTATGAAAGTGCCCTTCGGGAATTTTGCAAAGGCAAAATGCCCAAAGGAAATGATCCTTTGGAGCTTTTACAAGGGCAAAATGACCCCACATATTCTTCAGGCTTTTTGTGCGGAAAAAATGCCCGAAGGTTAAGTGCTTTTCGGACCTTTTGCTGCAGACAAAAGGTCTGAAACAAATAACCCAAAAACACTTGAGACCGAAAATATAAGACATGGAATTCTTTCGGAACTTTTGTAGTGGACAAAATGTTCGACGAAAATAAATCTTCGAAGCTTTTTGTTTGGACAAAAATCCCGAAGACTTATTTTTGTTGGGCATTATGTTCATGCAAAAGGCTCGAAAAGTCTAAGGGAAAAGAGACCTTCAACAAGCAAAGACACGAGAAAGGACTTAACAAGTTATGAACATGAACTTGACCTTCCAAAGGAAAACATGGAGATAGAACTGGGACTAAACGACTTAAACATTGATACTCAACCTAGGTTGGACTTAGGCATTTTCACGGACAAGGGTCTAATTATTCTAGTGTAATTTTGGGCACTTTCACAAGTTCTCATGAAACTTGGCAAATCGACAAAATACCCCGTACAGACATATTAGAACATATCAGATTTTCAACCTCCCAAATCTTTTGACTCTGAAAAGGGCACAAATTACTTGGTGTAGATTTGGGCTCCAACATCGGCTCTTGTTCACGGACGTGTATCCCCAGTGGGTACACAAAGAATACCAGACCAGATGCCTATCCATTGGGCCATGGAGTTAGAATTTGCAACAAAGGCAACGAAAACACACAATGGGTGAACAAAGTTATAACAAGGCATCTAAGGACAACCAGGAAGGAACAAGAGAAAAACAAACTGTTCAAACACAACCCCAAACAAAGCAACAAGAACACAAAGAGACTATACAACATGTACATACTTACATGGGTTGGCATGGGCTCAATCCAAAAATTGTTTGAGGTGTCTGCCATTAACTGGGAGCTCCAAGATTTCTCCATCAATATCCCTGAGATAAAATGTGTGGTTCCCTATTTGATAATCAATGGTGTAGGGACCCATCCATAGGGAATCAAATTTACCATGTTTTCCTTTATCTTCATGTCTGCTATCCCAGAGTAGAACCAGATCACCAATTTGAAAAGCTCTCGGGGTGACCTTATCAAAGATCCTTTTGAGCCTCTCCTTGAACTTCAAATGCTTTTCATGAGCTTGTCTACGAGATTCATCGAGCTCTACAATCTGGTTAATCCTTTCCTTATAGTGGTCTACTTCTTCACCTGTAGCTATTTGTTGCATGAATTGATAAGTAGGTAATTGCAGATTAAGGGGTAAAACAACTTGAGCTTCATAAACAAGCTCAAAGGGGCTTCTTTTGGTAGAACTTTTAGGAGTCAATCTGTCAGCCCAGACAACAAACTTCAACTGCTCACCCCATTTCCTTTTGTTGGCATCCAAAGTCCTAATAATCTTTAATAAATTTTTGTTATTGGACTCGGCTTGCCCATTTCCTTGCGGATTGTGATTGGAGGCATATGCTAGATCAATCCCATAATCTTCACACAATGCAACTAATTGTTTTGCTCTAAAGCACATGGTATTGTTACAGACAATTTTAATTGGCACTCCAAATCGACAAATCACATTATTCAAAAGGAAATCAATGACTACCTGGTGGGTCGATTTTTTGGTAGAGATTGCTTCAACCCACTTTGTGAAGTAATTAGTGGCCACTAAGATCCACTTTTGATCAACACTTGAAGCATCTGATATTTCACCCATGAAGTCCATTCCCCATTGCCTGAAAGGTCCCTCAACAGAAACCGATTGTAGGGGAAGTGATCCGGATGCTTTCATTCTCCCAGAGAATCGCTGACACTCTTCACATCTTACCATAGTAGCGACATCTTTGAACAATGTGGGCCACCAATAATCGGCCCTCAGAATCTTGCGTGCAATGACTTTGGGAGCAAAGTGACCACCACACACATCACTATGGAACTCTGTAACTAATTTGGAAATCTCATTTTCCACTAAACACCTCAAGAGAACACCATCCGAGTTCTTCCAAACCAGATCATCCTGAAATAGGAGATACTTCTGGGATACTAACTTCAAGGCCCTCCTTTGATTTTTGTCTAAATGGGGAGGACAATTCAGTCTTTAAATAATAGACTATATCTTTGTACCATGAAGACTAACTGTACTTAGATTTAGGGCTATCAACAACCCCTTCTACATTATTCACCTCTACAGCCTGGAAGTTGGCTTCAGTGATCAGCTTGGCGAGACCTATGCCTTTTACCAACTTAGTAGTTTGTATTTCCAGATCATATTCTTGGAGCTTATTGACCCATCAATATCTTTTGTCATTAGTTTCATTCTGGGTTAATATGTCCTTCACCATAGTGTGAGGAACATAGGCCATGATCCTTGAACTCAGAATGTAAGATCTGAACTGTTTGACAGCCTTTAAGAGAGCAAAGGCTTATTTTTTCGTTATGGTATATTTCAGCTCAGATCCCTGCAATGCTTTGTTGAAAAAGGCAATTGGCTGCTCATGACCTTCATCATTCTTTTGTAGCAGCACTGCAACAATAGTATGTTCAGATGCAAATGAAAAGATTTAGAAATCTTTTCTATAATCAGGACTGACAAGCACCAGAGCAGTTTTCAAAGCTGCCTTGATGTCCTGGAATGATTTGGTAGCCTTTTCCTCCCACTTTATAGTTTGATCCTTTTTTAACATTGAGGTAATGGGCAGAGTGATCTTTGCAAAATTGGAAACAAACGTTCTAACAAAATTAATCTGGTCGAAGAAAGATTGAATGCCTTTCTTGGTCTGTGGGATGGGTACCTTGTCAATGGCCTCTACCCTTTTCGGGTCTATCATTACACCTTGCTTAGACATAATGTGCCCAAGTAGCTTTGCCTTCTGTACTCAAAGTGGCACTTCCTAGGGTTGAGGGAGATTCCGAATTCCCTGCATCTGATGAGCATTTGTTCCAAGTGCCCCAAGTGGTCATCTCTTTTCTTGGAGTATACTGTAACATCATCCTGATAGACTGCAATGAATTGGTTGATTAACTGGACGAAGGCTACGTCCATTGCTCTCTGGAAGGTGGCACTGGCATTCATTAGGCCAAAAGGCATTCAGACATACACATAGGTGCCCCATGGGGTAGTGAAAGTAGTCTTTGACCTTTCGGACTCCTTCACTACTACCTGGAAAACCATCCAGAGTTGACAACTCAGAACCAATAACATCTTGGAGCATGTTGTCCATGTTAGGCAATGGATAATTATCATTCAGTGAAGCCTTGTTCAAATTCCGAAAATCAACACAGAGCCGGATGTCTCTGTTCTTTCTCATAGGGACTAGATTGGCCACCCACAATGAATACCTCATGGGTTGAATGATCCCCCCATCCCTTAACTTCTTTAGTTCCTCTTGCATCTTGGTGGCCAAGATGGGATTGATAGGCCATTGTTTTTGGTGGAGTGGTTTTGTACCAGGCTCGAGGGGGATAACATACTGGAACAAGTCCTCCTTATAGGCTTTCAGCTTTGAATATGGACCATGCTAAACAATCCTGGTACTTAATTAAAAACTTGATAAACGTTTCCTTACCTTTCTTACTCAGGTGAGTGCCGAGCCAAATCTTCTTTGGATTATCCTTAGTCTTGATGTATATCTCAGTTACATCCTTTGATATAGAAAAATTTCTAGATTTGACTCTGTTAGCTCCGTCAAAGGATGCTTCAAGACTAACCAATCCTCTAGGGATAGTATTAGTCTTCAATTGGATAATTTCTTTTCCATATAAGGTTTCTTTTCTATCACAAACCTGTACCATGGAGTCCAGATCTGTGATGGTTCCTTTGAACTCATCTATACAACACAAAAACCTTTTTATTTGATCATCATCATCAAAAACTTGCCAATGATCGATGTTGTTCGGGACAGAAGGCCTTACCAGCACCACCACCTCATATTCACAAGAGGGATTTCTATGTTCAACTTTAAACTCTACTACCCTCTTTGCAAGCATATCTGCCACCTGATTAAGATCTCGGGCATGATATTCAACATTGAAAACGTCAAACCATTCCAAGCAGTCCCATACAACATTTCGGTACTGCTTCAGTGTCTTCTGTTTCGTGGTGCAAACAGCTCGGACTTGCTTCACCACTAACTCTGAATCGCCCTTGATCAATAAACTTTTGAGTCTATATTCATGGGTGATCCGGAGGCCAATCAGGGGTGCTTCATATACCGCGATATTATTCGTGCACTTGAAGGACAATTGGAAGGACCGAAGGAGTATCTGTAAGCTTGGCCATTAGGGGCATATAAGACAACCCCTGCTCCATTTCCAATGTTTGAACATGCTCCATCAAAATGCATGGTCCAGATAGAGTCTTCATCCATGATACCAAAGTCAGGAGGCAATTCCTCGTACTCCACACTCCCCACAAAATTCTCAATCTCTGTATCCACATACAACACTTCATTCAACTAGTATTTGAGATCTTCTAGGACATGAAGCATTTGTGGCTTCCGATTCAGGTGAACCATCTTTCCATCTAGAGGTATAGTGGCATATGACAAGTCTATCTGAACACTACCCCCAATACTAGTAGCCCATTTTCTAGACAGCAACATACCCCATTTTGGCAGACAATCTACAACAACAACGTCCATACTCAGGAATTTATCGAGGTATTGTGCGAGCTGCACCACCAGTTCTTTAAGCACGCCAACAACAGGTACTTCTCTGGAATTCATGGCGAGGCATCATCCATACGCTGCAATTATTCTTATATAGAGCTCATTCAACACAACCAGTGGCATAATGTTACAAGACGCACCGGAGTCAAACATGCAATTATGGACAATTAAACCATTAATTAGCAATTATGGAGTCAATTTGGCTCTCTACCAATGTTGTTCCTAAATACACCTCTAAGTGATGTTCAGGGGATTCTGAGGTGTTCTCACTTTCCACAGGGGAAGTGGGAGAAGCTCAGCTTCAACAATCTCATTGGCAGTAATTTTCTCAGTGAATCCCAAGTATTCAAAAGCTCTTCTCCTATGCTTTGGAATTCTGAACAATTCCACAAAGGGTACTGTGACCTTCAATTGACTCAAAACATGGGCCATATCACAGACACTATATTTAGGCAAAGGAGAATTAATAGGTAAGCTTGTAACACTTTCATTTGGGATCCACCCCTCAAGAGTTAGGGGAATAGAAGTAGAACTAGTATTTTTAACTTCACTTTTCAAAGGAGGCTCCCTGGGTTCATCCTTCTTAGGAATACTAGACAAGAGCGGGGTTCTATTCTTGGCCTGGGTACCTTTTGGCTTAGCATTATAAGGTGCAGAATCAGGATTGGTGGAATCTTGGACCTCCTTATTTCCTTTGGTCTCTGCTTTAGGACCAGTAGAGTCTTTATCCTTTGGAGGAGCATTTTGATCTTTACTTCTCAAATTGTACGCCTCTTGGGTAATTGCTGCGTGGATCATCAATTGCCGGTCCTCAACGGATGGAGGTGAATTTCCATACTTTTCTTTCATCATTGATCTTAAAAACTTGAAACCATGAACAAGGAATTCATATTCATGCATCATATTTATCTCACAGATGAACTCTGGGGTTGGGACCCTTACCTTTTCACATGCTCTCCAGAATGCCTGAGCAGCAGTAGTGTTCATTAGCGTTGTAGATGGAGAGGCAACCATCACATCTGGGTCACTAATTTGGAAAGTAAAACATTCAAAGGCTAGAGTGTCTTCACAATTAAGAGTAGCTGAAGCACTCACAACTTCCTCTTGGAAGGTGTAACTTTCCATCTCTTGGAAATCAACAATATATATGTCATCTTCATCAGATGCAGATCCAATGCCTTCCACATCTTGACCATAACTATCTGCTATATTACATGGAGGATGAGGAAGGAAGCACTTGTCACACCAGTTGATATCACAGTTGACTGTATTGACCTTTGCAGCTAAAGGATCAGGTACTTTCCTTCCACTACCCCGGTTCTAGTTTCTCCCATGCTTGTCATCCCTTGCAAGCCCCTTTTCTTTGTCATTATTCGTGCTTTGGAAAGCTGGCCGACCTTGACCCTGGTCCCTGGGATGATTTCTTTCTTCTCTCTTGTGATCCCTCCTATCAACATGGTTATAAGAAGCCTGAGACAACCACTTCTCTGCTCTAGCCAACTTGTAAAAAATTTCTTTCATAGCAGTAGCCAAAGTCTTCACAGTTTCCTCCGGATCTACACTTTTATGAGAGGCTTGAGGCTTTTCAGGATTCACCAGTTTGACAGCAGCACTTTTGTTCAAAGGCTTACCCACAACTTTGATATTATTCCCTATTTGGGTAGCAAAATTGAAAGCCATCCTCAGATTTGTGGGAGCTTTATCTCTGAGATAATAGGTTGCCTTCTTGTCAAATGCATCACAATATTTAATCAAAGAAGTAACACCATTGGGTTTGATGTCCTTTGGCAGCGTTCTCAATACCTTGTTGAATCTAGAATTAAAATCCTTGACACACTCGTTAGGATTCTTCTTGAGTCCCTCAAATTCGGCAAACAAGAATCTGGGATCAATGCTATCACCAAATTGCATCTTAAATGCATCAATCATGGCTTGCCATGTGCCCATGGATCCATCAGGGAAGGATTTAAACCACTCTCGGGCCTCTTCTAGTGTGTTTACAAAAAGCTTTATGCACACATTTTCTACATCAATTTCATATTCTTCAATAACATTCAAGAAAGCTTTTAAATGTTGTTCCCCAGACACAACATTGTTCCTTTGAAATTTAGGCAATATATTTCTAACTTTAATGGGAACTTCATTAGGGAAACTAGACATACTATCAAAGTTCAGAGTGCCAAGGATTCAAAGCCTTTACTGTCGAGAATCATGAAAAGTGGACCAGGGTAGTATAAAATGTGTTCAAGGGAAGATAAAAGGGTGGGATAAAATTACGACAACACAAGTTGCCCTCAAGTTAGGGGTCTTATAGATAATGGTTCAAAGCTTGTTCATGCGTAGAACCTCTTAAGGTGTATGATGTTCATGGGCTCTGAAAGTTCTTCACCATTAGGTTTAGCTAGTCGATATGCTCCTGATCCATAGTTTGTTGTGACAATATATGGTCCTAACCAATTAGGCAAAAACTTGCCTTTCTTTTTGGGTTCAGCATTCGTCTTCTTCTGGTTCTCTTTCAAAACTAAGTCACCAATCTCAAATTCTCGAGGGAGAATGCATTTGTTGTAGCTTCTCTGCAATTTGTTCTGATAGGCCTGCAAGTTTTCTAGGGCAGCCAAACACTTACCATCGAGAAGCTCTAGTTCGTGCAGTCGTGAGGCTCTGAAGTCGTCATTATCTTCAATGTGCTCCAGTGATATTCTTAATGATGGGATCTCAATCTCGACCGGGATGATAGCTTCAGTGCCAAAAACAAGGGAGTATGGAGTAGCTCCAGTTGGGGTGCGATGATTGGTTTGATAAGCCCAAAGGGCAGGAAAGAGTTGCAAGTGCCAATTATGACCAGCATCATTGATAATCTTCTTTAAGATGGCTAGAATGGTTTTATTTGACGCCTCAGCTTGTCCGTTGCCTTGCGGGTTATATGGAGTGGATTTCTTGTGCTTGATCTTGAATTTGGCACAAAGAGATTTTACATCTTGGTTCACAAAAGATCCACCATTATCGGATATAATATGGGTTGGGATGCCATATCGACAGATGATATGGTAATGAATGAATTTGGCTATTTGTTTTCGAGTAACATAAGTGAGAGGAATGGCTTCAATCCACTTGGTAAAGTACTAGGTTGCAGTCAAAATGTGCTTATGGCCATCTGAAGATGTCGGGTTAATTTTCCCAATGAGATCGAGACCCTATGTTGAGAATGGCCATGGTGTTGTAATCGACTGCAATAGTAAGGAAGGTGCATGTATCAAGTTGCCATGTTGCTGACAAGGAACACACTTCTTTACATAATTATAAGCATCTGTCTCCATTTTGGACCAATAATAGCCTATTTTGAGGAGTTTTTTTTTGCTAAGACTACACCATTAGTATGGGCCCCACACATTCCTTCATGAACCTCTTTTAGTGCCAGCGTGGATTCTCCTAAAGATAAACAACGAAGGAGCGATCCATCATAGCTTTTACGATAAAGCGTGTTTCCAAGGAGGATATAACGTGTTAAGCGATGAAGGAATAATTTTTGTTGGTTGTTGGAAAGGTTGACGGGAAATACATGACTATGGAAATAGTTATAAAAATCTTGGTACCATGGTAGCTCAGGTGAGGGATTAGGATCAACGACGGTGCATATCATCTCTGAATCCGATAGAATATGTGTCGGCTGAAGAAGATTTTCAATTAGGAACAATACTCTTTAGCACTGTCATGCATTTGAATCATGGAACCAATTGTTGCCATGGCATCGACACATCTGTTGTTGACTCACGAAACTTGCTCAAACTGCAGAGATTTAAAATGTGTTTTGAGGTTATCGACAATTTACTTGTAAGGAACAAGCTTATTGTCCTTTGTTTGATACTGGTTAGTTGTTTGATTTATGATTCGTTGTGAATCTCCATAGACCTTTAAGCTTTGAATATCCCATTGTATAGCAAGACGGAGCCCTGCAACCATATGCCGCATATTCAACCATATTGTTTGTACACTGAAATTGTATATGGAATACTTTGGGAATCAAATCCCCCTGTGGCGTGATCAACAATATGCCAACCCCAGACCCTCGGGATGTGAAGGATCCATCAAAATAGAGCGTCCACTGTTCAGGTTCTTGTGATGCTTGTCCTATCGTCATAATAGAATCATCTGGAAGGTCGAAGTTGAGAGGTTGAGTGACCATAATAGGAGCTTCTGCAAGTTGGTCAGCAAGAACTTGTTCTTTGATTTTGGTACTCAATATCAAACTCACTGAGGAGCATAATCCATTTAGCCATGTGTCTTTGAAGAACTACTTTAGATAAGAGGAACTTGAGAGGATCTACCTTGGCGATAACAATAGTTTTGTTATTTAGCATATAATGTCGCAATTTCTAAGTGGCGAACACCATAGCTAAGCATGCCTTCTCAACAGGCATATAATTATGTTCATAGGCTACCAGTGTGCGGCTTAAATAATAAACGTGCTCCTTACCATGATCATCATGCTGAGCCAAAAGTGCCCCTAGTGCATGTTTCGTGGCTGATATATAAAGAAGCAGTGGCTTTCCTTCTGTTGGAGGTCGTAAGACTGGTGGATTGGCCAAGTATGTTTTAAGCTTTGCAAATGCTATCTGACAATCTTCGTCCCATTGAAATGTTACCCCTTTCTTTAAGAGATGGGTAAATGGGTGGCACTTATTTGCCAATTGAGAAATGAATCTGCGTATAGACTGGATCTTTCCTTGTAGACCTCGCAATTGTTTAAAATTGTTTGGTGGAGGCATTTCCATAATAGTGTTGACCTTTGTAGGGTCGACTTCGATCCCTCGTGATACAATGAACCCTAGAAATTTTTCTGATGTGACTCCAAAGACACATTTCTTAGGATTCAAGCGGACTTTATATGCACGAAGTCTCTCAAATATTCTTCATAGAATGTCAAGATGTCTAGCTCTTGTTCTTGATTTTGCTAGTATATCATCAACATAGTCCTCAACAATGTTATGCATCATGTCATGGAAAATGACAGTGATTGCATGTTGATATGTGGCTCCAGCATTCTTCAAACCATGGCATGACTTGGTAACAGAATGTTCCCCACGGAGTGGTGAATGCGGTCTTATGCTGATCTTCAGGGGCTATTTTGATCTGATTGTAACCGAAAAATCCATCCATTAAAGATAACATCTTGTACCCAGCAGTTGAGTCGACGATCATGTCGATGTTGGGTAGAGGAAAATCATTTTTGGGGCATGCTTTGTTGATATCATGAAAATCAGTACAAATACGTATGTCTGGGGCCTTTTTACTCACTGATATTATGTTAGAAACCCATTTAGAGTAGTCCAGTGGTCTAATAAAATTGGCTCATAACAACTTTTCCAACTTGCCCTTAACCAAAAGGGCGATGTGTGGATGCATCTTTCTTAATTTTTGCTTGATTGGTTTAACACCAGGGTGAACAACAAGACGATGCACAACTAAATCTGGGTCCAAGCCTGGCATGTCGGAGTATGCCCATGCAAAGATGTCAATATAATCCTTAAGAATGGATATAATATGTTCATGTTCTGTTTCAGTAAGGGAAGCTCCAAGATAAACAATTTTGGGATCCTCATGGGTTCCCAAATTCACTTTTGTTGTGCTCTCCATAAGGAGTGTGGATCCGTCTTCTAGAATTGTAGGCAATGTATGGTCATGATCATTTTCCTCTGTTATATCTACTTGTTGTTCCTCCCAAAGATTCGGATAATATGAAGAATCAGAATTGCCTTCTTAGGTAAAGGTCAATTGGTAAAAATATCTAGAAACATAAGAGCAAGATGCTTAAATATTTGATGTTCTCAAGAGATGCTCGTACTAGCTATGGAACTTGGGCTAGATGGACTTTCTACTTTCTGAGGGGATTAGCAAACTTTCCCGCCTGGGAGCGTCTGAAACAGATTTTTACTCAAAGGCTTGTCTTTTTCTTTACTTTTTCCCTGATCAACAAGTGCCTCAAAGAGGTTTTCACCTGAAGATCTCGATGTTTGTTCTTTATTATGACCAAGAAAGTTTCCCTGCTCTCCAAATTAGGCAGAAGGATCCAATGAAAAATCAAAACCTTGCTATGATCACCAATGGGGAATGCATCTCGTAGGCCCATATATTCTGCAATTGTTTTTTCATTTTGGAACTCATCGAGGTATATGATCGAATTTTGCTGGTCCCAATCTATGAGTTTAGGATGGCAAAGATATAGGTTACAGTGAGGGTTTGTTTCAGGACGGGAAGCGCCAATGGTAAAGATATAATGTCCTGCTACAGGAAGGGAAGCACCATTAGGACGGGTTTTTGCTTCAGGATGGGAAGCTCCAATAGGCGTTATGGTCAATATGGCGTTTGAATCAAACAAATATGAGTCAACAAGCTCATTGAAAAGGCTATAATGAGACGTGTTGCTGCTAGGAGTCTTGTTAGTAATCACTTCGGAAGAGTCACTATCAAATGTCATGATGTCATCCTTTGGTGGTTTAAATCCGAGACCATGATTCCAATTGACAACTCCCGTTGATAAGGGCTCTAAAATTCCTTGCCCCTGTGGACCAAGGCCTTTCCCTGTATAGTCAAGATGATCCATTATTCTGTTAGGGATATGATACTTTGGATTCTGAAAACAATCAGCAACGCCTTTAAACATAACCAATCGCCCTCTGTAAAAGCCTCTCGATATTTTTTTGGTGCAATTAAATCACAGGAGGTTTTGGTTGCCAAATCTGATCGGGTTTGTTAGGAGTCTGGGAAGTTTTAGGCTTACCAAATGTTTTAGGGGATTTTGGTAATTTTTGAATATGGAGGACGTCCTTCAGATGGTACGTGGAAATGCCTACGTCTTTAATAATAACCTGCTTGGCGAGAGTTGCAGGAAATGGATCGACCGAAGTGGAGGCTAGATCACCAGGGTCTATATAATTAGATGGAGATGGATGAGAAATGATGGCTTTGTTCTTCTTTGCGATGAATTTAGAACCTGAACAATAGGTAAAATTACGAAACTCTGTTTCAAAATGTTTGCAATATTGATATGGCTGTTGATCAACGGGAATAGTAACCTTGATCCCATCATGGGGAAACTTAAGGCATTGGTGAAGAGCAGATGGAACTGCCTGTACTTCATGGATCCAAGGCCGACTAAGAAGTATGTTATAGGGAAGTTCAATATCCACAATATGGAATAATGTGTGATGAAAAATAGACCCAACCATGATTGGCAACCAAATTGTACCAGATGACTCCCTCTCGACATTGTCGTAAGTCTTGATTGTAATAGTTTTTGGCTGAATGTCTTTATCCATGTAGCCCAATCGTCGTACCAATTTAAGAGATATGATGTTCAGCCCTGAACCATTATCTATAAGAACCCGCTTGATCTTGTGATCCGCAATGATTATCTCAATGTATAGTGGGTTATTGTGGTTTGGGCCAGGGGTGGACAAGTCTTTTTGATCAAATGTGATTTGCCGAAATGAAGACAAATGTTTAACTAGGTTTTGGAACTGATCAAGGTTTATATCATTAGGCACAATAAACTCTTGCAAAAGTTTGTTAAAGATGGTTCTATGGACATCAGATGTCCGCAAGAGTTCTAATATAAAAATTTGTGCAAGGGTTTTATCTAATTGATCTGTTAGACTATAAGGCCTTTGAATTGTGGATTGAACTATTTTAGTCTTTGTTGGGACAATATTCGGCGTTGGAACCGTTGGCACAATGTTCTCATTGGGTTTTATGGAAGAAGTGAGCGAAGCACCTTGGATGGTAACTCGTGGGCGTCTAGTTGTGACTGCACAACCTAGAGGTGGCAAGGAGTTGTTATAATTAGAAGAGGAAGGCAAAGGGCCTTAGATGGTGACTCGAGGGTGACTAACTGTATTGCTACAATTTTGGGTCAACGAGAAGCCTTTATAATTAAAAGAAAGGTGCTGTTGTTTAGGATTAGTAACCTGTGTAAACGGAGTAGCAACATGATGATGCGAACTCGACACGGTATTACTAGGGGAAGAGGGTGCTGACCCTATAATGATGGGTCCCGTGTTGCGAGGAGCACGAGATTGACTACGTGGTTTTATAGTAATAGTAACAATGTGGGTTGCAGAAATACGTCCCACAGTGTAATTATAGTCGTAAGGTACGTTGTTATAAGCCATATTATTAGTATGGGCATTATGATCTCGATTATGCTCATTATGATTCTGACCTTGTTGTTGGTTCTAATTTTGTCTCTGTCCTTGATTGTGACCATTTTGATTGTTTCTTGGTGGTGGTGGATCATGTCGAGGAAAGGGGTCTTTGTAGTTTCTCATATCTTGATGTGTCCTGATTAGGGGCCAACTTAATTTCTAGTTCACCACTTTCAATAAAGTCCTCAATAATTTGTCGTGATTGAACGCAACGATATGCACCGTGACCAGCAACACGATGAAAGTTACATCATTCGTTCTCTTTGTACCAATCTGGTTTTGGTTGATCTTGAGGAAATGGCCTTGATACTGGCCATACAATTAAATTTGTTGCAACGAGCTTTTGTAACACTGTTTCAATCGATTCTCCTAACTTGCTAAAGATTCTAAAATTGTTATGAAATGTCCTTCGTGGAGGTTGTCTCTACAAAGTAGATAGTGGATTTGGGGGAGTTAATTGTACATTTGGAGGAGGCATAGCCTATACCGTTTGTACATGTCTTGTTTCAATCACCCCATTTCCAACCATGTTCTTATTTTTGCTAAAGCCTTTAGGCTTATCCTGCATAACGGTTTGTGCTGGTGATTTAGTCCGATTAGGTGCTTGACCTTGCACAAAAATCTTAATAAGGCCCTTAGCAATAAGAGCCTTCTCAATCTGCACTCCGTTGTCAATAATTGCTTCAAATGAGTTAGCACAAGCTAACCGTAGATTATGCGCAACTTCAAGATGCAAATTCTGTGCAAAGATATCAGCGAACTGTTTGTCTAACAAATTATGTTGAAAGCGGCCTGCCAATGCTCTCCACCTTTGCAGATATGCAGCGAAATTTTCACCATCATGCTTCTTGGCTTTGCATAAGTCAACAACGGTTAATTCATGTTCTATGTTATATGAGAAATGGTTAACGAACTTTTTTGGTAAGTCGTTCCAATCTGCAACTGATCCTTTGGGTAGTTTAAGTAGCCAATCAAGAGCTTGTCCCAATAAACTTCGTGGAAATAGTTGTAGTAAGTACTCGCTACTTTAAGCAACCTCTTGACATAAGACGAAGAATGCCTATATGTGTTCGCGTGGATCTCCTTTTCCTTTGTATTTGTCAAATTTGGGTGCCTCAAAATGAGGTGGAAAGGGGTTTTGGAGAATAGATAAATCAAATGGATATGGGCATATCTCATCGAATTTGTACTTTTTGACTCTATTATTTGTCTCCAATCTTTGAACAATTTCCTTCATAGAATTCATTCTTGCATGTTTGGTGTATTTGTGGATTGAATAAGATGTTGTTGGGTTGGAATGTGCCCCTAATTTCGTTGCTATTGGGGTGGAATGTGCCCCTAGTTTTGTTGCTGTTGGGGTCGAATGTGCACTTGGTTTCTTTGCTGTTGGGGTGGAATGTGCACCTGGTTTTGTGTGGATTTATAGGGAGTGTACACCTTTTGATCCATGACTTGGTTCTGATTTGCTCCTTGAGTTGAGAATATAGGCCGTTGATTTTTGGATTGTAAAACGTTCCCTGAATTTTGTTGTTTCGTATTTTGTTGATTTTGGAAATTTCTATGTTTATGTATCAATTTTTGGGTTGGTTGAAAAGAACTAGCCAAATTGTCTTGAGGGATTTTCTCAATTTGAACTAAATGTTTGGGTTTTTGAGTTTGTAAAGTAACAAGAGGTTCTTGATGATTGAAGAATGTATGTTCCGTATCAAATGGAACACTTTGTAAGGTCTCTTGTGACTTTAACCATTCATTTAGATTACCTTGATCCACTATGGTAATGTCCTCATGTAATATTTGTTGCATACTTTCAACCACATTTCCTTGTTCTTTCGAAGCATCATTGTGAATTGAAGTAGCAACTACGGAGTCAGTTAAGTTTGCGACAAGTTGATCTGCATATCGTTGATTTATTATCTTGATCTTAGCTAGAAGATCCGGATTTGTGGGTTTCGACTCTGTTTGTATTTCTTTTCCTTTGTTAGAGGAAGAAGGTATATCTATTTGTGCAAAAACTTGCTCTTGCCGTCATTCTCCTCTAACTAAGGTATGCAATTGTTCTGTAGGAAAGTCAGAAGGTAGTCTAGCACCTGATTCTATCAATCTAAGAAGGGCTTCATCTTGATCTTCTTGGGGTTGATATTCATTGTAATCATCTTCGGATCCTACTGTTGCGGGGATATCATTAAAAACAACGGGGTTATCTTGACCATCATAAAATTGCTCATCTTCATAACTAAGGCCATAGGAGGCCCCACTACGAGTGAACCTTTGAGTCATGTTTAAAAGAGTTCTGTGTGTTTGACTAACTTTGGACCAATGCTTGGCAACCAAACAAAGTATGCTTTGGCTCTCTTTTAAACAAATAACCAAGGTACCAATGAGACTATAAGGGAGGGTGGTTTGAAACCATGCACAATTTAGAAGATTTGGTTCATGAGTTTACTCAACCTTTGGTAAAGTTGAAATCGTATAGATCGGAAGAGGGTAAGGTAATTCAAAGACCCAAGGTGAAAACTTGTACACCAAAAACTAGATCTTTGCGATACACCGGTACTGTAAAAGTTAGTTTCAACTTTGACAAGTTGACCCTAGAAGTTTAGAGGAAAGCTCTTCGTATCACGAAGACCAAAGGAACTAAGCAACTCAAGATGTAAAAACATACGCGAATTACTAAGTATAAAGCTAGGACCAAATAGGTAGCACAAAGTCACTACATGATTCCAGTAGTATAAAATATGTTCTAGGACTCAAAGCGTGAGTGATATGCAAGATGACTTGAGTCCACCAAGATGATAATGTAATTTTGAGTTTTAATAAACGACCTTCAATCCAAATGGAAAATTGAACCCAAGTTAGAAAAGCTTAATGCACAAATGGCGAACGCACTTTGACACACCAACCCTTAGAATTCAGAAAGGTTCAATTTCTAATGTGGATTATAAATGAAGGATTTAAACAAATTGGGTGAAATATCTAGACTCAATTGGGCAGCATGACTGTGCCAAAGTGGATGATATGACACAAAGCTTTCGATAACAATTTGATTAAGGAAAAGATGAATTTTTCAATTGGACAGCGTAACGTCTCCCTTGCTCAAGAAAATTGAGGACAATGTGTTTTGGTTAAGTTCAATGAGTTAACAAGCAGTTTTAGACACAAATCAAGACCAAGTAAGCTAATGACAAAAAACAAACGTTTTAAGTCTAAATTGACAAGGTATGGCAAAGTGGGGTCTACTAAACTAACAAGTTTTTGATCGTTCTAGGGGAATCAATTGCACAATGACTTTTACGTCAAACGATGCAAAAGACAAGCACGAAAATTGGGTGACCATGGCATTGGCTAGTTGTAAAAAGGTCTAGTCTTTTTTACAACTACTACATCCTATTGTTTGCTCAGTGTAGCGTGATGTCCAAATGCAGATACGTCCCATGTGCAACTCCAATTAGGAGCCAAATGAAGTCAATGCCGAGAGATGAAATCCTGGATCAAAGCTTCCCTAAAGAACTCGTGGGAGGTAATAACGCCCCCCTCGCAAGCCAAGGTTGCATTGAAAAAAAGAAAGCATAAAATAGAAAGATTTTATGGTCGTTTTCAAAATCACCCAAACTTTAACAAGTTTTTGGGGAGCGCTTTAGACGACATTATTTCTAAGCTTTGGACTAGGCTACTTGCAATAGGAATGACGCTTTTGATTCCAAGGGTTCCCTAAAGGGGACAAATAGAAGAGCATACACGCGGCACCCTTCTTTTTGCCAAACAAAGATTTAACTTAAACAACTAAGTAAATACAAAAACTTGGAAATGTGAGTTTATTTTTAAGCCCAAATGGAAAATGAGGTGGTGTTTATTTGACCCCTTGATCTTAGTTGTAACTTTGAAAACATTTACCTTAAACATCTAAATTTTTTGAACACTAAAACAAAGTTCCTAAGTGATTTTTAAACATGCAAAAGGTGATTTAAAACATGTTTTTTTAGCAAATATCAAGCTTGGTTTTGCAACAAAAACGTTAGCATATCCTATAGCCTTGAAACTCTTTTGGGTTTGAAACAATGAACTATAGAAAAAGAGCTCTCGGGTCTGTGTTTTAAGAAAAACACAGTGACGACATCGGTTATATAATCGACGATGGTTACATTTTGTAATTGATGATAGTTATCTAACTGACATCGGTTATACCAATGTGACCGGCGACAGGGATCCAACCGATGTCGGTTTTACTAATCAATGTTGTTTAATCTATCCAACCGATGTCGGTTTTACTAGCCAACGTCGGTTACTGTGTAAATCCGTGGCAAACAAAAATGGCAAAATAAAGTTAAAGAATCAATTTGCAAGAGTTTTAATGGTCCAAATGAATATTTTAAAGCTGCAAAATGATCTTCATGTGTGGCATGCGTCTATTCCCATCGGGCGTGCCAAGACAAGGATTATAAAGCAAGTTAGTCAAACATTAGTCCATAAATCATGAAAAATGCATAAAGAACTAAGCCTATCTATTCCTATGAGAATTACAAAGGATAGCAAGAAACAAATGAAAGAAAACAAATATCATATTACCTTCTCAAATGGATTCACCATACCCATGTGGCTCAAAAGCATGTTATCTTTTGATCAAGCATCCTTGTCTTTATGAACAAAGGTGGCAAACTCCTCCAATGTCTCAAGAACACTCCATAAAACCTAGGCTCATGATTCCAAATCACTAAACTAGCCTATCAATGAATCTTGCAAACAAAATCAATGATCAAATGCAAAGGATTGTGGAAACAATTTAACATTATAACTTTGCAATATTCAAGCTTAAAATTCATGTCTATGGCCTCTCTATTTATAGATTTTTGAGATTGGTCAGGATCAACCATGACCATCCATCTCAAAATTGATATGTGTAGCCACAGATAATCATAATATTTGGAATTAAATTCATAATTATCTTCATCATGACCTTGGAAGAAGGGGCATTGAAGAGGCATGAGAGACATTAACTAGGCATGGGTGACCCATAATCCTGATATTTGTGATATTCATGGCCTAGGGATGTCTTTCCAAGAAATGATATCATCTGATGATGCAGTTAATAGGAATCAATTTTCAAAAAGAAATATTCAACAACTCTCATGGAAAATCCACTTAAGCTATTGATTTGGATTAATTAGCCTTAAACAAGGTTAATCAACATTTGTGCAATTATTTGAAAATTGGCTCTTAATTAATCAAAATGGTCAGAAAGTCATATTACTGGCTTGTAATTTGACTGAAGAGGAACTGAAATACGATGTTAGATGCGTTGGAGTTGTATTCCCATTTAGAATGTTACCAACATCAAATAACAAAGGTACGTGACGTGTACCAATGAATTAGAAAAAAAGAGTGATCCAGAGTACTAAATGATGAAATTGCGATTCTGACTCAAAATGATTTGATCAAAGTTTGCTGACCCATAAAATGCATTGCCCTATTTAGGGATATTTTGATCTAAACTGACGCTTGTAAGTGACAAGTTTGAACCACTTAGGACGTTTTATGGATTTTGACCTAAAATGTGCATTTGAGTGCAATTCGAGTAAGATTGACAATTTCAATACAAATGGTGTTAGGAATTGGATGTCTACAGATAGGTCTGAACCTTGGGATCACAAATGTTCTGCGTCTATTAGCCAGACCTTCATCTTCCTCTTCATTGTCACTCCCTGCATTAAACCTCCTTTTCATATCACGGTCTCACATCTCTGAATTTGAAGATGAAGATGAACTAGGGGACAATTGTGAATGAATACTATGAGTAGGACTTGAAGGAGGGGAAATAGAATAATGCCTTGATGGCCTTGCAGGAGGAGAAAGACGTCTTCGTGGAGAAGGAGCTTGACTTGCAGGGCACTCAGATCTCTCTGAAGCGCTTTGATATCCTTAAATTAAAGGGATATTTGAGAAGAGGGGGTAAATATAATGGGGAACAAACTGTTCAGGTCTTATTTGATTGCTTTAGCTTTGGCCTACAATAGGCTTCCACACTTGTTTCCTTTTGGATGGACCTTTTAACTCAGGAACAAGTTCTTTAGATGGATCTTTCTGAAAGGAAGACCTAGTACCCTTCAGATTTGCAGATCTAAATAAGACTCTTCAAGACAGAAAATAGTACATACAATAGGCACTGATCTTTAAACTTTTGATGTAACGGAGTCGCCACTAGAAGCTAAAACTTCTAGACCGGAACAAACATAACTACTAACAACAATTGATAGAACGAAAGACTTTCAAACACTGAAGATAATTCCAAGAACGTTGCAAAACTTCTTACAGCACAGGGGTGAACATCCCTAGCGGAATCATGGTGCCCAAAAACTAGTGGGTCATGGATGCACAAAATATAGTCGGATCAATGTAATAACAATAAAGAACTTAACAAGGTGAAACACTCATAGCCCTCTGCAAGAATCCCCGCCAACATGGGTGACAAGAATTGTCCTTGGCAACGGTGCCAGAAAGATGTTGGTTCCCAGTTGTGCACCTAAGATAATCAAATCAACGCAAATAGGCAGAAAGCTTTAAAATGACAGCAACTGTTTGCAAGAGTCCCCGGCAACACAAGTGACTTGGACTTTAATTTAATCCCCGACAACGGTGCCAGAAAGATGGCGACGTTGATGCACCAAAGATAATCAAATCAACGCAATAGGCAGAAAGCTTTAAAATCACATCATCTCTCTGCAAGAGTCCCCGGCAACACAAGTGACCTGGACTTCAATTTAGTCCCCGACAATGGCGCCAAAAAGATGTTGGCGATGTTGACGCACCAAAGATAATCAAATCAACGCAAATAGGCAGAAAGTTTTAAAATGACAACAACTCTCTACAAGAGTCCCCTTCAACACAAGTGACATGGACTTCAATTTAGTCCCCAACAACGGCTCCGGAAAGATGTTGACGACGTTGATGCACCAAAGAAAATCAAATCAACACAAATAGGCAAAAAGCTTTAAAATGACAACTCTCTACAAGAGTCCCCAACAACACAAGTGACCTAGACTTCAATTTAGTTGCCGACAACGGCCCCAAAAAGATGTTGGTTGGTTCCTAGTTGTGTACCTCTTTTGCTCGACCTTGCACACTTGAGAGAAATGGCAAGCAAAGATGGGAAACCCGCTAGAATGTCATTGTAGTTGGGGAGGGGTTTGGCATTAGGGCTGGACCGAACAGAGAAAATGACTAGGAGGCACCTACAAAAGGTATGGTTAGTTTCCTACTACTTTTGGCTCTGCCTGAATCAAGGTGAGAGGACCTAAGCGATAGCTTGCTCACATGAAGGGATTCT
The DNA here is from genome assembly GCA_037957365.1 of Torreya grandis. Taxonomy (NCBI): domain Eukaryota; kingdom Viridiplantae; phylum Streptophyta; class Pinopsida; order Cupressales; family Taxaceae; genus Torreya; species Torreya grandis. The sequence continues at coordinate 312,974 of JARHVA010003406.1, read as the reverse complement.
GCAATTCAATCTTCATGGGATTGTTGGTGCAAGGGAATACAAATCTGACTAGAACACAACTAGGCTTGCTCAATCCACCCAGGAAGGGTTGTCACACGGAATGAGCAAATGTTCTAGGTCAGACACAAGCTACTAAAGACAGATATGGATGTGATTGCAACTTTTATTCTTAAGAATCTTCAACAACAGAGGGTTGAACAAGAGGCTGCAATTCTGATCTTTAAAACACAAAACACAAAACACAGACAAATGTTGAATACACAATGTTTATGCATTTGTCGGCAAATAACACTTCAAATATGCAAAGGGCATGTTATATGTAGGGTAAAACAGGGTAGGACAAGATTTATCAATTAATGGAAAAGAAAGTGGAGGGTTAACGAATGAGCACAAAGAAGTTCACTAAACTATTAAATCATCTTTACTAACAAATGCAGTGCAGATCTGAAACAAATGAAGTTTAAATCATGCATAAATGATACCCTTCAAGAACCTCTTCCAGCTGAATCTGTTAGCCCAGGACTACCCTTAAAAAGGCTATCAATACCCTATTCCCAAATTTCAAAGCAGAGAGGATTTTACAACCTAGATATACTCTCTAAATGACTACCATAAAGATGAATACATCAGATTACCAATCGACTGAGCATGTAAAATAGAGCATTATACTTTATCAACATAAAGAGAATGGAAACCACGACCAGATTTCATTTATCACTTGAATAGAAAATGAATACAATGTGTTCTAAACAACATAACTAACACTGTGCAAATCTATTATGTGACAAGGGAGATATTTATAATGCTCTCAAAGCTTGTCAATGATTTTAAAACTGAAACCAATTTGGCCCCTGAAGGATCACACAGAGAGAATTCTTCGAGGCTATAACTCTCGACTCAAAAATTTAATTGACCATTGTAAAGGGACATACCCCCTTATACAATTGAGCTAAGCCTAGCATATTCCTAAAGATGCTCCAGTTGGAAAAATCCTTTCACGGGCCTGGAGTCTGTTAGACCTTGTAACAAACATGATTCCTCGGATATGCTTGTGCTCCTGTGATGATGGCAATATTGATCCTCCACCTTGTCAGAATATTTTCTAGTTATCTACGTGGAGGAAGATTTTGCAAGGGACAAAACAAAACCTTTACCCACTTGCATAATAGACAAAAAACGTCCCTTTCCTATCCATATGATTATACAAACAAACTAACTGAAGGGATGTGCCACTAACAGGGCAAATACAACGGTTTTCCAGTGGGAAACAAGAAAAAAAGAAAAAGGGAGGGGGGAGAAGAGAGAAGTGGTGCCAACTTAGAAAACCAAACTATCTGGTTACGCTTCGGAGTTGATCTGGATGATGGAATCCTTCGCCAACTTGTTTTTATACCTGGTATATCCTTCTAGCATGGGGGCGAGATTCCCTTGGTCTGGGCCTGCTTGATATTTGAATTTTACTTGATACTTCTCAATCTAGGCGGCAATCTTCTGAAGCATTGTTTCCTTTCGTCCAATGTGTCCCTTAAGCTGGTCAAAAGATTTCTCAAGTGACACCAATTGCTTTATTTTATCAACATCAAAGGACTCTTGTGGTGCATCAATGAGGTTTTTCAGAGCGGTGCACACTGCCTCTTCCTCCAAATCATTTGAAACATCAAGGCTCACCATCTTCCTTAGTGCAACGTCTATCTCTTTTGTTGCAGTCTTGAGGGACTGCTCTTCTCCTTTCAAATCGAAGATGCCATTTTTGAGCATCGTCAAACGATGCTTGATTGCCAGTTGAATTTTTTTGGGCCTCTTGTGATCACCTGAAGCAATGATCTTCTCAACTACCAAAGTATCGGTGCCCATCTTGCAGACCTCATCCATCTTCTGTTGGACCTCTTCCCACTTCTTGATGTCCGCCTCATAGAAAAACATCTGAGCATCACACTCCCTCTTATTGTCCACTATGTTGTTCAAGCTTTTACACTCTGAGTGGATTATTTCTTCAGCCCTAGTGCGCAGATCTTCTTGCCACTTTTCTGTGGCTCTTCCTCTGGATTTCAAATCATCAATTCGGCCAAAATCGAATGACTCTATTGAGAAGAGAGGACTGTCTGGAGCTCTACTAGCAGTTGGAGTTACTTCCTGAGGTTCACTCAGTAACTTTTGCAAGCACTGGATCATACTCTAATTTTGTACCTTCAACTCTTCCATGGTGGCCTTGTCTTTATCCATTCTATGAGCCACCATGTGTGCCAAAACCGGTGAGCTATGCTTTAGCTCATTCCTTGATGGCTCCCCTAGATTGTAGCTATACACAGTGTAACTTTCAAGGGGAGTATTCTTCTTTAAAGCATCTAGCGGGGGTATGGCTATCTCCACATTCCTTTATCCTGTAGCGGTCAATGTGGTCCTGGAATGTGTTCTGGCCTTCTTAGAGGGTTTGGTCTTATATGCTAATCATCTTTACTACATCGATCTCCTCAATTTTGCTCATAATGTCCTTCTGCATGACCTGTTCTTCGACCCAGAGAAGGGGTCTGGGTTGGAATCCCATTGACGTAGTGGACATTGATGCTGGCCTCGAGATAGTAAAAGGTGGTGTCATTGGAGTACTTGATGTAGGAAGTGCCACAGGAATGGGTTGTGAATTCAACATGTTCTGCTCGATCTCTTCATTGCTTTCCAACCCCTCACCACCTTTGCTCAATCCATGTTCCCCTTCCAGGTTTGGCTCTATTTGCTCCAAAACTTCAAAATCTGGACCGAATTGGTGAGACTCCTTGAGCAACTTTTCAATGGATCTCCCTTGTCCTACTACTTGACTGGAAGGTTCCGCGACCGCTTCACCTTAATTTACTTGAGCTTCAGGTATGGATGAGGCTATGGTGACCTTATTGTCTTCAGGAAACTCTTCACCAACTATGGCCTCTAGACCTTTATTGTGGATTGGATCATGGATCTTGATGTGAGGAAGGAGACCTCGAGGTACTTCAATTGAAACAACTTTACCTGAAGTATCTTCCTCATCATCTTTATTTGATTGATCCAATCCCTGATTTATTTTTGTACGGGTGGGGGTACCCATTTGCAGGTTTGCTCCCCCACTTTCTTCTGTAATCGCCTTCTCCTTTGGTGCTGAACTTGACACCTTTGGAGGGGAAGGGACAACTTGTGATATCTCCGGAGCTGCTTGTAATCCTCCTTGCTCAACCACTACTTCAAAGTCAGTGGTGACTTGAATATCTTGCTTCGGCTCCACTTCAGTTCTCTCATTAGATTCATTCAATTCTTCAATTCCACCTTGATCACTTTGGCCTGGTGGCTGGGTGATGACATTCTCAACAAATGTCTCTGTATCTAATGAATTGGTCTCCATTTCCTAAGGCCTTGAGCTTGCGTGGCCACCTCAACTCCAACCTGCACAACATTTTCAAAAGGCAGAGGATCATTTGAGGTCAGAATTTCTTCCTCATTATCTTTACTCTCTACTCTTGAGGGACCTTTTGCTAATAAACTCGTCACTGGGATTTTCACTGGGGTCTAGGGCCTTTCCCTTAGAGTCCTCTGCCTAGTTTTTACTTGCGGAGGAGTGAATGCTCGCTGCTTCTTCATCACCTTTGCAATGGGCCTATCTTCATCTGAGTCTTCTTCATCACTCATATCTCTCAATCTCTGAGCATATGAGGATTGATCCTCCTTCCTTTTCACAGGGAGTTCCTTAGAAGGCAGGTCTTTGAACATAACCTCCTTCCTTTTCGTAGAAAAACCACTTGGAGGTTGCAGAGCCCTCTTGACTTTCCTGCTTGGGCTGCTCTCCTTTCTCACCTCCTTTCTTCCTTGATTAAATCTTTGGCGGGGGGGAGGGGACGGGCGACAACGGTTGGTTGTTGTGTTGGTGGAGCAGGTGGAACTGCAGTTGGATTGACCATTGGAGTGGCTGCTAGGATCGCTGGAACTATTGGGGCGCCTTCTAATGCAATGGATATCAGGGTGGCACTAGCCAATGTAACCTCCCCAGTGGCGATCTTATCCCAATTTTCAGCCAAATTTGTTAATTTTGAAAAGGACAGTCCTGCCTTGGACTGTGATGCGGATATGGATTCCATATCAATTGGCTTAGTGAAGTCAACATTCACCAACCTTGTGCTTCCCTTTGCCCTTCGTTGCTGGTGGTTGAGCTAAGAGATTACCGCTGTAATCTGGGAGGAAACCTTTTAACTCCCGAACTTGTCTGAGCTCTTGGAGGGCAGGGGTATCATATGCACCAAGATCAACCCCATGTTCCTTCAACCCCCTGAACGTTCTTATCATGATTGCAAAGGCTCTCCATGGAATGGAATCATTTTCCTTAGTAGTGAAGTCCACCTGTGAGATGGCTCGAGCTTCAATATTGGACTGATTATACACGGTAGACAATGTCCTTTTATCATCCTCTATGTCCTTGGGGATTGAAGCAATATTGTAGGCAATAACTTCCTGCACTATTAGCCTCATATAATCTAGTTTTCTAGCGTCCTCGGTGGTGCAGTTGGACTAGATATCTTCATAATGTGATTGATGCAAAATCACATTAGTTGTTGTATTCACCAACCCCCTGATATTATAGTTGGCCCTGGGTGGCATCTTGTCAGTCACATATTGGCCCATCTCTTGTTCCAATCCCTTTGCTTTGGCGACAGAAGGACATGAATAGTGTCCAATCTCAACTGGAAACTTGAAAGGATTGTTTATCTTTTTCACCGCTATCATATCGTGTGGGGGCACCATCTGTCGGCTCAACTCCATTACTGCTAATCTATCATCTAGGTATCTTGGCAGCGTATGTGGAGACCCTGAGTAGCCACTTATTCTGATATACGTGAATGTCCGGAATTGGATATATGAGGCACCATACTTCTCAATTATTTGTTTGGCTGCCTTGGACATTCTATTGAGGCTCCTTAGAGGAAAGAAGACACTCATCATAGTGTTGAAGAAATAATTGTAAACCCTGCAAATTTTTTTCTTGAAACCATCTAGAGTAATTTTTGGATAAATCTTGTATATTCTCATTCCATTGGGATTTCTGGTGAGCCCCTGGAACATCCTATTATGCACCAGGCTGTGCATCAGGTAAGAAGATATAAAATGTACCCATGAACCTCTCGTTTGAATGAATTGCTACCTTAAGCTGCATCATTTGCCTGTGCACACTGTCACTTAGAATGGTAGCCCAGTCCAACTTCTTCTGCTTCTCCAATACACAGATTAAGACTATGAACATCCAGGGCTCAAATTTCTCTGCGGTGGGCAACCCATAAATTATGGCTGCCATGGCAATTATATACTGGGGTAATTCCTTGAATTCCTCCAGTTTCAGACCCTTACACATTCTAGGGACCTTTTGCCTCTTCTTGACCAGCCAACAGGGGTTGAGAATGTCCCAAATTGTTTTTTCATTCTTGTCTGCATACTCTTGGCAATCCTTCAAAGAGAGTTTGATACTTTTAGGCTGGGAGGAATCCCAAGCATGGCATTGAGGGCCTCAGGAGTGAAAGAGCAGACGACTGATTGGCTTCCATCGATGACAGTCCTGGTGTCAGGTTGGTATACTCAGGGACATGCAATTACAAACTCTGTGTATGGGGCCGCCAAGGGGAATGCTGCCGCAGGGGCGATAGAACTCATGCCAAGGTTGGAAATTACTGGGAGAGGGTTTGGCTACTGCAAGACATTCAACAACGCTGCAAAGTCTAATCCTTGAACATCTGTATCTTTAATTTCATCTAAAACAAAAACGATGTTGCTCTTGACAGACGCTGAAGTAGCCGCCTTTGTTCCCTAGCTCTTTAGTGCAATACTTTGAACTCAAACGAATTCCTCATATGATTACCCTCGAAATACCCTCAAACCTTCTCAAAGAACACAATCCAAGGAACTAGAAGACCACTTATTGATAATTCGGAGGGCCGCACACAATGAAGCTGAAAATCTGTGAAGAATTCGCCGTAATCACTCCTTCGCGCTGCACGTAGCTAGGGCACACAAATGTTTCGAAGACGCAAGTAGAAGCTCTGGATGCAAAAGGTAAATGTGAATGAAGGCAAATGCCTTAGTTATAATCCTTTGCATTTTGAAATTAGGGTTGCCATTAATGCTTTGAAGCATAATGGCTAATTACCAACTACCCTCTTTAAGTCGTTTGAGTTTCTTTCGAAAAAGGAGAGAGAAGGTGCAAATATTTCTTTTATGTCGGGCAATCCTCCTTGCAACACGTGGATCCATATAATTAAACTTTTTTATTCTGGCGCTTTTCGGGCCTTCGGGAGCTTTTTGCACCTTGCCCACCAAAAGGTAAGTGAGGCAATCTTCAAAAAGCGATGAGAGCTTGAAAAGCCCCGAGGATTTGCCACGTGTCTTTATTTTTCTTCACAAATTTGGGCATTCGGGCCTTGGAGACCTTTTGCACCTTGCCCACTAAAAGGTAAGTGGGACAATCCTCAAAAAGGGCCCGAAACTTATAAGACCCCGAAGACCCGCCACGTGTCCAACTTAGACATAAGCTCGGACTCTCAGCGAATTTTTACTTTTGCACATCCTTCTTGATACGGCGAAAGGTGCAGGATCCTTCTGATTCCCGAAAATTGTCTTAGGAGTCCTCTGAGATAACCAAGTGTCTTTCATTTGGCTCATCGGGTATTTCCTCACCTCAGTCACCAAAACACATTGAAGGTGCAATTCGGTAATTTCATCCGGGGTCCCAAAACATTTCTTCTTCGAGCATAAGGCAACAAATCAATGTATGCAAGGAGACTTGGATATATTTCTATCTTCTCCCAATGAATCTACCCGCTGTGAAACCTTTGGCCAAGACAAATGGCCTCACAATTCCTTTGGAACTACTGGAAGTATCCTCCATCTTCAAAAGGTGCCGTTCGGAAGTTGCGTAGGTGTCCTTTGCCTTCTGAAAGTGCCCTTTGGGGATTTTGCAAAGGCAAAATGCGCAAAGGAAATGATCCTTTGGAGCTTTTACAAGGGCAAAATGACCCCACAGTTCCTTCGAGCTTTTTGTGTGGACAAAATGCTCGAAGGGTAAGTGCCTTTCGGACTTTTTGCTGTGGACAAAAGGTTCGAAACAAATGACCCGAAAACACTTAAGACCGAAAAGATAAGACATGGAATTCTTTTGGAACTTTTGTAGTGGACAAAATGTCCGACGAAAATAAGTCTTTGGAGCTTTTTGTTTGGGACAAAAATCCCAAAGACTTATTTTTGTCAGGCATTGTGTTCATGTAAAAGGCCCAAAAAGTCTAAGGGAAAAGACACCTCCACCAAGCAAAGACACGAGAAAGGACTTATCAAGTTACGAATATGAACTTGACCTTCCAAAGGAAAACATGGAGACATAACTGGGACTAAATGACTTAAACATTGATACTCAACCCAGGCTGGACTTAGTCATTTTCACGGACAAGGGTCGAATTATTCTAGTGTAATTTTGAGCACTTTCACAGGTTCTCATGAAACTTGGCAAATCGACAAAATACCCCAGACAGAGATATTAGAACACAACAAATTTTCAACCTCCCAAATCTTTTGACGTTGAAAAGGGCAAATTACTTGGTGTCGATTTGGGCTCCAACAAATAGTAGTCTTGCTGGTTTTCTGGCTGTTGAATTGACTTTGCTAAATTATCCCAAACTTGTCAGGGATAAAGGCATGAGATAAATAGATGAGCCACATTTTCCTGATTTCTTTTACAATTGGGGCACATATTTGGCCCTTGACATCGTTTTTTTTCCAGCTAACATGTTACTAGATTTTTTGTAGTATAGATAAAGTCTACTGAGATACTAGATATTCAACAAGCAACATACATAAAATAGTAAATACAAAACATACCATGTACGAGTATCCAAATAATCGCAGATTTGTATTCGTTAGTAATAATTCAGTACAATTCAATTCGTTTAGGGAGGCCCCGATACATGTGCCTCTACCTTGACGTACAATATGTTATTTGGAGAACAAAACCCCATGATTTTTGGTTAACCCAACTGTCCCAACTGACATAAGTAAGAAAGATAGTAACAAAACATGTTGGCCATATTTATTCAGAAATAACAATTCAATGGTCCACATTATTGCCCCTTTTAGAGAAGTCGGAGCCCCTTCCGACGATAACAATATAAAGCATCTCAAAAAGAAGCAGGATGAGGAGAAGAGGAAGACTTCCTCGGAGGAGGATGTGTTGTCTCACCCACTAGAGAGTTCAATGGAGCAGCTTTAGATTGACATAGTTCAGCTCGTAGGGCATAGACTTCGAAGGTTGAAGGTTCACTGCCGAAAATGTTTAGTAGCGACAAGTTCACATTTGCATGAACACTTCACCATGCAAACTGCGACCTGCATCTTGCCTTTCCCCTAGAAAAGTACCTGTTTTGCAAGTTGTAACTTAGACTGGACTTGATTGAGCTCTTGCTCACACTTTGACACCTTCTTGCTCTGTACCTGTGTTAGTTGTGTTTGCTGGGAGAGTTGCTCCTAGAAGTGACCCTGTTGATGCCCTAGCTCCTGCCATAGGGCTGCCACTTGGCTAACCTGTGTATCCTTCTCATCTTGCAACCTACGTTGCTCGCACATGGAAGACTAGAGGAACAAGTATTGGAACCTATAGGCACGCTCAATAGTACGTAATGATGCGAGAACATTCTGCATAGAAGCAATATTATGAATGACTAGTTTGGGCATCCACTGCTCATGCATCTCAGGAAGATCCTGCTTGGGCCATCCTTGGTTGATATATACTTGTGTAAATTCAGCATAACAATTTCTATGCATAAATCTCTGAATATGAGTTGCCTCATCCAACATCATCCTAACCTGTGAAGGACCACTGACAACCTCTAGGTGCCCAAATACTTTGGAAATGCCCTGGAGTGCCTCTGCCATGGGTTCCAATGTACACAAGAACTAAGACTAGGTGGCATAGGGATTGCCATTGTTTGGAGCGGGAAAAAAATACTGAAATAATCCCATCCCCCACTTGGGGATTAGTGGCCTTTGCCTTTGAGTCTGATGGTCCTGTTGCTAGCACTTTTGCCAAAAAAAATGCATGAAAGGAACAAGAAAAATCAGGATAATTTTTTTCGTATTTTTTTGGAGAATGTACAATGCGCAAATTACACATCCACATTGCTAACAGGCTAACCAACTCCATGGCTCGAGAGACACAATGCATCAAAACAAACATGTTTAAATGACATGAATGACAATACACAAGTTGTCGCACAGTTGCTACGCATCCATGCTGACCCCACTTGCTCTGATCAACAAGCCTACAACTCTATGCAAACTTAGCGGTCCCATGGCTTCAAGGCCCATATTGAATGCTCTACTATAAAAAGTTGGGCTCGAACAATCACCGGCTCGAACAATTTATCCTAACTCTTAACTGGGTTCAAGTGGGACCTCAGAGCCAATCACAAGGCCCGGTTCACGCCTTAAGTTGCAATTTAATTCGATTTTCAAGTTGACTTACTTTTATGGAAAATGCTTAGCAAATAGATCTCAAAGTCTTCATATGACCTCAAAAAGGATCTGAAATATATTTGTTTAGCTCTTTGAGGATGGAGCATTCCATCAGATGTTGGATCCCTTCTATCTCGACCATCGGATTAGGACAAGAGAGCAAACCCTAAGATTCCTTAAGGAAGGCAATAAAGGTTTCAACTTCACTTTACAAATTTAAAATTAAGATTTGGTGAAGGGTAAGAAAGGTTTGGAGGATGACTTGTCCATAGTCATCCTTTTCCACATTCCTCATCTTTGGATGACTACCATTAATAGGGTCTCCAAGCTTTTATTATTTTCCATTTTATTTTATTTCAGTTTTTTGCCTTGATACAAAGTTTGTTGGGTGGATTTTGCAAGTACTGGGCTTCTTGGAATGCCTCCAGGAGGTCTCAAGTTCTCATAGTATGCGAAACAGTGATTGAGAGTTTTAAGCTCCTCCACGACCATTAATGGCCACCAATGTCTAGGTTATGAAGAAAATATTATTCATATTTAGTTTTAGGTCTTAAATTTTGTTTCAGGGGGTAGAGGATGAAAAACCAAGGGGAGTTCTTTTTTGGGTCACCTTGCCCTGAGATTTTCAGGAGCCTGCAAAAGGCATCAAGGTTAAAATGGCGTCTATTTGATAAATGGTTATTTCTATAAAAATTGTAGGGTTTCAGACCCAGGAACCACTTCCATGTGGAAGAGGGTGAAACTTAAAGGGTGTCCCTTTTGGGTAGCCCTACCCCTAGGACTTTTATTGTCCATAAACGGTCATACAAGAAAAGGTATAGGCCTACTATGTGGAGTAGGCAATAGTTCTGGTTTGAATTATAAACACATAATAACTTGTAAAATGCATATTGGGCAATTATGCAACCACATTCTCCTTTCCCTTAATGTACAAGATCTAATAGTCGTACTCACAAAGAAGTTCCATCCAATGTTGTTGACGAGCGTTAAGGTTGGGCAGATTGAAAATTTGTTGTAGGCTCAAGTAATCTGTCCTCAACACAAAGTGATGACCAAGAAGGAAGTGTCACAATCTCAAACAATCGTGCACTATAGTTGCCAACTCAATGTTGTGTGTCGGACATCTCAGCTTATAGTCCTTAAGTTTCCTAGACTCATATGCAATCACTCTATCCCCCAACATCAGGATGGCTCCTAACCTTACAAAGGAGGCATTAGTGCAGATGAAATCCTCAAGTGGATTAGGTACTGCTAAGATGGGTGCTCTAGTGAGATGCTATGAGTTGGAAGTGATGAGGCTATGCATAGATTTGTGAACCCAAATCCTTAAACATTTTCTTAAGGACAATTTCTACCAAGATGTGTGACAAATGCCAGATTTAGAGAGGGCCCTCAAGGGTAAGTATGTGAGATTTACATTGAAGTAGATGGTCTTTTGCATCATAGGGGTGTATTATGTGCTCACATCAGGGGATTTGCGCAGATTGATTATTCTCATTGAGCCCCTTACCAGGGACACACACCAGAGTGAAGAAGATGCATGTAGAGTTGAAAATAGTGTTGTAGGGAGATGTGTCCCCCACCCCCTAAGATGCGTTTTGGGTACGAAGATGTCTCTCGTGCCCCAAGACATCCCCTTACCTGTTCCCTCATCTCCAACCCCGCCTTGAGTCAAAATATCACATCCCACGTCAAACATTTTTAGGTTTAAAAAAAAAAAGAATGGAACAAAAATGAATGGCAACACAAACGTTTTTAGGTTAAAAAAAAAATGAATGGTAGGTAGTTCGCGAACGACAGTGCCGTGAACAACACTGCCTCTTTTTTTATGATGATAACTTTATTGTTTTTTTTAATGTTCGTAGATAATAATATTTTTTAAAATGTTTTGAATTATTTTTAATCTTTTTTAATTGTTTTTTAATGTTCATTCATATTGTGAATAATGTTTTTTTTATTGTTTTTAATGTTTCATAGTATATATTATATAATATATAAATAATAAATGTATATATTGTTGTCTCCCTGTACCCCCATCTCCCTGTATTGGTACCTGTCTCCATCTCCTGGCAACTATGGTTGAGACAATTGTATCACTGCGCCGGTTTGCGACGTGACGTTGTAGATTTCGTAGCTTGATGCTTTGAGTGCCAGAGGGTCAAGGCTGAGCATCAACAACCTGTAGGGTTGCTACACCCCCATGAGATTTAAGAATGGAAATGGGACACCATCTCCACAGAATTCATTGTTGGACTACCTACCTTGTTCGACCATCGTGACATGATCATGGTGACTATGGATAAGTTGAGGAAGGTAGCTCACTTTTTTCCAAAGAAGATCACTTACAATGCCATGTTAGTGGGAAGGGTTTTCTTGGATGACAGTTCGATTGCACAGGATTTCCCATAAGATTATCTCTGATGGAAATCCTATATACACATCCAAATTTTGGACCACTCTATAAGAGGCATTGGGCACTTTGCTTAATTTCAGCACTTCCTACCATCTTGAGATAGATGGACAGACTGAGGGAGTCAACCAAGTGTTGCAGGACATGCTTTGCATGTATGTCATGGATCAACAATGTCATTGAGAAGATTACTTATACTTGGTGGAGTTTTCATATAATTCCTACCACCGTTCAATCAACATGGTGCCCTACAAGATGCTAAATGGTCGAGAGTACAAGAGCCCTTTGAGTTGGGACCACATTGAGGATAGAATTATATTTGGTACTGCCATGTTGCATGACATGGAATGACTGGTTGTTCAGATTCGACAACGTCTTTAGGAGGCACAAGAGTGGTAGATTAAGTACATAGATGCGAAGAGGACCGATTGACACTTCGAAGTTGGCAACAAGGTGTTTTGATAGCGAGATCCAACAAGAGTCCAATCCGTTATGGAAAGTGTTATAAGTTGGCACCTCATTCTGTTGGGCTGTTTGAGACCTTGGAGACCATCGGCCTTGTAGCGATGTTTCTGTCTTGCATCGATATATACGTGACACTATCCATGTTCTGGATTGGATGACATTGTAGGTTGAGACAAAGAGGAGTTTAGCTTTAGAGCCCATGCGGATTCTAGTGCACAGAGTGCTAGGCTTTCGAGGCCAAGAGTTGGACCAGGTTAGGGTCCAATGGGATCAATATGATGAGACCACTGCCACTTGGGAAGATGCAACACTGTTGAGGGTCGAGTATCTCCACCTCTTTCAGTGACTTCCAGGAGGAAGTTTGCATAAGGGGAGGGGGATGTGAGGCCCAATTTCACTGTTCTAGTTTTGGATCTTTGGTTATTTTGCACTTGCCTGAAGTGATGTGCTATATTTATTATTTGAGGCATGCAAAGCTTATTGTTATATTATGATCTAAACAGTGGATTTTATATACACGATGTTCTTAGCTTGCTTACATTACTATCATTTGTGTGTTAGTTGTAGATGATTTCATTTTGTTCATTGAGATGCATAATTATAAGATCTTACTAGTAGAGCTAGTATTTCCTTGCTGTGTGATTTGAGTATATGGATGCTTGAATGTTGACATTATGATATTACCTCAGAGGTAACATCATCATGTCTTCTACCTACCAAATTTATTCCTTGCCTGGATTCAGGTTCCAAAAAGCAGATTGCCAAAATTTCTTGAGATCTTCCTCATCAACCTACATGTGTGAAAACAAGCAAGAAGGTGACTTCACCATTGGAGTCAATCAGGCCCCCTGTTTTTTGCCATAGAGATATCAACACTCCCATTTCTCCATAAATATTTATCTAGAGAGGAGACCAACTCAAATAATCTCATGAGATCAGAGATTTTCACAATAGAGAGAATAGTGAACACTACCAAATATGAGATGAGTTTATAAGCCTGCGTACAAAGATCTCCCAACCAATAAGCAACCTTCTGCACAACATATTAGCGGACCTATACTCATAGAAAGTATGACGAGACAAGTCATTCTCATCACACAAAGTCCAAAGTGTGACACTAAAACTAGACTGAGCAAGAATAGCGACAACATGTGATTCATTCCACACATACAACAATCTGTAAAATAGCTCTTGTTTTCTCATTAAATGAGAAAATTAGTCAATACCAAACTAGTTTGTTTGTTTTCTCACTAAGGTCTCTCAACCAATAAGCAACTTTCTAATCAACATTTCAACAAACTTACACATACAAAGTATGACCAAGTGGCTTGTGGTGCTTAGACAAAAATCAATTTAAAAAAAAAGCTTGACTCGGAAAAAATAGCAGAACTAATGATTTGTTCCACACAGACAACCATATGAAATAAAGAAAGAAAGAAACTATTTTAATGTCCATGGATGACCAAAAGTAGGTCAATGGGACTTGAGGACAATAGAAAGTTAAAGGATAATTGAATCCAAGAAACCAAAAAAAGAATTCAAGTACATAAGACAAAGTAGATCAATGTGCCACTAACAAAGGTGGTAATGGAATCAAAACTCCGTCTGTTCCTAAAGTGGGGGAGCCGTCTGACCCACCATCAATCACCATGAGAAGATTTGACAGTGCTTGTCGTTGAGTACCTAATGTTGGAGGGGTCAGGTTGGGAGATCCTAGGGGGAAGCAAAGTGCTTCCTCTAGAATATCCCCTAACATCCAAGGCTGATGTACTTCTCGTGATACAAAAGAAACTCGTAATGTGAGTTTGACCCTGTGGTATGGGCGTGGCTAGTAAGTAGTAGATCCATATCGTTGGGAAGGCACAGAGCTATGTCAACGGGAAGAAGCAGGGCCATGGTGCCGAGGGAGAGCAGGTTGGGGGATTTGAGTAATCTGAGTAGTAAAGATATGTTGAGAGAAGCACCACAAAACTGATCTATCAACTCTGTTGTGTGAGACACTGATGTCCAAAGGGTACTTAGTACTGCCAATTGCCTAGGTGGGTTGGAAGAAAGAGGTGATCAACATGGGAGCGCTAGAGCCTCTAGTTTCCTCTTGTAGGGATTTGCGCCGAAGGGTGACAACTTGGTGAAGATAAAGAGCCAGGCACTGCTGGTTTGGATATCTACAAAAAGTGGATAGAGTGTCGATTGAGTCCCTGTAGAGGTAGTGATATCTTCCTCGGATCTCACAGTAGACGGGGAATCTGAAAATGAAGTTTTCCTTAGTCTCCAGCGCTTGGAGGGAGCAAATACGACAGATCTGGTCTAGATGGAGAATGTGATGATTTGTTTTAACCTATAACTGGTGGGAACATTTTATCATTTGGTCAAGAGGAAACCTTAAGTCGTGGGACCAATGGCACTGGAGATAGTGAGGGCGACAAATAATACCATCCACTACTTATAAGAAATGCTCAATGTAGAGAGCAAGCTTGGCGCTGGGCGGCTCAATAGGGAATATTCAGGTGGCCTGGATATACTGTCTATAGATGTTCTCTTTGGTAGCTCTAGTGATGACATTTTTTGTGGGAAGGAGTTTGGGGGGGCATCCAGGGAATACATGAAGTGGGGTAGATGATCAATAGAGATGCCAATAGAAAGGAGCAATATAGTCTCAAAGTACTAGCAGTGTTGGTGTCTAGTGGGGACCGTTGAAGCAATCTTCTCTGAAGAGCAAAGTGCTAAGTATGGATATCTCTCACGACCAAAAGTTAAGCCCCCCAAGGACCCAAGTCTGTGGATGTCGAATGTAAGCTTGAAGATAGTCTCAAGCGTAGCAGTTGGGCAGCAAATTCAGCTTGGATGATGCGCTGAGGAACTATCCGCTTGCAATGGATCTTGCGCTGTAATATGAGAGTTTGGACCCTCTCAATACGGTCCCAATCAACATCCCCCAAGCTAGGTCCCCACACCTCTGAATCAAATAAAATTGTAGGTTTGATGATTGCATAAAAAAGGCATAACTTGGAAGGGATGTGCTGTAAGTGGATTTGGGAACATTGACGTTCCAAGACAGAAATAGAGGCATACCCTTGCAAAGGCGTGGATGAGAGGCAGACTTCATGCTAAAGCATGGACCAAAAAATTGGAGCCCCAAATAAATGTAGACCGATGTGATCTCTAGAAGTTCCCCTTTGTATAAAAATTGAAATTCTGGAGAGTGCTTGGAGGTATTGAAGATCATGACCTTAGTTTTACTAAGGTTGACCACAAGCTGTCAGAGTTTGCAGAAAGGAACAAGTGCATCAAGTTGCTGTTGTACGCCCTGGGCAAAGTGTGACAGGAGGACAACATTGTCGGCAAAAAGAAGGATAGTTATAAGCACCTCATGCAAAATACAACCATCATCCATATGGTTATGCTTAATTTGAATAAGACCAAGGATAGTCAAATAACTTTTTCTGTACTTAATTTGATTATGAGATTAGATCATATAGTATCATGCTCGTCTCGAGTCATCCCTTTCTAAGTAGGAGATTGTCAAGAATGAACCTTCCCAAATTGAGCCACTTCCAAGCGATTCAAATAACATTTAGCAGAATTGGTCTTAACATCATTTTCATCTTCAATTACATATGAGTCTAATTTTTTTCCAACATAGGACAATATTCTTTGAAATTGGATCAATAACAACCACCATTTAGACTTGCTAAATCAGTTGTTTTTGATGAACAAAATTAACTTTGTATCATATATTTCATTAATTTATTCGGATTATTTATACAATTTATAGGTTTGTTGTGATCCTACTATTTAGGATAAAACCCTTATCACTTGTACCTAATTTTTAACCTCAACTTGTTTATGTGGATGTTAAACTAATCACCCAACCACCTAATCAATTAGGTTTAAAAAATAATTATTTATTTATTAAATCTATCCCCCTAACTTAACCATGCTTCATTTATATTTCACCAACTATACTATGGTGTAATATTTTTTCCTTAACATTCCCCCTTGTTGCATTATAGTCCGAAGGATGGGAGAGGAGACACACTGCATGTGAACTGGGACATACATGTTTTACCCTATTTTGGATTTAGTGTAATCCTAAACAAGTGTAAAACTATAGAAATTCAGATTGCATAAAATATACAATAAACCATACAAATTTGAATGCGACAAGAATATGTTCAATTGATATTTGCAATTTACTATTTATGGAAAGTACTAAGAAGATTAAGATACTTAGCTTTTTTCAGATCTGTGCAGGTTTGAGAATGTGTGTACTTGAAAGGAAGAGCTAGAAGACGAGTTGCTCGGATCAAGAATTGGGTGTCTGGATCCGCCTGGACGAGTCTGTTAGAATTTGGATGCTTGCGCTAGACATAGGCATCTGCGTTTTGTTGGATTTGTCCTTGTGAACCGTGCGTCATTGTTTTGGCATAGGCCGTTGACTTTTCTTGTAAACCATCATTTTGTGTGATATTAGGAGCTTGCTACGTGTGTAGTATCCAAACGCCCATCTTTTTCACTTCAAAACACTAGGTCCACTTTCGGCAATAGGCTAACCTATAAAACTTGGTAAAAGTGATGGGTTGAGCTAACCCAACCACTCCCCAATGAATGATTGAGTGTTGCTTATGTATACAATACTCCGATGTGGGAGATGAAACCGCACATAGTTCTTCCCCTTAAATGGATATGTGTAATCGTCATCCACTAGTATGAATGCATCCAATGATCTAGCTTTTGACACTTGACAATGGGCAACTTGACTTGGTTTGAGTGCTTCAAACTTGGCTAAGGCTTGCTCCATGTGACTAATTTTTGATTTGGGAGAATTAAGGCAGTCTTCTTTGATGTGCAAGTGATTTCCTTAGAGTGATAGATGCTTGCTAGGCGAGTGGTAGATAGGGAATAAACTTAGACCTATTGTGTATAAATAGATGACTCTTTGGGTAACTTCTCGTGCCACCGACATGTGGAATGTACAAGCTGACCCATAAAGATGTTTAGCATTTAGAAAATGACTGTTTCTTGGCATGGAGGCATGTCTTTTAGAGTTGGACCCTTGTGTGACTGTTTCTTGGCATGGAGACATGTCTTTTAGAGTTGGACCCTTGCGTTAGACTCAACCCTCTAATCTTTGCTGGATTCATTTGAAGAGCAAGAACTATGATCTAATGATTAGGAGACACTGATTAGGATAAAAACATATCTAACTACAAACTAGGGAATTTTTGTAGGTGATAGATAGCAAAACGAGAAGGCCAAGCCCGTAGAAGGCAAATGGATAGGTGAGAAGGTTGCACAAGAGCCATATGTGTACGCACAAGTCATGTAAGGTAAGGATAGGTCAAGACTGACATTGTCAAGTGTCTAATCTTAGATTTTCGTGTTAATAATATGCAAAATTCAACATACAATCAATCAATGAACGGGGACCCACTCAATAGTTCATCGAGAAACCATCAATACACATTGATTGGGACACACTATAGTTCATCAAACATTGTTGGAATAATTGTCATTGATGTCAAAGGAATTGTAACAAATATGAATGAAAATGTCAAATGGAATTGTTGTCGAAAGTGAATGGAAGTGTCAAATGGAAATGTTGCCGGAAGTAAATGGAAATGTCGACGGAAATGTTGACAGAAATGTTAAGGGAATTGTCGATGGAATTGTCAATGGTCACATCTTTTGGTGAAGAGGTGCCTCTTGGATGGGACGCCTCCTTTGAGAAAAGCCTTTGAAGGCTATATACGGTGAAAGGATGTTGAAGAAATAAAGAAAAAGAAATAATTCTTTCTATTATATACAAGGAGAAGAAGAGGAAGAAGAGAGAGAAGAGGGAGAAGAGTGAAACTTGATTGTGCCATCATTTGTTGACAAAGCAATAGTGAAAAGGTGGAAATTGTTTAAGTGAGATTAGTGTCTCAGAACATAAATATCGGTGTCTTTCGCTAAGTCGGTGCTTGGTAGTGAAGTTGGTGCTTCAATTCAAAGAGATCGGTGTCTCTTGCTAAGTTGATACTTGGTATTGGGGATTGGTATCTCCAAGTAGGTTGGTGTCTACTGAACTTTTGTAAAAAGAATTATTAATCTTATGGCTGGGTTTGGATAGTAGATCCAAGCAGCTTTTCAAGTGTGGTTTTTCCCCACCGAGGGTTTTTCACATAATTTTTATGCTATGCATTTATCTGTTCTTATGTGAATGGTTTCTTTATGAAAGTTAATTAGAAAGAAAGTAAATTATTATTACACACTGATTCACTCCCCCTATCCGTCCTCACCCTCCCCTCCACCTCTTAGTGTGGTGTGTGCTCAACAAACATCTGTGTGAATATGAACACATAACTGCCCATAATGAATCAATACTCTCGACTGTGTACAACAAATCAACATTGTGAATAGGGACACACTCAACTATTGAACATGGTCGTGGGATTGGGCCTCACACTTATATGAGTAGAGAGTCACTCAACTGCCCATAACACACTTATGTAAATGGGGACACACTCGCCAAACACAATTGTGGGATTGGGCCTCACTTCACTTCCTCAATGGGAATTGGTCTCACTGGTTAACTATAAAAACATTAGTGGGACAAGGCCTCGCTATGCTTCCTCTGTCAGATTTGGCCTCATTACACAACTTTGATCTTATCTTTGGTGGGAGGTGGGCCTCACTAAAAAACACCTTGTGAATTCGATTCCTAAGGCCACATTTAATGTTCATTTCTGTAAAAGCAATCCTCCTCACTATCCTTGTGGGGAGGTTCTTCATCATGTCTAGCAAGAGCATGATCTTCATCATCACATTCACTGGTGATCACCATCTTCAGCTTTCATCCATACAACTTTTGCTTTATAGTCTCCTTTGCATTGGTGGCTCACCAGAGGTTGAAAGCTCTATCATCGTGTTTCCCATCAATTGTCTTCTCCATGTGAAAGGGCTTCTCACCGAAATCAAAAAGTATACTTAGGGTGTTGTGTACCACTGATAATGCAATCATTTACAAATCACACTTAAAGGCTTAGAAAGACCATTTTTTAATAAACCTGTTATAGGAAAATTAAATTTGTAAAACTGACAACACAGCCTAAAATAGCCACACAAATGACTTTGACGCACTATAACAGGAAATCTGGAAAAGTTTTGAATTCTAACTCAGTATTGACAAGAAGATATTAATTAATTTAACTCACATATGTGCACAGACCTAGACCACCTAGCTTGCAAAAAAAATTAAATCTAACACACCGTAAGTGCTGAACCGAAACCCTTCTGGTAGATGTTTTACAATACTGATTTTCCTATGATGGCAAAATTTCCGTAGAAAATTCAACCCGAATTAAAAGTTATGGAATTAATATGATCTGACAGTTTAGGAGTGAAATATTTTGTCAAATTATAAAGTGCAAACTTTATAATTCAATGGGTGCAGCCCTAAATTATATAAATCTCTAGAACTTTGTAAAAAATATTAAAACCTTTCTAAAAAGCCCTAAATTTTTATAACCTTTAAACATTCTAATAAATTTAGATTTTCAATGCTAAACTTTGACATTTCTGCCTATTGTACAATGCCTTGCTGTATTTTTTCTACAAGTTGGAAGTTCTCTTTATTTATTATATTTTTTGGTTGCACCTATCTGTCACGGGCGCCACTTCTTTCTTTCTCATGTGTTGGTAGTTGTTTCAACACGGCAGCTTGAGCAGTGTGAAGTTCTCCTCCTCAAACATTGCAATATTTCATCCCATGCAATCACGCTTTCTGGACCAGAAATCAGGCACTCTAGAACACCTCTATCAAACTTCTGTTGTTTTGTTTTTGTTTTGGTGCAAAAGTAATATAAAATTGCAACGCACCAAAAAGAACTCAAATTTCACATTAAATGCCCGGTTTTCTGTACAACATCTTACTCACGCCAATAGATTACAAATCAGATGCACTATTTTGGATGCTTCTCTCTTTATAAACACAAGTCTTCTTTCACCTCTGAAATGTTCCAAAAATGAAAAATCATAAAAACGCATTTGCATTGAATCTTCTTCTCCAGAAGCAGCAACCAATTCCTTTTTGCACCATCCAAACCATACACTTTTTTTTTCCATTCTCCACCAACCTCTAAATTCGAATCACACGAGAACACAAAAAAACTTGTCTCTCACAAGCTCTCGGCTCTCCTGTATTAATACCAAATGATGAATCAAATTAATTGCTTATCATATTTTTCATTCATTCATTCAAGGATTATTTGTACAATTCATAAGTTTATTGTGATCCTACAATTTATGATACGACGCTTATCACTTGCACCTAATTCTCAATCTCATACTTATTTACTTGGGTGTTAAACTAATCACCCAACAACCTACTTAAATAGGTTTAAATAATAATAAATTGTTTAAACCTATCCTCCTAACCTGACCAAACTTTATTTATATTTCCCCAACTATACTAGTGTATTATTTTTTCTAACAGTTTTAAATGCATAGGCTCTATCACCAATCCTAGCATGAATCTCTGTAGGTTTAAAATCCAATAAGTTTAGCAAATAGATCTTTGTATTCATTGTTGCAATTATTTTTCCTCTTTTGTTGCAAATATTTTTTCTGTTTATTTGAAATTATTTTTTCTGTTTATTTTCAAGTTTCAACACATAATTGAATTCTTCAAAGTTTGAGGAGAGGCGCTCCAAAGATGAAGTTTCAAGCCATGAATTTCAATCCAGTGCGGCATTTGAATTCTTAAATTTATGAAGGTCAAATTTTGGCTTGCAAGGAAAAGCCTCAAGTAAAGTACGACTAAAGTTCCAATTTTTTTCCTTTTCTTTTCAATCCCTTTCACTGGTATTTTTGAATCTCGAAGAAAAACCAACAAAGAGACCATGCTTTAACAATTGGAATGTATGAGGTAAAAGCGTTTTCTTATCCATAAATTTTGCAACCACTTTTCAAAAATAATTTTGGTGGGAATATTGCCATAGCAAACAACTGTACAAATTTTCTGACATGATGCACCGGGACAATATATGATAGAAAAGGATGAAAACAGGGATTTTCATTGGTCGCTGAGCATACCAAGCCTTCGCCGGATGACATAACACATATGCCTTTGCTGGTTGAGAGACACAATAGCTGCACCTACAGAAAAACAACATAAGAATTCATTCTTACTTCCAGGATTATACATCAGGAATCCTTAAGTCACGTCCCCAGCAATGTGGACGCTCACAAAAATACTCACCATCTCACCTACCATGTGGATATACATGGATATAATGGACTAAAAATTTATGGTGAAAGAGATGAGTGCCCCGACATGCACAAGAAGTAGAGAAAACAAACACATGCTAGAGTCTTATGCATTGAGAGTGACTAGCATAACACAGAGTAATGTGAAAAGCAGTCCACAAAGGACAGTTTAAATAATGTTGGAGCTCGACCAGCTAGCTGTTATGCTTTCTTCGAAGGATGGCTGCTTCAAGCTCACCTATTGGTTGGCATCGCCTGCTTATTACTTCCTTTTCCATCTATATGATTCATTAGAGAAAAACGATTGCACAATCCAAGGTCTTGGCCGAGCCTTTGAAATGGGATGAAGATAACCACAGTTCCTTTGTAAATTTATTGCAGGCCAGGCCCAATAGCAATAGTGAATGTTTTGGCAATTGACGTCAGTGTGAAAGGTTGAACATTGAATTTTTGACATTCAAGTAAATAACAAGATGAGGCATAATAATGCCCAACATTATAAATTCATTATATTCTAGTTTTTTCTCGACATATGGAGGGGAAAAACAACTCTGTGAAACGACACCTAGCATACAAAATGGAGGTCTTCATGAGCTTCCCCATATGTTAGTTGATCGTTGCTTCCATCATAATAAAATACCACACTCTTGTAGGGAGCGAAGCAATCCAATTACCTTGGTATATAAAAATGGCAGTCAAATATTTAATGGGAAACCATGCATAGCAGGCGTATCACCCAAAGGAACCGCAACTTTGGCCCGCTTCTCCTTCTTAACCAACGAAAATGGGCATATCTTTCAATAGAACATTTCATCTTTAAAACAAATACCCCCTACCAACTACTAAAAATTTATCATACACACTTTTCTGTTAATGAGATATCTATTGGATTACATGCTGCATGTAGAATATTTGTACTCAACACAATGACCAAGACAGAGAACAGGTGAAAGATACATTTTTCCAAGCATTGAACTGTAAATGTTGTGATTTATTACCTATTAAAAAGAATTCTAGTGTGTTTACATGATAAGCATAGGATGTAGAAGACTATACATATATATAAACCTAATTTTTCAGTTAGTTCTAGACAGAATAGTGATTGCAAATGGGAACAATCCAAAGTTTGGTACTTGGGTTGGAGGTCTCATTTTCAAGTTATAGAAGTATTCAATTTTAAGGTGTGATTACTCATCATTTAGTTATTCATCCTCATGCAATTAGCTAATGCTTTGTTAAGAAGAGTGTTTTGTTATGGTGACTGAAGCAATTGCAAAACTTAGGGTCTCGTATTTTATTTTGTTGTGCAATGATTTCTTTTAGATTGTATAGTCCGAATTTTGACATATTTCATAGTCTCAAAATCCATTTGTTATGAATTATATTCCCATAAATTATTTCATCCATTTAGTGATTTATATAGTCTTCACACACAATACATTGAAATAGCAATTTTGTTTTGAAATGGTAAGTATTTTTTCTTTAAGATAATTTATAAGATACTTTGGGGTAAGGTGTGTTTCACCATCTTATTTGTATTATAAGTGAAGAGAAAAGTATTCTTTTGTAAGTGAGATTTACATTTTCATTGTCATCTAAAGCCGATTTATATGGTGGGTGCAGGAAATTCAAGTTGACGAATATGTTACCCACGAGTTGCCATTTTCTGAAATCAACAAAGCGTATGATTTGATGAGAGAAGGAAAGTGCTTGAGATGTGTTATGCATATGTAGGAAATTAAGCACTCGTGTGCGTTGATTTGATATTAATTATAGTGTTGTTTTGGGTGATGTTCAAACTTCTTGTGAAGGAAAGAGTTGGCGTGAATAGTTCCATGTCTAATGAAATTGAACTAGTAATGTTTTGCCATGATATTCCATTTTACATTGAGATAATGTATTAAACTTTTTAAAATGCATTACTTGATTTTTGTTCTTTATATATTTTTTTTAATTCACATATAGAAAAGTATAAATGTAAGCATAAAATTCTCATAAAAAGACCATCTGAGTTTGGATTGTCGAGACTGTGGGTCGTGCTTTAGTGACAAGGTTAGGATTTGTTAGCATTTAACTCCCTTATTAATCAAACGTGTAGCTTGTCAAACAATATTTCCCAACTAGGTTGTTGAGATAGCTATGTACACATTGTAAATATTTACATTACTTCAATAATATTTATTGGTGCCTCTTATCAAGGTACTTTTATGTGTTTTCTCATTTTGTGATGTAGTTTGTTTTTTACAAATGTTATTTGAACATTCTTTGATCTTGGGCCTACATGAAGTGGTTTTGGGGCGAGCATAAATTTCAGCCTCCCTTGTTCAAAATCTTAGAGAATAGGATGCATACCTGGTTGAAGTTCTCAAGCCGTTATACCAGAAATTAAAGTATATGAAAATGTGGGATGAAGTTACTATGGGCTGTGATGATAAACAGCAATTGAAGTCAATGGAGGACGACAATTGGGGCCTAAAGCATAAAAGCAGACCATTTACACCCTTGTCCATGTTGGGAATTATTTAGAATGTTCTAATGTGCAGTGGACCATTTTGGTTCTAGGAGACCTCTGAGATTTTGGAAATTCTATTCAAGGGGACAAGTTGCAGATTACTTAGAATAGAAGGTGGGTTTCCTTGCAATTTACAAGGGTTTTATTAGAACGTTTTTATTTCCCAGAGTCGTAATGTCAACTTTAAGTTTCACGAAGTCAGATTGAGCGTGGTTGAAGTGAAAAACATCCTTTACTTTTGTATTTTATTTAGCATTTTCTAGAATCTTTTGGTGTAGTGGTGCAACAAGTGAGTGCGCTAAATTACTTGTGAAGGATGAGGAACATCCATTTAGTGTCTACTTGTGATGCATGTGAAGTAAAATGTTATTTTTTCCCATTCTTTTTAAACTTGGGTTGTGAGTGAGTAAAACATAGTGGCCAAAGGACAAAATTAGCAATTAACATCAATAGGTGACACGAGGTAAAATGCTGTTTCATCTTGCTTTCAAACCTGGGGTTGTGAGCGAATACAACTAATATAACAAATAAAAGAAGGTATTAATGGGTTCATCTTAGGGATTTGGGGCAAAATGCCTCTGAAAATGGGGTATTTTTGTGTCTAATTCAATTTTTTGTTTGAAATGTATTTTTATTAGGTTTTTTCAATACCATTTGTATGCAAGCTTGTTTGATTAACTTCCCAGCTTGGAACTTTTTTCTTGTTTGATTCAAGATTGTAAGTGATAGTAGGGGGTTTGGGGAGCAAAAACCATAAAAAACATGCATTTCAATTGGGTTTTATTTGTAAGGGTCTCCATTGCATGTTTTATTTGTCTCTATTGCATTTAGGTGCTACAAGGGATTTACATGGAAGAAATAAGTGCTATGCAAAGGTGAAACAAAGAGGTTTGGTTTTGTTGTGTTGTCCATATATTATTTTACAAAGATGTCTAAAGTGAAGTTTTTTTTTGTAAATTTGGTTTTATATTGAAGGGGCTATAAGGGGTTTTGTTTATTTGCTTACAAAATGTTACACTACAAAAAGATTACCATTTGAAAAAATATAAAAAAATACCATGAACTTTGCATAAAATAACATGAGAGTGCAATGATCTTATTGTATTAGGTATCGTATCGTACAATGCTTGACATAGGGAAGGTGTCACATGGACGTCCTTACCCTGACATTCAACTTGTTATATAAAATAGAAAACCAACAATTGTCACTTCAACTACATTGCTGATCCAACCATTTGTAACTAAAGATTCATGAATACACTACCAAAAGTTGACAAGAATAATGAATAACGAAGTTCTCTATTAAAACAATGGTTTTATTGATAGTGACGTTGGATCCCTTTTTGGCAAAACCCATACAAAAAATTAATAAGAATGAGGTGGAGGGGAAGAGGAAGACACCCTTGGTCGAATAATTGCTCTAGTTGAGTATGATTTGGAAGAGTCTATCCTTCGAGTTTTCAATTGGTACAACTTTTTTCCAAGTGGATAATCTTTCTCAATGTGTTGTTTCAAATGATGTTTTGTTACAATTTCCCTCTCTTGGGAGCATCTGATCACGTGGATGTCATCTTACAACTTGCCTTTCCATATATTTGTCTTGTCTTCCAACTTCAGTTCAACCACTTGCTAACTTGATCTTTCCCATGTGTTAGCGCCCGCTCATACTCAACAACCTTTTGAGCCTACTTTTAAGTAAACTAAATTTTCTGGAAGAGTTGCACTTGAAATCTAGCACATTGCTCCTCTATTTGACTTCACAATTCTGTATTTATAGGAGTGACTTTAGCCTCCTCATTCTTGAATTGGTGTTGTTCACACAATCTACTATAGCATCAAATATTGTTAGCAAAAGGTCAGTTCAATTGTATGCAATGATTTAAAAAAACTATGAACACGAGTAACAACTATGGGATAAGTTCTAGTGGATAGCCATTGTTGGGAAATCTTTGGAGTATTACGCCACCTTCACAAAAATACAAACTAACTTTACGTGACATCCTTTTTCCACAAATTTCCAGATGTAGCCAGGGTTGTTCAAAATCAACGAAACTTGTGACACCCAGACGATAACATGCAAGTCCTTGATCATGTTGGCAGCCATTTGAGAAATGTTTGCTTACAAAAAGCTATATTACCAAGAGAAAATCATTTGTAGAATTATAAACACATATCACGTACATAGAAAAGAAGAACATGAGAAAACAATAGTTTTATTTCATTAGAAAGTGTACAACACAATGCTTGTCATAAGGAGGACATAAGTGCCCTTACCTCAACATTCAATTTGCTATTTATAAGACAGAAGCAATGGTTTTTGGGTAAACACAACTCTCGACGTAATCATTCATAACTAGAAATTGATTAATACGCTACCCACAATAATAATTAAACACATAACAATCATTGTTATTATCACATTATTTCTACAATTTTGAGTATTTTAATCTCTTTTTTGCTTACAAGACAACGCATCGCCCTCACCATGCACATGATTCCTTGATATTTTGGTGTTGTTTTTTCTTGGATATTTCATTTATTTATATTGCGTCACTCGCAAAGACTCATCTTTTTTTGACAATATTTAGTCATACATATGTAGTGTTTTGAATTCTAATTTCACTTGTCTATGATCAAATATTTGGTAACATTTGAACTTTACATGCGGAGTATTTCTTCACTCGGTGATGAATGGGATCAATGAATATTTTTATCTTCTTTGGACTTTAGTTAATACCATTAGGAAAAAACAATAAAGACCAATTCATATTCTCTTGGTATTGAGCTCACTTGCATTTAAGAGTATTGAAAGAGAAACTTGTTCTACAAATTCAAAATTACTAGTTGTAGAATGAAATAGATTCGATTAAGAATCAAAGAGCTCATATAGATGCTAGTTGGGATACACATGATGCTAGTTCTCAAGACATTAATCAAGATACACCCACCTATGTAGTGACTAATCTAGTCCCTGAATAAAACATTTGTAAACCTTGGGAGGACAATTTTAACAAGAATAGGCATAGTATGGGATATCATGAGAATTGCTCTCGTCTTTATAATCTTGACATGTCTAAACCAATTGCTTTTGTTAGCAAATTTCATATTTAGAATATTGTTGCAGATAAATGTCAACATTGTGCTTGGATTGGACATGAAGTGTTTTTGTTTTGATCTCCATGCATGTCTTCATTGAAGGAAGACAAAACATACACCTAATGTGTCTCACAAATGTCACCATATATCTAACATGATATAATGATTAGCTGGATTGGTTTTGGATTTGAAGTAGGGCATTTATCTCAATTATAATTAAAAAATAATATTTTTGGACCGTTATTTCGAACTAGGTCATTGAGATAATTCTCTACATAATGTATAGACATACATTATTTCATAATTTTTTTTGCCTCCTATTGGGTCACATTGTGCATTGTTATGTGATTTGTTAACAAAAAACATAAAAATGCCCCTTAGGCATTTATTGTTCAAAAAATTGCATTATTCTAGGGTACCTATGTATTTGTTAGTTATTGGTCCAAATGAGGCATTGTTGGCATGTTTTTGGTCATTTTCGTTATATCCCCCTCCCTTTTCTCTCTTGCCTTGTTTTTGGTGGCACCTTAGAAATGTACATAGTTTTGGATCTTTTTTGACTATTAGAATCCCTTGAGGGTTTGTGGCCTAGTCTCATACATTTTTTTGCTTGTTTGATGTCGGTTTATGTGCCAATGGGGCTGAAATTTGAATTTAAGTTGTCTATAAATATACATGTACATTAATGCATTTAGGCATCTAGGAGAATTTAGAGGAAATCCGAAAGAGAATTTAACATTTAGTCATAACAATCTATTAAGCATTTACAAACATTCAAGAGAAATCAAATAAACATTTAGAGAGCATTCATTGTAGCATTGAAGTTCATAGTAACGACACATTACATCATACAAAGTTTCCTAGCTGAAGCATTATTGCATTTACTTGGTGTGGTGTTTTTGATATTGTATATTGTTGAGGGGCTTGATAAGTAGTCAGTGCTTAAAAACCATGCTGACCTTGAACACATGCCCCCAAAAAAATCATTTTCCTTTTCATTTGCAGGTTCAACTGTGCAATTAGGGTTTGAAGAAGTGTAAGTTCTTATTGATCAATGTGAAATTTCAAAAAATTGAATGAGATTATTAGAGCTCCAAATCTATCAAACACAATCACAAAAAAAATTGTCTGCTTGTCACTTTCTAGAAATGTGTTGTGTACAGTCCTTGGGAGGTTATTTGTTCACATTGAATTTTTTGGGTTGAATTCGTCTTTTTATATTTGTTTTCTTTTTCATTGTCAAATCTTAATGACTATTTTCACATCTCTTTAAAATCAAGATACTCTTATGAACCCTTTTCTAGTCATTTATTGCTCTAGATTTGTATGTATTAATTAGGCTTGATTTATTGTATTACATCTATTTAGAACTAGTTAAATGTTTATGGATATATGTGTTACAATTTGATTGAAATCTATTTAAGTATACTATATTGTGCTTAACATGTGCTCTCTTACACCCATCTAGGGTTATATCTTGCTCTATATTGTGATAGATTTGAATGTTCTTAGGGTTACTTGATGTGTTTCCTTCCCTACAATTACATCTTGTTTCACATAATGTCGAATCTAAAACTACGTAGTTGTTCTATATTTTATTCTATTGCATGCTTCTATTTTGCTTGTTTCCAAGCCTTAGATCATTTTCAAAATTTTGGATTTTTTTTGCAAACCCTACGATGCTTGGAAAAATTGTGATTTCCTCTGTGCCTCTAAATAAGGTTTTGCTTAAAGTCATATTTTTCAAACCTTATCCATTAATTGAAGAAATTATTGTAAGTTTTGTTTCTCTATGTAATACATCTCTTGTTATGGTTAGACATATGCTTTTTTCAATATAAAATTTAGATGCAATTTTATTATGTCATGCCTTAAAGTGTTACCATCTACAAAGTATAATCCTAGCATGCATATTTTGTTGTGTATCATTTTATTCTTATTTTACAAATTTCTAGTATATGTGTTCAAATGTATGTTTCCAATGGAAAATCATAAAATGTTGGATTATCTTTTAAGACATGTTAAAGTTTCAAGCAATTGTAATAATGCTTAGTGTTTATGTCTTGCACCCTTGTTAATGATAGAAGAGCCTTAGTGCCTTATGTAGACATGCTTTGTTCCAATATAGATGTTTCCCAATGGATAATGACACATTATGAGGTGAACCATACTATGCAAAGGAGGAACAGGGAAAAGATTACAATATTCCCTCATAATTTTCTTCAATCCCAAAGCGGGGACAACCAAAAAATCCTTTATAATCTTCCTCTAACTCCTAAGCTTAGGTTGCATGTTTTAAAAGATTATGATATCATGGATCAATTGCAAAATACTAATGCCCAAAAATTAATCATTTAATTACTTAATAAATCCAATGTGTATAAGGATATTATTTACAAAGTTTTAGAGGACACAACATTGCCAAGTAATACTCAACATTCTCACTTTGCTTATTTTGTTAAATCTTTGAATGATAGTGAGAATGTAATTACCTTTGAGAATGATGAGATACCTTCAAAATATATTATTGATCAACACTTACCCTTGCAAATTCAAGTTAAAATCAACAATATAGGGATTAGACATGTACTTGATAGTGAGACCTTTCTTTTACAACTAGGCATTGGAAGAAAATACCTTGCTATTCATATATGATCATCAAGGGTTTTAACAACCAAACACGAAACATTCTTATATTGATTACATTAAATCTATCACTTAGACTAAAAACTATAGCTATGAAATATCAAGTTATGTCGAATGATGATCCATAGTCTACTTGGAAGAACTTGGATCTATGAGGTGTGATCTATTCCATTTGCTTTGCATATATGTTTGACATTCATACACAGGGAATTATTTATAAATGTCTTGTAAATGACGTGTCATTTAGATTTTTCCAGATGATTGAACCTCAAGATACTATAGTGCCCCACTAGAATAAGAATTAACCAACCATAGTGGCACCCCAATAATTTATTCTAATGAAACAACTAGTAACATTTGAAATCGGTGAAAGTAGTAATGCTAAGGAAGATAATGAGGAGAATGATTACAAGTTGATAACATAGATGAAAAGTTGTCCAAGCTAAGTTTACATCAATAGTGCATTGGGAATATAGAGATGATATTAGTGTGTTTGAATTGGAGCTCTCTATATAACCAACTCCTCAATATTATGGAAGACCAACCCAAACATCATTAGTTATTAAAAAACAATTAATTGATATTAAGTGTAAAATGCCTCTGGTAGATGATAAATGTAGCATAAAAAAATAAAACAAAGCCTTGGTATTATTCAGTTTACCTTAGAGAAATATGGATATGGACTCAAGTGTGCATAAAAAAAGGGTTATAATAATCAAGGCTTAGGAAAATGTGAACAAGTTATAGTAGAACCTATTCTTCCAATTGCTCATCTAACTAAACAAGGAATTGGATACAATAAATATGAGTCAAAGGATCAAGAAGATGATGTCATACACACAATACCTTTTGATGTGGATAATGGATATTTAGGATCTTAAAATAATGAAAATTTAATCAAGGAATCACCAAAGTCTCTTTATGATCATTTTAATAAATCCACAAAGAATTCTCGAGAGGGGGAAATATTATGAATAAAACTAATCATGTGTTTATGAATACATTATGGAACTAGAAAAGTAGAGGAATTAAAATTTATATACCTTGATATAATTGATCATACCACACTCTATGAGATACTATCTCTTGATATTATTTTTAATGATGAAGCCATAACATAATATTTAGTAACCAATGTGGATTTTCCTACATATTATCATAAGAATAAACCCCTTTTATTTAAGTGAGCACACTTATTTTAGGGAAAGAAAGCCATAGTGATGGGGATATTACTGTGGATAGTTTTGACACTTTACCTACTACATTTTATAATAAATATAAATCAAATT
This sequence comes from Torreya grandis, assembly GCA_037957365.1. NCBI lineage: Eukaryota > Viridiplantae > Streptophyta > Pinopsida > Cupressales > Taxaceae > Torreya > Torreya grandis. Next base: position 281,806 of record JARHVA010003406.1, on the reverse strand, counting down.
TATTGACTAAAGATGCAATTAATATCAATATTGGCATTAGTGACACACCTAAATATTTGAATTTAGGTGCTTCTTTGATTCATAAAGAACAAAAAACATATACAAAATCATTGATAGAATATCAAGATATTTTTGCATGGTATTACATTGATACACTTGGCATGTTTACTGTTATTGTAGTGCAAAACCTTGTTTTAAATATGGATACCACAATTTAAAGCAAAATATTAGAAATATGCATTCTAAAGCATCTTTGCTAGTTAAGGAAGAAATCAAAAAATTGCTTGATCCTGGTTTATTAGACTTATTGATTACTCTGAGTTGATTTCTAACATTATGTTACTTGGTAAACCAACTAGGGGCATTAGGACAAGTACAATATTTCAAGATATAAGAAAGGAATGTCTTGAAAATGACTTTCCATTGCCTAATATTGATATGATTTTTGATTCTACTATTAGTCATGAGATACTTTCCTTTAAGGATGCATTATTGGGTTTTAATAAAATTGATATTAATCTTAGTGATCATCATGAAATTGTTGTGGTTATGCCTTTCTAATTTAAGAACACATGAGATCATTATCAAAGGGCTATGACACATATTTCATAATTATATGCATGACATCTTAGAGGCTTATGTAGATGATGTATTGGGGAAGTTAAAGAAAAAATAAAATCATGTCTATGACTTGAAGAAAAAATTTGATAGGTTGAGACAATACAAAGTGTAATTAAATCCCAAGAAGGGTGTTTTTGGTGTGATCTCTAGTAAATTAGTGGGTTTCATTATCTATAGAAGAGGCATATAATTTGATCTAAATAAATTACAAGTTATTATAGAGATGCCTCTTACTTAAAACCTTAAGCAACTAAGGAGTTCGCAAGGTTATCTTCAATCTATTAGAATATTTGTTACTCAACTAGCTAACAAAACCCAGCCATTTGATAGAATATTAATGAAGGATAAAAAGTTTGAATGGGATGATAAATGTAAAAATTATTTTGATGCAATTAAAGAATATCTACCTAATCCTTCTGTCATAATGCCACTTATCTTAGATAGGCTATTATTTCTATATATTTACACAACAAAACATGCTTTGGGGAATTCGTTTGCACAAAATGACGATGATAACAAAGAAAAATGATTTTTTTACATCATTAAAATATTGTTCGATTATAAAAAGAGTTACAAATCAATGGAAATACTATGCTTAGATGTTGTGTTTGTAACTTATAAACTTGGACATTATATACTTAACAATTAAGCACATGATTGCTAAGGTTGATCCTTTGAAATAGATGTCGTATAACCCGTATCTATTATGATGAATAACCAAGTGGCTCATGTTTTTTAATGGAAATATGATACCAAATTTGCATCACATACATTCATTAAGGGGATTATTACAGATCAATTAGCAACCTTATTAGACCATGTTCCTTTATATGACACTTTTTTATTAGTTTATAATGAATATTGATGAGAATAAGACAAACTATATATTTTGATGGGTTTAAATGTGATTTAGGTGAAAGAACCGAAGTTTTACTTATCACTTTCTAAGGAGAGATTATACCACTCACATATAGATTGGGTTTTTATGAACTGATAAGATTGCATAATACAAGGCACTTATTCTAGGACTCCATGCATCACATGCATAGAAAGTTAAATATATTAATTTATATCATAATTCTCAACTTGTGGTTTACTAAACAATAATCACGTATTAAATCGAAGAAGATAAACTTACTCCATATAGATTGCCCAGTTTTATGACTTTGAGATTTATTATATTCCTAGAAAAAACAATGGACCTATGGATACTATGGTTTGTGTTGTTTCTTTAGTTTTTTTCAATATATTAATGATAATAATGCTACATTGAGTATCAAGAGATTAGCAAAACCTACCAATGAGCTAGAACATTGTGAATATTTAGAGGCGTTATCACTATAAAGTGGTTTATAAAATAAAAATGTTATGCAGATGTGTTCAATTATTTATCAAAATAAATACTCCCTTCATATTTTTTATGGAATGATAGAAAAAATTATGAATAGATACACTCAAATATGTCATTATTGGAGGTAATTTTTAGAAGATCCTTTGATATGTAGTTACTTAGATGTCTTGGATGTGAAGATGCTAAAATTGTATTACAAGATGCTCAAGATAGTGAATGTGGTGGAAAATTTAGTGGAAAGGCCATGTCAGATAATATACTTATAATGGCTTATTATTGGGACAAAGTAAAACAACATTGTCATGGATATGCTAAATGTGAAAAATGTAAAAGACACACTAATGTTACACATGTTCAATCTTAAGAGTTGTAACCCATCATGTCACATTGGCCATTATCCATATAGGATTCAATCCATCTGCAAAAGGTCACAAGTTCATTATCACAACAACTATTTTTGATTCGGGCAACACTTCAGGTGACAATTCAGGCGACGGTTCTACCCCAATTGGTGGTAGAACTTTTGGGAGCCATAACTTTTGAACCATAGCTCTATTTGAATCCCTATTCAAACCATTGAAAATCTAAGAATGAGGAGAACACAATGAGATGTGAGATATACTTGGTGGTTTTTGACCCCAAAAACCCAATGGAAGTGCCCAAAATTTCAATTTTAACAGTGTTGTCTAAAAATAAAAAGTTTCTAAAAATAGTAATTTCTCAAATTATGTGTTGTAAATCATGGACGTCAAACCACTTCATCTCCCTCAAGATTGGTGACCTTCCACATCCTCCTCTTACCTTCAAAATATGTATAAATAAGGATGTATCTCGAGAAGGGGATCAAACATCTCTTCCTAGAGATAAACATATGTTTATATCTGTAATCTTGTGAGGAATAAAACATCTCTTCTCAGAGATAGCATTATAATTATGTTATTTTTGTGTTCTTGAAATATATTTCAACCAAAACCCCTAAGTTTTGGATCAATGGTATCAGAGCGGTTTGTCTTGAGAGTGTATGATCTTGAGGACGAGGTCAAGCTACAAGAAGCTTGGGTGGAAAACAACATATCCTACAGACTATCCACCTATTCACTCTAAATGACCTCAAATGGTGGACAACACTGAGACATATGATCCCTTCAAGGAAATGGTGAATGAAACCCTCCAGTGGTAGTAAGCACAGATGTTGCAAAAATTCACCCAAATTCTCTAACAAATCCTGATGGAAAATTTTGGCTCCTCATTTGCACCCCCTGGCTCCTCATCTATGGAACATCCTTTCAGTGCCCCAACACCCTTCAAGGTTCAGGTGAATTTTGATATCCCTACATTTAAGGAAAAATTAATGCTGATGCAGTAGAAAATTGGTTGGATCAATTGCCTTCCTATTTTTTTATAAATAAATTCACTAATGAAGAGAAGATCACTTTTGCTCTTTTGAAAGCATCATTGCTCATAAAAAATTGGTGGGAAAACTACAAGAAGAGGTTAAGTATGGATGACATTGGCCTTGAGGTGGAACCTACCTGGGATGATTTCATGAAAGCTGTAAAGGAAGAATACTACCCCATTAAGTATATAATGATCTATATATACAGTGGAAACAACTTCACCAAGGTAAGGAATAGTTTGTTCAATATTACACTGATATTTTTCATTCTCTGTATGCGAGATTAGGCATCCAAGAAAGTGAAAACCACAAGGTTCTAAAATATCATGGTGGAATACAATGGTATATGTGGGGGGAAATAGAACTCTTTAATTTGGAAACCCTTAGTGAGGTGTACAAGTTTGTGGTGAAGATTGAGGAAAAGCATGGAAGAAAGAATATGAAGATTCAACCTTTGAAATGGAAAAGTGACAAAGAAGGTTAAACATGAGGCCAAAATTGGAAGCAAAAGGAGTTCCAAGATAAGAAACCCCAAAAGGGGAAGACTGGGAAATGGTATGATTACCACAAAACTGGAACTCACTCTAAAAAAGAATGTCGAGCCATCAAGTCCCTACTTTTAGAGTCATAATCCTTGACATCTACTGCTCTACCTCATACACACCCTATAGTTGAAGAGGATGAAGAAAAGATTGTAGATGCTGAGCTTGATACCATCATTGCTTCATCACAGACCCATGAGGAAAGGTCATATGACAAGGAAAGGTTGTTTCACTCTAAGTTATGGGTGAAAGGTAAGCCTCTGCATTTCATTCTTGATAATGGGAGTCAAAATAATTTAATCTTTACTAATGTTATGAAAAGTCTAAATCTATCCATGAAGCCTCACCCAAAGCCATACAATATTGGATGATTGAGCCCAAGGAGAGACCTCCATGTCACCCACCAATGTCTTCTTTCATATGCAATAAAACCTTTCGAAGATAAGGTCTTGTGTGATGTGGTCAATCTGGATCTTTGCAATGTAATCTTTAGTTAGCCATTCATGTATGATTGACATGGAATCTATGAATCAAGAACTTGAAGGATCACCCTCACTCTTGGAATGTGGCACTATAGGGTATCAAAGGTACCGCCTCCCACATCTATCTCCCTGATTAGTGCCAAGCAATGTAAGAGATTGGTAGAGAAGATAAAATAATTCATTCTCATGGTGGTTAAGCCAAATAGATCTAAGTAGGCCAATGTTGAAGCCCTGACTACACAATCAACATAACAATAAAAGCAGATGGGTCAAATAATGGGAGAATATGATGACTTATTCAAGTCACCCATGGGAGTTCCACTTCACTGTCAGGTAAAACATTCTATTGATTTAGTTTTAGGATCACGTTTGCTTAAAAACCCTGTGTATCATAGATCAATTTTAGAGAATGATGAGATAAAAAGGTAGATTCAAGAATTAATACAAAAGGGTCACATCAGGTGAAGCTCTTCACCCTATGGAATCCCAATTATCCTAGTGCCAAAGAAGGATGGAACATGGAGGCTTTACATTGACTATCGAGCCTTAAACAAAATCACTATGAAGAATCACTACCCCCTCCCTAGGATTGATGACCCACTGAACCAACTCCATGATGCAAAGTTCTTTACCAAAATTGATCTCAAATCTAGTTATCACCAAATTCTTATCGATCCCACCGATGTCTGAAAGACTACATTCAAATCCAAGGAGGGGCTCTTCGAATGGTTGGTTATGCCTTTTGGCTTGACTAATGTACCTATAACCTTCATGAGAATGATGGATGACATCCTACAACCCTTCATCAACTCATTCATGGTTGTCTACCTGGATGCCATACTCATCTATAGCAAAACTGGAACATCTGTAACATGTCCATAAGGTGCTTTAAACTCTTTAGAAGCACAAGTTGTATGTAAATCTGGACAAGTGTACATTCAAGATGAAAATAATTTAGTACCTGGGGTACGTTGTGGATGAGGAAGGGGTCCATGTCAACCCAGAGAAGATTCAGGTTATTTAAGAATGGCCTACACCAAGGACCCTCACATAACTTTGCAGCTTCTTGGGTCTTGCAAATTTTTATCACAAGTTTTTTCTTAGATTCTCACATGTTGCTTGGCCACTAAACCAAGTGACTAAAGAAGGAGATAAATCTACATTTTAGTGGGGAAAAATACAACAAAGAGCATTTGAGAATTTAAAAAATAGACTCTTTTCAACTCCTATTCTTGCCTTGCCAGACTTGCATCAACCTTTTGAGTTGATGATAGATGCATCTGAATATGCCATGGGAGCTATCATCATGCAACATGGCCAGTCCATTACATATCATAGTGAAACTTTTAATGATACAGTTAGGAAATACCCAACATATAACAAGGAGCTCTATGCCATTGTGCAAGCCAAAAAAAATGAAAACACTACATCTTGGGGAAAGAGAAGGTCATCCACATTGACTATAGACCATTGGAATTTATCTAGATACAAAGCAAACTATGAATCAAGAGGCACCAAAAATGGGCTACATATCTACAAAAATTCCATATAATAATAAAATGCAAAAAGGGGAGCTCAAATACTATCGTAGATTATCTGAGCTGCCCACCAATTGTTGCACTCACAATAGTTCTTGATTTGTGTGGACACAAGACTATCACCTAGGGTGCTTTGTATGAAGTAGATCCTGCCTTTGATGATACATATCAGGCACTTTGAGAAGTTAAACATGTTTTTTATTTCTATTTTCAAGATAATGTCCTCTATCACATGGGGCATGTCTATGTTCCAGCTGTAGAGCAACAAAAGATGATATGGGAAGCACATTTCAATAGGACAACAAGGCACTTTGATGTAAAGAAGACATTGGTAGTTCTTCAAAAACATTTCTACTAGCCCCATATGTGAAAGGATGTGGAAAGGTACCTCAAATCTTGTATCCCATGTGTGATAGCCAAGCTAGTAAATAAGAAACAAGGATTGTACACACCATTACCAAAACCAACCAGGCTTTGGGAATCTATCTCAATGGATTTTTTCTTAGGTTTTCCCACTTCAAAACATATTTCAAAAATTGCTATCATGATTACTTTTAAGAAAAATATATCTACTGAGGAAACTACTTAACTATATTATAGTCATGTATGGCTCCATTTTGGTCTCCCCAAGTCCATTATTTTAGATAGAAATAACAGGTTCCTAAGTATCTTCTGGTCCACTCTATGAAAGATAATGGATACTAAGCTAATGAAGTCCATGGTCTTCCATCCACATACTGATGGTCAGACAGAAGTGGTGAACCGATTTATTATTCACATGATTCAGATGTATCACTCCAAACATCCATGCACATGGGATGAGGGGCTTTTTTTCATACAACATGGACATAATCGGGCCCTACATAGCTCCACCAAGCACAGTTTATTCCAGGTATGCTTCGGGTTCCAATCCATGGCACCAATTGATGTAGCCATTCCATTCTCCACCATGGAATACACACCTTATGGGAGATATGAGGTAGAAAAAGCAACAACGTTTATTGAACAAATCCAACATCTAGCAACAAGTTCATGACATCTTGGATAAGATGAATCAGAAGTATAAGCAACGCTATGACAAACATAGGGTTTCATACCATTTTGCTATAGGTGACAAGGTTTGATTGTGGATTCAAAAGGAACCACTTGCAGACCCACACAATTTTTTTTATCTTGTGTGATATGGTCCCTACACCATCACCATAAAAGTTGGAGAAAATGCTTTTGAGTTGAACCTGCCAGCCTACCTTGGTCTTCATTCAATATTCAACGTAGAGCTCCTCAAACCATATCTTCCACCTCTGTTGGACACTTCAGTCATAATAGAACAACTAGACATTGATGAGCTTGATCCACATAGTTTTTTTCTAGTGGAGGAGGATCAGATTGTGGACACCTGGATGAAGACAACAAGAGGGTGCTCTATTCCACTTTACTAAGTGGTCAAACGGGGCAAGCTTAGCCACCTAGGTGAGTGGCTCATAGAGAATCAAATCAAGACACAAATACCACACTTGATGGGGAATATTGATGCAATGGGGACCATTGATTATCAATAAGGGAGGAATGATTCAAGCAACACTTCAGGTGATAATTTGGGTGACGGTTCTACCCTAATTAGTGGTAGAACTTCTAGGAGCCATAACTTTTGAACCATAGCTCCATTTGACTCCCCATTTAAACCGTTAGAAATATAAGAATGAAGAGAATGTGATGAGATGGCACTAAGATATTTTTGGTGGTTTTTGACCATTGAAAACCCAATATAAGTGCCCAAAATTTCAATTTTAATAGTGCTGTCTAAAAATAGAAAGTTTCTAAAAATAGTAATTTCTTAAATTCTGTGTTGTTATAAATCATGGAAGTCAAACCACTTCATATAACTTATGATTGGTGACCTTTCACATCCTCCTCTTGCCTTCAAAATATGTATAAATAAATATGTAGCCCGAGAAGGGGATCAGACATCTCTTCCTAGAGATAAACATATGTTTGTATCTACAATCTTGTGAGCAATAAAAAATATCTTCTTAGAGATAGCATTATAATTGTGTTATTTTTGTGTTCTTAAAATATCTTTTAACCAAAACCCCTAAGTTTTGGATCAATTTTTTTGCAAAGTAGGGTGCAATAGTGCCATTCAAGCTATTACATGTGAAGATATTTGTAAGTTATTTATGACACTATTTCAAGATTTGACATACTATCCTCATTTATTATTGATAATGGTTTATATTTCAATAAAAATAATTAAAAACTTTTGTAACAAATAGAAGATCAAGCATATATTGCCTAAAGGAAAAGTCAAGATGAGTTTTTAATAAGAATATTGGCAACATTTTATCAAAAAAATGAATAGGCATGGTAATGATTGAAATAATAAGACAAATATAAATTTATGGGAATATATAAAAAGTGTTAAACATCTATGAGGAAAACCCCATATTTATTGGTCCATGGGGTAAAATCAACATTGCCCCTTGATCTTGAGATTCCATATGTGAGAGTATCACTCAAAGGAATTATTAATGATGATGGCTACAAATAAAATACATTATATTGGTTAGAAATGTTAGATGAAAAGAGAATTATTACTATTGAGTACTTGAGAGTTTTTAAAAATTGTTTTAAGAATGATTATAACAATAATATTAAATCAAGATATTTTAATTGGATGATAATAATATTGAAATAAATTAAAAAAAATACCAATGCAAATAAATAATATAAAGGAAAATTAAAACCTAATTGGCTTAGCTTATTTGTAATCATAGAATTTTTTTTGTCCAAAGCATATCACCTTACTACTCTAGAATGGAAACCTTTGAAGAATCTAATTAGTACTATGCGCTTGTGAGATTCTACATGTGAGCTTTATCTCTTTTTTTAGATGGATACATGGTTTTGTGTGGCCCCCAACCATATAAAAGTTTAAAAAAAATTAGCCATAGAGAGTAAAAGATATGGCTGAAAACAAAGACCAACACAATCAACATGGTGGCAAGCCAAATAGAGACCAAAAAAGATAAACAAAAACACAAACTATAGAAATAGTTTTGAGAAAAACCCCAATGCAGCCCCAAGGCCAACCAACAAAAAATTGTTAACCAAAAAACCAAATTATAGAGAGACTAAACCCTTACTCAAGGTAGAGCCATATCATCTAGGTCTTCAACAAAAATAATTTCCTTGAATATTTTATAGAGTGGGATGTAGCGGTGCCATTTTAACTATTACATGTGAAGATATTTATAAGTTATTTGTGGCATTATTTAAATATTTGACATATTGTCTTAAATTATTATCGATAATGGTTCATAATTCAATAAAGATGATTTTTTTTAATAAATAGAAAATCAATCATATATTGTCTACTCCTTACCACCCACAAGGGACCAATCAAGATGAAGTTTCTAATAATAACATTATCAACATTTTATCACAAAAAAGAATAAGCATGGTGATGATTAAAATAATAATAAATATATAGCATTATGGGAATATATAAAAAATGTTATAAAATCTATGGGGAAAATCCCTTATTCATTTGTCAATGGGGCGAAACTAACATTGTCCCTTGAGCTTGAGATTCCATACTTGAGAGTATCACTCAAAGGAATTATTAATGATGACGGATACAAAGAAAATATATTCCATCTATTGGAAATGTTAGATGAAAAGAGAATTAATTCTATTGAACATTTGAGAGTTTTTTCAAAATTATCTAAAAAATGATTACAATAATAATATTAGATGAAGAGATTTCAATGTGGGTGAAAATAATATTGAAATAAATTAAAAAAAATACCAATGCAAACAAATAATACAAAGTAAATTAAAGCCTAATTGGCTTATCTTGTTTTTAATCATAGAAAAAATTCTATCCAGGGCATATCACCTTTGCTACTTTGGAATGAAAACCTTTGAAGAATCCAATTAGTATTATGCACTTGTGACTATTTTATATGTGATCCTCATCTCTTATTATGTTACTATGTATTTATTATCTCTATAATTTCCATATTTTCATGAATGGTCATTTTTTAATTTTATTTTTCTTAAATTTTTTTATAGATTTTATCTTTTCCATTTGGTTTAGCGTGTTATTTTGATTCTTAGTTATTTATCACTATTTTTATCCCTGTTCTTGGGAATTTGTGACTTTTTTGTCACAATACTTCTTTCATAAGTTATTTCAATTTTGAATTTGTGTGATTTATGTTTTTATCACTTTGATCTTTGTTTTGTCTCAGAGTCTACTTAGTTTCCAAGATCCATATCATGTAAATATTTTCTTACTCTTTATGATGTTTTCACAATCTATATCATGCATCTATTTGGAGAATAACATTGTGTTTGACATTAGTATATATTATACTATTAGTCATAAACTTATTATATATTATGCTAAAATGGGGCATCTCTGATTGATATTACACTACTTATATCTTTCCTTCATATAGGGCATACTATTTTTTGCACTATATTTCTTACATTTTTCCCATGTGGGGCACATTAATCATGTATTTATATTGATTAAATTATAGGATCATGTGGTGAGACCTATTTATAAAATACATGAGTCCAAATTGACATATTTTTATATTAGACACTTTTGATTTTATATCTTATCTTACACATGATGCACATAGTTTCTTTATTTTGATATATGTGCTACACATCTTCATCCTATTAGCGTATTTAATAACACATAAACTTTTGTATGGGTTAAGATGCACTTACGTTATTGATTTGTAATTTAAATTATGGATAAGTACTAATTGGTGCACACTTATTCGTAACATGTTATTATATAATATTATCATATAGTTATTTAATTAATTGACTTCAACTAATAATAGGTAAACAATTATCTCTAAGAAGACTTTTTTTACAAGTAATTACTCTCCAAAACCTAACACTAACCCTAGCCTACTTCTTATCTATATAAGGGCATAGAGGGATAGTGGATGATGAAAATTTTGGTTGAGAGTTACTATTGTAATATCGCGAAATTTAGGCCATATATCCTAATATTAGAGGTAATAATACTAATTGGATAAATCCATGTTGTCTTGTTTGAATTATTTGTAAATTCATAAATTGCATACATTGTGGGTATTTGTCTTAATGTATCTATAGTGATTTGGGGACTACTCTAGGAATTTATTATGGTATTAGAGCTATAAAATATTTGAATTTTGCATTTATTTTATTAGATTTATATGTTCACAACATTGAGGTATAAAGATCAAATCTACAAATTTCACCTTTTTATGCATATCTAATTTCTATTCCATTTTTTTTTCAGATCTGCAATTTTCATTTTTTTTTTAATACAAGTCTAATTTCAATCCTATATTTTAATGGCCTACTACAAATATCCAACTATATGCTCTCACCTCAGCCTTAGGGAATATTGATTGATTATAAAATGGTGATATTAGATGGATACTAAGGGTTCATGCTATTTTTTTCTTAGAAATTTCCTAGGTTAGGAAACCATGTAGTGGGGGTTTTAAACTATCATAAGGATGTCATTTTTGGATAAGCACAATGTTGTTGGTGTATGAAGTGAAGGGTGTTCCCCCAATACCTAGGCCTTAGAAAAATTGTTATAGTTTTTAGATTCCATGTGATTCATGATATATCATAAATGCCTATTTTTTTCCAATAAGAAGCCATTGATTATTTGTATTTGTGGTGCACTGGAAGTAGTTAGCCCTGGGAAGTTACTCTCCACATACCTCAGAGATGGAATAATTTGAATAGGAATACAATGAATCCTATATAGTCATTGCCCTAAAATGTTGGGTCACTTCACTATTTATGCTTAGGATAAACATAGAAAAGAGCCTAAAAATTAGATACACCCTAGCCAAGTAATTCCAAAGAAATATTGGGTACACTTGATAGACATACATACTTTTGTAGTATTCCTATTCAGTTTTAATAATTATATTTTCATTTAGTTTTAGAACAATACAATGAAAGGGAAATGTAGAGGGCATATTTAGAAAAAAATGTTATTTAAAACATCTAAAAATTGTGCAAAATTTGAAATTTTTGATAGAAAATAATGAGGTGTAAGTGTGTGTACCACACTAAATATGCTAAAGATGGATCCATTGATAGTAAAAATCTATACTTGTAGTAAAATGTTTTACATAGGTTGAAGGTGTTGATTACCAAAAAAAATTGTTGGAGAGTTGTCAATGATCTCATAGTGTGTCATGGAGGTGTCCAGGTGAGTGGATGAAGTGTCTTGATAGTCTAAGTGACAATGATAAAGTGTGATTGAAGTAGGCTTTGTTGATATCTAGAGTTTACATGGTTAAGGATGTTTAGGGATGAGTATGTTGATTTTAACATATGCAAGAGGTTTTATCAGAGGTCAAGGATGATTAGAGAGCTTGTATGCATAAGTGGAATTCATTTGATAGTCTATAGTTTTCATTTAGAAAATTTGGGTCCAGTGGTAAAAAATTAAGTAGGCAGTTTGATGAGCCCTGTATGAGATAAAGAGAAAGTTTATGTAGGGGTTATAAAATTAGAGATCCATCATTAGGTGTTGAAGACATTAGTTGTAAGGTGGAGGTGTTCATTTCATAGGAGGGTCTAAAGGACTTGATCTTCCGTAGGGGAAGTTGCTCCTTGTGGAATAAGTGTTTCACTAAATCTTGGTCAAAAGGACTTGATCAGTCTTTAGTTTATAATACCTTATAGGACAAGTAGTCCAAGTGTTTGTAGGCTTGAGAGTGGGTTTTATTTCCCAAAAGGGTTTTCCATGTAGATCTTGTGTTGTGTGTGTGATCTTGAATTATCTTCATTGTTTATTGCTATAAACATCTTGTATGCTTCATAAATGATTGTATTGAAAGCTTAAGTGTTTGAAGGGTTTGGAAATTGAATTGTATTGTTTTCCACCACTAATTCACCCCCATCTCAGTGGCTTATACCTCTAATAATTGGTATCAAAGTAGGTCCTTTGGTAAATGCTTGACAACTTGAAGGTAATCCAAGGTACAATATAGGTAGTCATCAAATGCAAGGAGGTTTTTATACCAAGCAAACATCAATGTTTAATGGATCTAATTATGATTTTTGGAGTTCAATAATGAGGACATACATCATGTCCCTAGGGTTTGATGTATGGAAATATATTTTGGATGGTTATTGTTGACACAGTGGATTACACCCTCTAAAGGGAGGCTCAGCTCTCTTCATCCATGCAACACAATGGAGACATCCATCTTGCTGTGGGTTGAAAAGGTGAGGGATGAATCTCTAGATTAGGGGATATGTCCCCTTGATGGACCTTGAGGCCCTAGATTTCCTACTACTAATAATGGGGGGGATGAAAAGGGAGAGAATTACTAGAAATTAGAACCTAAACTAAAGTGGTGATGCACCAAAATGTTTGGTCTACTCAGCTTTGACATACACTTTACACCAGAGATAAACAAGCATACACTTCATTATAATGAGAACCTTTCTTGCATCAGTGTTTCAATAGGGGGTCCTATGGAGATATAGGGAAGAAGAACTACCAAAGGTGTTCTAAGACACACTATGGACAACCTGTTCACATATGCCTATACTCTATTTTGGACACTTCTTGTTGACCTGCAAGAGAAGAACTCATAATACACTAGATATGTTGGAATAAAATTATGAAAGCATGAAAATAAAATGACTTAACACAAGATAAAACCATAGACATGCAAAAGTGCAAGCTCAAATGGAGGTAAAAATGCTTCTTCCAATTCAAGGTAAATTCATTTAGGGCTTCACCATACAAGCTGAGAGATCTATTCTCAAATGAGAAGTTACAAATATATAGATAAATAGAAACAAGATAGCTAAAAAATCAAGGAATGGAAACCCATGCTGAGTTAAACACTTTTACAGAGACCAAAAGACCTTGCTGCTACCATATTCTTCAAACTACATATGGGAGAGCCATGCTATAGATGTCCAAGTCATCGCCCTTGCTATCTTGGGCCTACAAAAGCATGGGATACTCCAGCAACTGACAAAGCCATCCCCAAGTTGTTGTGGCTATACCATGCTCTCTTCAATGCTAGGCACAACTAGCTGTGCATTAATGGTGAAGTGTGAAAACATGGGCTGCTCTCCTCTATAGTTCAAAAACCAATCTATTTATTGGTTTTTGGTAGATATATTCTACCTAAATGTCTTAACTCCTTTTGTTGAGTTGTTTATACCACTTGTCTTGGTTTGAGTGGTCATTGATTCTATCCTTTGTCTTTGTTAGTAGTTGGAACTGTTCCTTGTTTTGTCTTTTTTGCTTTATCTTTGTTCATGTTTTTCTGTTTCCTTTGACTTCTCCTTTGCCTTGGCCTTTTATTTTCTTGCTCTTTGTGGGTTTTTTTTGTAGGCAAGATTTTATCTGACATGTCCTTCAAACAAAATGTCTAAAGGAATTCATTCAAACATTTTATTCGAAGGAATTCTCCTTGGCTTTGTTCCTTTGTGTGTCAGCCTTCAAGCTTTTTGTGACCATCAAATTTCTTTGGAAAAAATGTTTGAAGGAATTCCTTCAGACATTTTGTGTTAAGGAATTTGATCTTGGCTCACCTCATTTGGTTTTCCTTTGGATAAAATGTTTGAAGTAATTCCTTCAGAAATTTTGTTTGAAGGAAAACTCCTTCTACTTGTCACTTTTCCTGAAGGGAAAGTGCCCTTCAAGCTTCTTGTATTTGCCCCTTTGCTTCAATGGAATGGCCTTTGCAAGGGTATTTTGAGCCTTTAGTTACCCTTCAAAACTTTTGTACTGGTCCTCACACCAATGAAAATCCCTCTGCAAGGTCCATTCTACCTTCAAACATACCCTTCAAAAGTTTTGTAAAGGTCCATTTCATCTTTGAAGTGTCCCCCACTAGGGCACATACCCTTTAGGGAAATTGTAAATGACCCTATAGAATGCCCAGGTTCCCTCCATAGAAAAACACTTACCTTAAGAAGCATCTAAGACCAATTTGGGCTCTTTTGAAGGACTTACTCAAAAAGCTTGAAGTAAAGACATCTTAAAAACTCGATTGCTTCTTCCTTACCCTTTTGAGTTTGTGAATGAATCCAACTCATGAAAGATCACAAATCAAGTAATCCCACAAACCTGAATTAAACTACTCTGACCCTTATCGGGTTTATAAACTACTTTTACTCATGAAAATTGGTAAGTAAAGTACTTTGTAAAATATGACTTGCCCTGGAACTGGCCATAGACCCTTTTAATTTTGTCAAGTGATTCTGCTTATTACTTGTAAATTTTACAAGTATTGCTATTATGAGAACCCAATTTGCTCTGTGAGTCCTAGAAAAGACCAATGATTGATGAGACAACACCTATACCTACACAAAAACAACTTTTCTTTGATTTTTAAAGGGTTAAGACGTAGTTTTAGGGCAAAAGGTCATGAAGAACAAGGTTTCAAAGAAAAAAAAAGAGGGGGGGTGCCCATTTGGCATGTAAGATTCATAAAATGGTCAAAAAATTGGTGACTCATAGGGGAAGCATGCTTTCTATGCTTGAAAAAATAGCCTTGTAAGGAATTATGAACAAACAAAGATTTACCCAAAAAAATAAGGAAAAACACACACAATAGGACAAAAACAAACAAACCTATGCAACAACAGTTAGGGAAAATGAAGAAAAATAAGGAAAACCATGTACAGGACAAAATAAACTTAATAACAGTGCTTAAGGTATATCCCATTGACTAGGATATGTAGCTCTTGACCATCCAACTTGGAGAGTTGGAAAGCATTGTGTTGCTTGCATTGGGTGATGACATATGGACCACTCTACAAAGTGTCAAACTTCATGTGCCTTTCAGGCTTAGCTCGGTCCTCATCCCACTTAAAGATAATGTCATCTTATGAGAAGATCCTTAGCATAGAACTTTTATCAAAATGATTCTTGTTTGCTATTGGTAGCTGGTCATGACATCTATGACTTGGTCTCTCACTTCTTGAAGCTCCATTAGCTCATAATACCTAACTTTCAGGCTGTCACTCTCCATCAATTTTAATTGATGGGCAAGATCCAAGGCTAGTAACTCAAGTGAGATAGGAAGTCTAGCTTCCCTTCCATACACAAGTGTGTATGGTGAACTCTCAATTGCCCTCTTTAGAGTGATCCTATCTGCCCAAAGAGATATATTCAATTTGGCTTGCCAAGTCTTTTAATTTTTATCCATTATCCTCTTTATGATCCTAATCAAATTCTTATTTATGGACTTAGCCAACCAATTTCCTTGGGGATAGTAGTTGGAAAAAGTGCTAAGATAGATGCCATACTTCAATGTCCACTCTCTTCTATTTGTTCTCAAGAAAGCCAATGCATTTTTTGAAATGATTGTGGCTAGGACCCCAAATCTTGTCACTATGCCTTCATAGAAGTCTAACACTGTACTCTCATTAGCCTCTTTCAAAGCTATGGACTATACCCACCTTTTGAAATAATTCATGGTAGTCAAAACCCACTTGTGGCCAACACTAAAAGGAGGATTGATCAGCCCTATAAAGTCCAACCCCCATTGCCTGAATGGCTGTTCCACATGAATAGGATGAAGAGGCATGGCATCCAATCATTATTTCCCATCAAAGAAGGCACATTTTTGACATTTCCTCACCCAAGCATGAATGTATTTAAATATTTTTTGCTAAAAGTAACCAGTCCTCATAATCCTTGCAACTATGGCCTTGGGAGCAAAGTGGCCACCAACTGGTCCATCATGGAACTCAGACAGTATCTTGTCAACTTAGTCTAAATAAATGCATCTTAAGGGTACCCTTAAAAAATAATTTTTGAATGTCACTCCATCAACTAGGACATAAGGAAGAGATTGGAGTCTAAAATACCTCCTCTTGGTCCTATCAAGACCTTGTGGACACTCACCAGTTCGAAGGAAATGAACCATATCTTGTGCCCAACTCATCAAGAATGTAGGTATCACTACTATAGGTTCATAATGGAGTACCAGAATGTCCTCCTTTGGCTCTTTAAATTCTATATCAAGGTGTTCACACAAACCTCATCTTCTTACCATCTTGGTGGTCTTGATTTCTACATCATACTCTATTAGTTTAGTGATCCAACCTGCGCTTTTCTCATTCATGTCTTAGTTGAACAAGAAGTCTTTTACACCAGGATGTGGCACCATGATGTGAACCTTACTGATAGACAACATATGTCTAAACTTATTCAGACTTTGTGTGATTACAAACACCTGCTTCTCAACATATGTGTATCTAACCTCATAGCCTTCTAAACCTTGGCTAAAAAAAGAGAGGCTATTCTAAATTCTCACCATTTGATTGAGTGAGCATAGAAAATATTACCTCTTCATTCCCAAAGGTGTATATATTTAAGTCCTTGGAGAAGTTTGGACTAGCTAGGGTAGGAGCTTGGGTGATAACTTACTTGATGCCTTCAAAGCTTTCTATTCTTCTTACTGTCCACGTGATTGTCTCATCCTTCCTTAGCATGGAATTTAGTGGCTTGACAAGCTTAGAAAATTTAGGAATGAGTCTCCTAATGAAATTTATCTTACCAAAGAAACTTTTTAGGCCCTTCTTGTGCTTTGGTAAGGACAATTCTAAGATGGCATTCACCCTCTCTAGATTAATGGATAGGCCTTCTTTCAAAATGACATAGCCCAAGATCTTGCCTTCATGGATGGAAAACCTGCATTTCTTTGGGTTGAGAGAGATTCCAAACTCTCTACACCTTTCAAAGATTTACCTAAGGTGCTTCAAGTGTTCACTTGCCTCCTTGGAGAAGACTGTCACATCATCAAGATAAACCAACACATTATCATTGATCAAACCTTGGAAAGTCATGTCCATAGCATGTTGGAAGGTAGCTCAAGAATTTGACAATTTGAATGGCATCTTCTTATAGGCATATGTTACCCACTTGGTGGTGAAGGCTATATTTTATTGGTCACATTATTGCACCAAGATTTGATTGTACCTGGAGTAGCCATCTAGGAGAGAGAGCCTTTCACTACCTATCACCATCTAAAGAATTTGCTCCATACTTGGAAGGGGATAGTGATCTCTTAGTGAGACTCTATTCAGGTCTCTAAAATCCACACACAATTTGACTTCTCCATTATTCTTCCTAACAGGGACCAAATTAGCCAACCAAGAAGAATGTTTGATAGAGAAAATGATCTTGGACTCGATCAGTTTGGTGAGCTCCTTCCTCATGAAAGGCTCGATCTTTAGATTGATTGGCCTTTGCTTTTGCTTGATGGGTTTGGCACCTTCCTCTATTTTAATGGTGTATTGGGCCAATCTTGGATCAAATATCTTCAAATCACCATACTCCCAAGTAAAGACATCAACAAAATCTTGACATAACATAATGAAAGCATGTTTTTCCTCATTGGTACACACCTTTCCAAGTGAAAGCAACTTATCCTTATAGATCTATACCCTTTCATAATTTTCCTTCTTGGTTGACATGCTTACTTTGTCTCTCTTTAGTTGGTCATGTTCATTGAAAATGCTCTCAAGAATTACCAAACCTTTGGGAAGCCTATTGGTCTTTAGTTGAACAATCTGCCCATCATACTACTGATGTAGCTTAGAATAATTTTTGGAAACAAACTCAACTTATTCCTAAAATAAAAGTGCTATTTGTTGGTCACTTTTAAACACATGCCAATTGGTGACATTGTCTAGTATGGAGGGCCTCACAATCACCTTTAAATGATGTTGATTCTTGCTTTGTCCCATCCCTTGTGGGACGCCAAACTGAGCACTAACTACTACTAGTCTATCAACATGCTTGTTCTCGTCTCTTAGAATGGAAGTGATGTTGAAAGCAATGAAGTTATCTACAAGGTCCCACACTCTATGCTTGTAAGAATTGAGTAAGGAGTTCTTGGTCAAGCTTTGACCTCTCACTTGGTTCACAATCAACTCACTGTCTCTAAACACCTACAATTATTTGATTCCTCTCTTTCTTGCCCATTATAGGCCATGAATAAGTGCCTCATACTCTACTACATTGTAGGTGTAGGAGAACTAAAATATAAAAGTTGAGAAGTATTTATCCTTTGAAGGTGAAACCAACATTGCCCCACCACTAGCTCCCAACTTGATTCTAGATCCATTAAAGAATAACTTCCACAAACCATAGTCCTTTTGGTCTATCTTCATCAATTTTGGCATGAAACCATCTTTCTCATGCATTTAGTAGACTCCTAGACTAGCTTCTTCAATGAACTTGTAAGGATCATGCTCAAAGTTGTCATTTCCCCATTCATCTAGGAGTAGGTCAGCAACTCCTACAAGGGAAGATGATGGAGATTGATCCACATGGAGCTCTTCTTCATCAATGATTGCGTAGTTCACATTTGCCACTTTGGGTGAGTATGGCTCTAGGTGATCCTTATGAATGGGATCTGACTCAATCTTAACTTTAGTTCCATACTTTGTCCTGAAAACCATGTAAGACTAGTTGGCTGCCAAGTATCCACCTATCTTAGATGTGAATCCTTTGACAAGAAAAGAGAAAAGTAAGGAGGAACATCTACCACTACTACATCATGGGAAATTGAGAAGGTTGGATAGGAATGGAGAGTTAGATTTAAGCCTCTTTCCACTCCTAAGGTCTTAGCTAGTGATCCATCCAATTTTAGAAATCCTTTGGTCATTTGCTCATACTTGAGGCTTAGCTTATCAGCTATGCATTTGGGCATAACTGAGATGCTTGCTCCACTATCAATGATGTAATTATGGACCAATAAATCACTAATAATCAAGGGTAAATAGAAGGGAAGGACCTTCTCATCTTTATTTGCTTGACCAGTCATGGGAGGAGCCCCTTTTACTACCAACACATTATCATTTCTTTTTGGGACATCTTGCTCACCCAACCCATATAATTCCTTTTGGAGTATATCCTTTTGTCTTAGCAATGCTAAAGAATCCCAAAATGAGATGTTCATGTGTAACTTCTTCATTTGGTTCACTATATTGATTGAAGGATTGACCCCTTTAGAGTTCTCCTTGGGAACATTCATAACCTATGGTGCAACCTGAGGAGCTAAAGCTACAACCATTGGCTTGAAATTGGGAAACTTTTGATTTGCTATGGTCTTGGGGCTACTTCAGGTACACTTCCTACTTGATTGGGTGAAGGAAATGTGGTAGGTTCTTGAGTGGCTACTTGAGATTCATCAATGGCTCTCCTTTTGGACCTGGTGTTGGATGCAACACCAACATTTTGATTACTTGTGCTCCCCACATAGTTGACTACGTAGAACTCTCCTTCTAAGTGATTCATGAGAGTAGAATCAGATTGAGCCTACCTACTATCTATCCCAAGTTGTGTTGACATCTCAAAATTTGAGAATTGGGCTTCATGATGTCTTTATGCAGTCATGCTTTAATTTGGTATCTCACTGGCATAAGTAACCTATTCTTGGCCATGCTCCAAGGGTGGATAGTTGGGCTGCTCTTGTGCCAAATTATTTGGAGTGGGGACAAGATCCTTGAAAGATGAAGGGGCATTTGGATTATAGCTTGATAAGGATTGAAATGTGTAATTTGAGCTTGCCCTTGATTATAATTTTGGAAGGGAGACCTATTTGCTTTCCCAAACTATTGGTAGCCTTGATTTGGCCTATAACTATGAGCTTGTTGTCTCTTGAGGGAAACTAACTCATTGGTAACACTCTGTAGTAGGCTCTTAACTTCATGGATGTCATTTTCAAAGGTATCAACCAAATTTCATTGATTAGGTAGAGGAGCTAGAGTGGGCAAAGCAGGTTGGACTGAGGGCTATAAATTAGGAAAGAGTGGCATAGGAGGTCTAGGAGCTATCTTTCCTGCTTAAACAAGGCAATTTTTAGTAGCTATGGCTATCTCATAAGTAGTGGGTAGAGTGTTTCCACCATGGAATATATCATGATAGTAATGTCACTATTTAGGGCTTTTAAGTAGTAAAGTGCAGCTTGGGGTTGGCCTCACAAGAATTGGAATCCTGTCCCAGATCTTTTGGAACCTAGTGTTAAAATCTTGCATAATCTCATGTGGGGATCTCTTTATGGTGGTTAACTACTTAGCTTGAGATAAATGGTCACTTTTTTCCCAAAACCTATTGATCAAGAGGGTCCCTAACTCATTCTATGAGCTGACTAAGTTCATAGACAAGGTCCCATACCAATCCAGAACGTTCCCTTTGAAGGACAAGGCCAACAATCTAATGACTACATTTTCTTCAGTGATATTATATATGTTGTAGAGGTTTTCTATGTTTCTAATATTCTTAAAAATAGTGACTGGGCCCTCTCCACTAAAGGGAGGAACACTTTTGAGAGTTATCCTTGGAATTGGGTCATACTACTAAAGGTTCAAGGGACTTTGACCATTGAAGGCCAAAAAAGGGAAAGCCCTAAGGGCTGTCATGGCTATGAAAGGATTCAATAGGGGTCTCCTTGAGTAGGTATATTTTATGGCTAGCTTAGGAAAATGGCTTGCTATATAAGGGTGGGTATTTGAAAACCTTAACCTTTTTGTTGAGTTTAAAGGTAACTCAAAAAATTCAAAAGGGACACCCCTAGAATAAGATCTTATAATAACCTTTGGCATGGGATGCCAGGCTGGTTATTAACTAGAGACTTAGTTCCCTAGTGGAGTTGCTAGGTGATGAATATATCTCCTTATTTTGAATTATTTAACAATATCAAGACTAGAACCAATCTTGAAACTTGTAAGACATATGTATTATCCCACTGAGTGTGCTAAAAACTATTAACATAGTGGATTGCACCCTCTGAAGGACTCAACTCTCTTCATCCATACATCACAATGGAGACATACCTCTTGCTATGGGTTTCAAATGTGAGCAATGAATCTTTAGATTAGGGGCTAGCTCCCCTTGATGCACCTTGAGGCCTTGGATTTCCTACTGCTAATAATGGGGGGGATGAAAAGGAAGAGAAGTACTATAAATTAGAACCTAAAATAAAGTAGTGATGCACCAAAATGTTTTGTCTACTCAGATTTGATATACACTTTACACCAGAGACAAGCAAGCATAAAATTCATTCTAATGAGAAACTTTATTGCATCAATGTTTCAACAAGGAGTCCTATGGAGACACATGGAGGAAGAAATAATAGAGGTGTTCTAAGACACATGATGGATAGCCTATTCACATGCACCTATACTCTATTCTGGACACTTATTATTGACTTACAAGAGAATAGCTCACAATACACTATATATTATGAAATAAACTTATGAAATCATGAAAGTAAAATGACTTAACACAAGATAAAACCATAGACATACAAAAGTGCAAGCTCAAATAGAGGTTAAAATGATTCTTCTAATTCAAGGTAAATTCCTTTAGGGCTTCACCATACAAGCTAAGATATCTCTTCTCAAATGAGAAGTTACAAATATATAGAGAACTAGAAACAAGATAGCTGACAAATTAAGGAATGGAAACCCATGCTAAGTTAAACACTTCTACAGAGACCAAAAGACCTTGTTGCTATCATATTATTCAAAATACATATGGGAGAGCTGTGCTATAGATGTCTAAATCACTGCCCTTGCTATCTTGGGCTTGTAAAAGTATGGGATACTCCTTCTAGTAACTGACAAAGCCATCCCCAAGTTGTTGTGTCTGGACCATGCTCTCTTCAATGCTAGGTGCAATTAGCTATGCATTAATGGTGAAGCATGAAAACATGAGCTGCTCTCCTCTATAGTTCAAAAACTAATCTATTTGTTGGTTTTTGATAGATATATTCTAAATAAATTTATTAAATCCTTCTGCTAAGTTGTCTATGCCACTTGTAGTGGTCTGAGTGGTCATTGATTATGTCCTTTGTCTTTGTCAGTAGCTGGAGCTGTTCTTTATTTTGTATTTTTTGCTTTGTATTTTCCCATGTTTTGTCTCTTTCCTTTGACTTCTCCTTTGCCTTGACATTTTATTTGCTTGCTCTTTTTAGGTCTTTTCAGTGGGTAGGATTTTTTCTAACATGTCCTTCAGACAAAATGTCTGAAGGAATTCCTTTGAACATTTTGTTTGAAGGAATTCTCGTTGGTTTTGTTCCTTTGCATGTTAGCCTTCTAGTTTTTTGTGACCATAAAATTTCTTCAGACAAAATGTTTGAAAGAATGTGACCTTATCTCACCTTCTTTAGTTTTCATTTGAACAAAATATCTAAAGTAATTCCTTCAAACATTTTGTTTGAAGGAAAACTCCTTCCACTTGTCACTTTTCCTAAAGGGTGGTGCCCTTCAGGCTTCTTATCTTTACCCCTTTGGTTCAATCAACTAACCTCTGTAAGGGGATTTTAAGCCTCTAGTTACCTTCAAAAATTTTGTATTGGTCTTCACGCTGATGAAAATAACTCTACAAGGTCCATTTTACCTTCAAACATACCCTTCAAAAGTTTTGTAAAGGTCCATTTCATCTTTGAAGTTCCCCCACAAGGGCACATACCCTTTGGCGAAATTTCAAATGACCCTAGAGAATGCCCAGGTACCCTCCGAAAAAAACCACTTGCCTTAGGAAACATCTAAGACCAATTCAAGCTATTTCAAAAGACTTACTCAAAAAGCTTGATGTAAAGACATCTCAAAAACCTGATTACTTCTTCCTTACCCTTTCAGTTTTGTGAATGACTCCAACTCATGAAAGATCATAAGTCAAGTAATCTCACAAACCTGAATTAAATTTCTCTAACCCTTATTAGTTTGTGAACTAATTTTAATCATGAAAATTGGCAATAAAGTACTTTATAAAACCCAAGTTGCACTGAAACTGGCCATAGACCCTTTCGGGTTTATCAAGTGCTCCTACTTATTACTTGTAAAGTTTATAAGTATTGCTATTTTGAGAACCTGATTTGATCTGTGAGTGCTGAAAAAGACCAATGCTTAATGAGACAACACCTAAACCTACATAAAATCAACTTTTCCTTGATTTTTAAAGGGTTAAGACCTAGTTTTAGGGTAAAAGGTCATGAATGACAAGGTTTCAAAGAAAAAAAAAGAAGGGGGGGGTGCCAATTTTGGCATGCAAGATTCACAAAATGGTCAACAATTATGTTGCTCCTACTACTCCTCCATCTAGAAATATAGATAATAAGTTATTTGAGAATAATTCTAGGGCAATGAATACCATCACTTATGGTCTTATAGAGACTGAGTTCACAAAGGCAATCCATTATAAATATGCTAAAGAAATATTGGACAAAATGCAAATCATTTAAGAAGGAGATTCAAAAGTCAAGTTTGCTAAGTTACAGACTCACAAAAGGCAATTTGAAAGTCTCAAGATGAAGGAAGAAGATTTTGTGGCATCCTTTTTACATAGAGTCGATGAGATTGTGAACATCATCATAGGTCTTGAAGAGAACCTTGAATATACTACTATAGTTCAAAAGGTTTTAAGGTCTCTATCCCTCAAGTTAGATCCAAAAGTATCTACTATAGAAAAATGTCATGATCTTACTCAGTTGAAGATGGATCAATTGCATGGCACCCTTACTACCTATGAGATGAGAGTAAATGATGATATACCACCAAAGAAGGAAGCAACTATCAAGATTGAAAAGAAGAAAAAGAAGAAGTTATAAGGTAAAAGCCTTGAGGAGGATGACATTTATGATATAGATGAGGATGAGATAATTTATTTGATTTCAAGGAAATTGAAAATAGATTCAGGTAAGTATAAGGGTTAACTACCCATCAAATGCTTCAATTGTGGAGAGGTAGGACATTTTACTAATAAGTGCACTCATAAGTATAATTAGAAAGATGATGAAGAGCATGATCAAGGTCATAATGATGGCAAGAGATCATTCAGGTTTGATAAAAGTAAAAAAGTATCCAGAAGGTTTGACAACAAGAAACACTTCAAGGACAAGAAAAGTCTCTACACCAAAGAAGATTGCAGCTCATCAGATGAGAGTGAAGTCAGTGACTCAGAGTATGATCATGAATATTGTTGGGTGAATATTTTGTCACCAATTAACTAATGAGTAAAATAGGTCTCTTCAACCACAACATAAGGAAATTAGTCGGCCTAGTGTGTAGGTTTACCACATCAAAAGGGGACAAATCTCTCCTCTCATCAAGGGGAGGTTCCCTATAAGTATGAAGGGGCTATATGCTATAGATATATGTAGAAAATAACACTCAGGGGTAAGGAAACACCATCCATCTATCTTTTTTTAGAGATGATGTTCATAGACAAAGAAGAGACCTAGGTGAAAACACTAAAGGCACTTCTCTTCTTTCAGAAGTGATCTTATAGAAAACAACAAGAATTCTTTCAGGTAGTGACAAGTAACTGGTAACAAAGGGGAAAAGTAACCAACATACTAAGATGTAGCACAAAGTCTACACCTCAACTACCCAAGAGTGAAATATGAAAGACAATGAGGGCACAAATTTGTCCCAAGGTCTTTTACACAAAAATAGAAAACAAACAAACACACTAAATGCAATTGTAGATAGCACAAAGTCTTCCCATAGTTGGCTTCAAGACACCTTCCTAATTATTTCCACTAGTTCTACTTATTTCATTCAATGGAAAAGAACACATTCAGAAAATAGACATAAGAACCATCCCCCAAATGACACAAGCTATAACAACATAAAGTCTAAAAGTAACTTGCTTTCTCATTCAAACAAAGAAATATGATTAACAACCTGAGCTCAAAGTCTCAGTGATAGCCTCTCAATTTTGGTACAATTTTTCTTCTTTAACCAAAAATATCTCCCTTGTGAAAAGAAGAGATTTACAATATATAGCAGCCCAGAAAAGCTTGGTGCTTTGCTCCTTTTAATGACCCATGTTGCAATCAATGCTTTGAATACATCTTCAGTTTTGTCAAAAAACTATGCTGGAACAGGGCGGCTGCCTTAATTGTCGCATGCTAAGTCATCTCAAATGTCTCTTCCTAGGTCTAGGTCATCTGGTCTATCTCTTGATGTCTATGTAGATGTCCACCTTACCTTTACTCCAAGGGAGACAAACACGCTGCATCTTCAACGTTTACAAGCTCAAAAATCTACTTTGCCAACTATTCCACCTACCGGAATAACTACTATGTAGATATTTTGGCCTTTCCCTCTTTTTGCTATGATTTGAGCTCCCACTTCAGCTAGTCACTGAGTTTATTCTTTTATCTTTCTCCAATTTTGTCTCTTCCTGGTGTTGTCTTTTCCTAGAATCTAAGCTCTCGAGGCTATATTCCTAGCTTTGCTAGCTCTTTTGGCTCCTTATCTCAGCGGTTCTTCCTTTTAGCCTTAAGGCCCTTGAATGTATTTAGGTTTATTCTTAAAGCCTTTAAATATTAATGGCTAGTTTATTGTCTTGAATTTGATAGCTACAGGGATGCCACCGGACATCTGGATCCCAATGGCTAGTTCATGGTGCTCAACTTTGACGTCTGCAGGCCTATCATCCTCCTTGGCAATTCCTTCAACTTTGTTGTTTGATCCTTCACAGAGGGAACCTGCCCTTTGGGGTCTTGAGAAAGGTCTATTTTATTTATAGATATCCCCTTGTAAGGGTACCTACCCTTCAGGGTTCTTCAAATGGCCTTTGACTGGTCTTCGGGCTTCTTCATGCTCCTAATTCCTTCGGACAAAATGTCTGAAGGAAATGTTCCTTTCCTTAGCCATGTATTCCCTTGTTTTTGGTTGGACTTCCTTCTTTAGGCTTTTATCTTTAATTGGGCTTATTCCTTTGGACAAAAGTCTGAAAGAATTCCTTTGGACTTTTTGTCTGAAGCAATTCACCTTATCCACTTTTCTGAAGGAAACTTTACCTTTTCAACCTCTGAAATGGTTCATTTGATCCTCACCTACCCTTCACAAGGGCTGTTTGACCTCCAAGGTTGCCTTTCAAAAAAGTTTCAAGGGTCTTTTGGCTTCAAAGTGCCCTCTGCAAGGGCACTCTTTGAGCTTTCAGAAAACTCCTTTGAACTTCTCGATTGAAATCGCCTAAGTGTTGAGAACTCATTCCTTTCTTGCAGAGTTCATAGAAATGGGTATGTGGAGTCCATAGTTTCAAGTCCGTAGAAACTAGAAACCAACTTGCAGAGTCCGTAGTTCTCAATTTTTAGAAATAAGTCTGTAGAACCTTTCTTGCAGAGTTTGTAGAAATGAGTCTATAGATTTCAAGCCTGCAGAGTCCATAGAATTGAGTCCATAGAAATGAGTTCATAGAACGGGGCCTGTGAAGTCTATAGAAATGAGCCTATAGAGTCCATAGATTTCTCTATCTATAGAGTCTGTACTTTCCTTCCTACAGAGTCCATAGTTTCTTTCTTGTAGAGTCTGTAGAAATAAGCCTGTGGAGTCTGTAGAATTGCATCTGCAGAGTCCCTTAGTTGAAAAAGTTTGAAAAATAGAGAATTTAAAGGCTCATAACAATTTTTGAGAAGGAAAGAGATAATTTTTGGCTTGTAGGACCAAAAATAGTTCATGTGTTGTCACAAAAATGAGTGACAGACTTTGGGAACAACAACTGGCTTTAGTTGGGGAACTTCCTTTAGTTAAAATTTTGAAGTAGCTGAGGGGAGTAGAGACCAAAATCTCCAGTGCCTTTAAGTATGCCATTGGGATATGGAGTCATGCCAACCAAAAAAAGAAAGGCACCAAAAATGAAAACAAAAATGAAAAGCATGAAATAGAACTAAATAATATACAAATATACATATGTACAAATGATCTTATCTGATACTTCAAGAGTTGAAGTGCTTTAGATGCTGCTTGTTGCAAGGTAGAGAAAAGGGTGTGCCATCTTAGTACTTCAACAGGAAACTATTTTCACCATTGAGCTCATGGATAGTGAACGGGCCTCTCCATAAGGAATCAAACTTCCCATGCATTCCCTTTGGTTCTCTTCTTTTGTCCCATAAAAAGACTTGGTCTCCAATTTGAAAATCCCACTTTGATGTGAAGCAATTTGGTCCACCACCATAGTTCATTGCTCATCTAGCTCAGTCAAGGACATGATCCTTTTGTCAATGGATCTTTCATATGTTTGATCTTCGATTGCCTTTGCCAATTTTAGTGCTGGCAATTCCAGGGTGATCGATATCTCTGCATTGAGACCATACAAAAGTTGGAAAGGTGACATACCTATCGCCCTCTTGGGTGTAATTTTATCTACCCATAAAGCATCAACCAATGCTTTATGCCATGTCTATTGGTTGTCATCCACCAGCTTCCTGATGATGGTCACCAGGTTCTTGTTGCTTGATTCAACTTGGCCATTCCCTTGTGGGAAATAATCAGAGGAGTGGGAGAGGGTAATCCCATAGTAAAAACAAAACTGAGTGATCTCATGAGAAGAGAAATAGGTAGCATTGTCCATCACAATCTTGGTTGGGACCCCAAACTTGGAAATGATGTTCTCCTTGAAGAAATTGCATACTACTTTCTGAAGTAGTATGCTTGGTTGGAATTGATTCCACCCATTTGGTGAAGTAATCTATTGCTGTGAGGACATAATCATGTCTAGCACTTGAAGATGGGTTTATAACACCAATGAAATTGATTCTCCATTGCTGAAATGGTTCTTCTATCACCACTAGCTTGAGAGGTAGAGTAGCTAACTTGGGTCTTCCTATAAATTATTGGTGTAGTTCACACCTTCGTACCCATTTATATGCATCCTGAAACAAAGTATGCCAGTAATACCTAGCTCGTAGAATCTTGTGGGTAGTTACAGGAGCATAAAAATGTCCTCCATAGGTTAGATTATGGAAGGACCTCAAAAGTTGGTTTTG
The DNA here is from genome assembly GCA_037957365.1 of Torreya grandis. NCBI lineage: Eukaryota > Viridiplantae > Streptophyta > Pinopsida > Cupressales > Taxaceae > Torreya > Torreya grandis. Next base: position 253,065 of record JARHVA010003406.1, on the reverse strand, counting down.
CTACTCTTTATCCATGCAACGAAGGAACACTCCATCAAGGCTGCTCTTATACAGGCCATTCTCCCAGAGGACAAAATTGTTAGCTTTTAGTTTGACAGTCCTCCTTTCTTTACGAGATAGGTGGGCAGGACAATCACCATAAGTAAGGAAATGAGCAATACTTGAATACCACTCATTCATGGTGGAGACAAAGAGGACTGTTGGCATGTATTCTACTTGGGTCTGTTGTCAGCAATCAATTGAGAAAGGCCCTTTCCCCATACTAGCTTTGTCAGTTTGATAATTAGATCAAACTCCTAGATTTTAGCAATCCAATTCCCCCTTTTGGTTTCAAACTCCTATTGAGTTAATATGGATTTAACTGTGGTATCAGGAACTAGGGCAATAGTGTGGGAATTTAGAATTTGAAAGTGAAAATGCTTCACTACCTTGACCACTGCATAAACATGCTTCTCCATATTTGAATACTTCAGCTCATGAGCTTTGAGAGGGCAGCTCATGAAGGATATGGAAGATTCCACACCTTATTCATTCTACTAAACTAGAATGGCTAAAAGTGTGTGTTTAGAAGCATAACTATACATGATAAAATCTTTGGTATAATCTGGACAAACTAGAATTAGGGCATGGGCAATGGCTGTCTTGATGTCTTGGAATGCTAATTTGCCTTCTTCAGTCCAACTAAAGGTGGCCTTTCCTTTACCTTCATCATGTTCATGATGTGGTGAGTCTTCTCAATGAACTCAAGGATGAACCTTCATAAAAAATCACTTTTTCAAAGAAAGAGTGAACTGTAGTCTTACTTATGGGTAGAGTAAGCTCCTAGATGGATTTGACTCTTTTTGAGTCAATCTTTATGCCTTCTCTAGATACAATGTGTCTGAGAAGCTTCCATTATGTCACTCCAAAGATAGACTTCTTGGGGTTAAGAGAAATGCCATTCTAGTGGTAGCATTCCAACACTTATTACAAATGGTGCACATGGTCAGGGCGATGCTTGGAAAAGACGATCAAGTCATCAAGGTATACCACAAATAACTTACCCATTTATTCTTTGAAATCAAGGTCCATTGCTCTCTGAAAAGTGGCACCAACATTTATCAGGCCAAATAGCATTCTTCGATATGCAAAGGTGCCCCAAGGCATGGTGAAGGCAGTCTTGTACTGGTCTGCTTCACCAACTTCAACTTGATTGTATCCTAAAAAGCCATCTAGCATTGATAACATCTCTAAATTGATCACTGTCTGAAGCACTTGGTCCATAATGGGCAAATAATAGTTATCCTTTAGGATGACTGATTCAAATTCCTGAAGTCCACACAAAGGCAAATTTTGCCATTCTTCTTTCTCATAGGCACTATGTTGGTAATCCATGTGGAATGATGGACTGGAAAAATTATCTTGACATTCAATATTTTTTGTATCTCAGACAGAATAGTAGCTGCTATCTTTAGATTATACTACCTAGATTTTTACTTATAAGGTGCCGAATCATCCTTGAGAGGAATCTCATGGTGAATTTATTCAGGCCTGAGTGACTTCAAATCATCATAGGAGTATGCTAAGACATCCATGTACTGGCTGAGCAGAGTAGTGAACTTGAACTTTTCTTCATGAGTGCAACACTTCCCAATGTTCACCATTTTGGGATTTTCTTTGGTGCCCAGATTTGCTTGATCAAACTCCTGAGAGAGCTTTAATCCATTTGTTGCTATTTGATGAACCTGTCATGCTTGTCAAACAACTTCTCAAGAGAAACCAATCCTTTGGAAATTTTATTCCTTTTAAGTTACAGGAATTCTTCACCTATGTCTGAATTTGATTAAGGGGCTAGTTCACTGCCTTCAAAATGGAGCTGTTTGAAGTTGCCTTTTTATTCTAGAAAGGCAATGATTTAGTGGTCACCATTAAATACTTTCCAATGATTGGTATTGTTAGGCACACTTGGTCAAAAGACCAGTTTTATAGTGTACTTGTCTCCTTTAAAATCAAGGTGAGGAACTAAAAGAGTTGCTAAAATAGCCAAAGCATCAGCTCTATCATTGAATTCCCTAGGAATGGTAGAGATACTGAAAGCATCAAAGCTTTCAAGTTGATCCCAAACTAGATTATGGTAGAGGTGCAATCTCTCATTTTTGGTTTGGTACAAGTTTCTTACCTAACAAACCACCAGCTCAACATCTCCTTTAGCATGAAGGATCTTGACACCTTTGTCTTTAGTGGCCTTCAATTCGAGCATCAAAGATTCATATTCGACAATATTATTAGTATTATCAAACTGTAACTTGTATGATGAAGAAAAAATATCTCCTTGAAGAGATATCAACATAATCCCAGCTCTTAAACTGGTAGAGGAACAACTACCATCAAATTTTAGTACTCATACCTCATATGAGACTAATTTTTCCTTTGATTTCTCCTTATTTGTAAGGAGGTATTCTTCTGCATTTGCACTATGCTCTCTCATGTCTTTTGCTATTCCATCTGAACCCATTTTTAGATTGTCATTTTTAGAAGTTTCATCAATTGAAACATGAACATCCTCTGTGGTCAAGAAATAATTACCCATGCTTGAAGACTCAAATAGAATTTGAGCTTTAGGTGCTGATGTTTTAGTGACCACATATTTTGCTTCCTCCTCAGGGAGCAATCTCTGCATGACACCTTTAACTGGGATCCTTGCTTCAGATAGGTCCATGCTCAACTCACCACCAACATCTTTGAAAAAGTTTTCCCCGAAAAGAATGTCATAGGAGGCTGGGACGTCAGCCACCAGGACTATCATCTTGATTCTCTTATCCAAGAATGCAACAAATGCAAATTGGGCATCCTTGATTTGTCCCAATAGTGGAACTTGTTTGTTCTCCATGGAGAAACATCTCCCAAATGTCTTGGTCAGTGTGAGACCAAGTGATTCATCTACTTTGGTAGGCATGACATTATCTGATGCACTTGAGTCTATGATGCAATTGTTCATATGATGTCCATTTATCAGTAGGGAGACATAAAATGGTTCAGTCCTTCCAGGGGTAGCAGGAGGAGTAATGACAAGGTTATTCTTGGTGAATGTGGGAGTGACCTTTGGAATAGCTGGTCCTACAAGGATGGTTTTATTCCTCACACATTCCACTAACTTATTCAACTACTCAGGGTTGGATTGCAGAAATTCAAATTCAGGCATTTGGATCTTAGTTTTCTTGACATGGTCAATTATGTCAAATGTTTGAAATGAATTATGAAGAGAGGAAGGGAGTTCATCCTTCTATTTTTTAGGAGGGGGAGGAGTGATTTGTGAATTTTAAGTTGAATGTGAAGGTAAGTTTGGAGCACTTACTTTTTTAGCAATCATTAGGTCCTTTGGCTGGAAATGTAGAGTGGTTATCTGCTTAACAATTGAAATTGTAGGTTGCGATTCTTCTCCTATTTTGTCCTTATAACTAATTAAACTGACTGATTCTTAGACTGTGTGAGCACAACGTATGATCCCTCAGCTGCTTTACCTTCACTTCTGGATTCATCCTGATAATTTAGGAAACCAATGTTGGAGTCACCAGCTAATTCTTCTTCTCCTTCTATGAAGAGATTAGCATCATCTTTAGGGTTTAACTCAGGTTGGAAGGAGAAATTTAATTCTACTTCAAGATATCCAACTACTGAATTGGTTGGAGGTGCTTCAATGGCAAATTTTCTCTGAGTGGGAGGAAGATGGTTTGGTTGCCTTTAATTCCTAGCAGCATTACCCTGGTATTCCTGATTAGGGAATGTCCTCCTTGGTATATCTATATACGAAGGAGAAGATGACATACTTTCCACTATTTGATTTCTAAGAGCAAGTAACTCATTGGCCAATTTTTGCACCATTGGATCAGTGGTGCCTGTGGGTGAGTATTCAGAAGATGAAAAAGATTTACCTCTGTTAGGATCTCTGCTTATCTTTCCTACCAAGATAAGGTCATCTTCCACTTTAGTGGCTAAATCTTGAGCAAAAATAAGGTCTATGTGACCAGCACATCTTAGTAGAAAACTCACTTCAGGCAGCTGTGAGTTGATGAAGAAACATTTTAGGTTCTCAGGTGTAGGCTGAGCAATTATAGGAATTCGATTCCTTAGCTTGTCAAACTTGGCAATGAAATCCCTCATAGGTTCATGAGGTTCTTTCTTCATCTATGTGAGCTAAGATAGCAGGGCATGTGCATCTTCTACAGGCTTGAACCTTGCTTCAAATTTAGCTTTAAGAGTGTTCCAATTAGTTACTAACTGAGCCTGCAAGTGGTAGAACCAGTTTGCAGTAGCACCTTGTAATATTTCCATAAACAACCTGACTACCACATCCTCAAATTCCACACCTATCACACCACAGGCTATGCTAAAGGCTGCAATATGTTCATTAGGGTGAACTCTCCCATTACCAAAGAATTTAGTGAAATTCTTCTTTGAACTACATGGAAGCTCATGTAGGGATGGAGTTAGATTAAGTGAGCCAAAAGAGTTACCCCAGGGGCCTTGAACTACCATGATTGGATTATGGAAAGTGGGGATAATAAATCTGGGTGGAGTATGTATAGGTAAAGTTTTGGTGATAGCAAAAAAAGAAGCTCTACCTTATATTGGTGACTTGGTATGGGTAGGAGGACCACTCCTAAATTGTTAAACTTGAAGTTGTGGAGGAAACAAATCAAAATTTCCTTACTGCACCAACTTAAAAACTAGGTCAAAAACACCTTGGGTTTTTTGGCTTCGAGTATAATGTGGAGTTGCCCGATTGTAGAATAAAAATTGAAAATAACTGGCCCTACTTCAGCTTGAAGCTTGAGGCTTCAAACTACTTGTTCTTCCTCAGTGGAGTCACCAAAAACTGTTGGGTGAATATTTTATCACCAGCTAACTGATAAGCAAAATAGGTCTCTTCAACCACAACATAAGGAAATTGGTCAACCTAGTGTGTAGGTTTATCACATCAAAAGGGGATAAATCTCTCCTCTCATCAAGGGCAGGTTCCCTATAAGTATGAAGGGGTTATATACTATAGATATATGTAGAAAATAACACTCAAGGGTAGGGAAACACCATCCATCTCTCTTTTTTCAGAGATGATGTTCAAAAACAAAGGAGAAACCCAAGTGAAAACACTAAAGGCACTTCTCTTCTTTCAGAAGTGATCTTACAAGAAACAACAGGAGTTATTTTAGGTAGTGACAAGTAACTGGTAACAAAAGGGCAAAGTAACCAACAGACTGAGATGTAGCACAAAGTTTGCACCTCAACTGCCCAAGAGTGAAATACAAAAGACAACGAGGGCACAAATTTGTCCCAAGGTCTTTTACACAGAAATAGAAAATAGATAAACACACTAAAGGCAATTATAGATAGCACAAATTCTTCCCATAGTTGGCTTGAGGACACCTTCATGATTATTTCCACTAGTTCTACTTATTTCATCCAATGGACAAGAACACATTTAGGAATTAGACATAAGAACCATCCCCTAAATGACACAAGCTATGACAACACAAAGTCTGAAAGTAACTTGCTTTCTCATTCAAACAAATAAATATGATTAACAACTTGAGCTCAATGTCTCAGTGATAGCCTCTCAATTTTGGTAGAGTTTTGCTTCTTTAACCAAAAAGATCTCCCTTGTGAAAAGAAGAGATTTACAATATATAGCAGCCCAAAAAATCTTGGCACTTTGTTGCTTCGAATGACCCATGTTGCATTCAATGCTTTGAATGCATCTTTAATTTTGTCAAAGGACTATGCTGGAACAAGGTGGCTGCCTTAACATTGGCATGCTAAGTCATCTCAAATGTCTCTTCCTGGGTCTGGGTCATCTAGTCTATCTCTTGATGTCTACGTAGCTATCCACCTTACCTTTAATCTAAGGGAGACAAACAGGCCACATCTTCAATGTTTACAAGCTCAAAAATATTCTTTGTGGATTGTTTCACCTACTGAAATAACTACTGCATAGATATTTTGGCCTTTCCCTCTTTTTGATACAATTTGAGCTCCCACTTCAACTAGTCACCGAGTTTATTCTTTTGTCTTTCTTTAGTTTTGTCTCTTCCTAGTGTTGTCTTTTCCTGGACTCTGAGCTCTTAAGGCTATATTCCCAACTTTGTTAGATCTTTTGGCTCCTTATCTCAGTGGTTCTTCCTTCTAGCCTTAAGGCCCTTGAATGCATTCAGGTCCATGCTCAAAGCCTTTAAAGATCAATGGCTAGTTTATTGGCTTGAATTTGATAGCTACGGGGACGTCATTGGACGTCTGGATCCCAATGGCTAGTTCATGGTGCTCAACTTTGATGTCTGCAGGCCTATCATCCTCCTTGGTAATTCCTTTGACTTTGTTGTTTGATCCTTCCTAGAGGGAACCTACCCGTTGGGGTCTTGAAAAAGGTCTATTTTCTTTGGAGAGAGCCCCACGCAAGGGTACCTACCCTTTAGGGTTCTTCGAATGGCCTTTGGCTGGTCTTTAGGCTTCTTTAGGCTCCTAATTCCTTCAGACAAAATGTCTGAAGGAATTCCTTTAGACATTTTATCTGAAGGAAATGTTCCTTTCCTTAGCCTCTTATTCCTTTATTTTTGGTTAGACTTCCTTCTTTGAGCTTTTCTCTTCGATCAGGCTTATTCCTTCAGACAAAAGTCCTAAGGAATTCCTTTGAACTTTTTGTCTGAAGGAATTTGCCTTATCTACTTTTTCAAAGGAAACTTTACCTTTTCAGCCTCTAAAAGAGTTCATTTGCTCCTCACCTACCCTCCACAAGGGCTATTTGTCCTCCAAGGTTGCCTTTCAAAAAAGTTGCAAGGGTATTTTTGGCTTCAAAGTGCCCTCCGCAAGGGCACTCTTCAGGCTTTAAAAAAACTCCTTTGAACTTCCTGATTGAAATTGCCTAAGTTTTGAGAACTCGTTCCTTTCCTATAAAGTTTGTAGAAATGGGTCTGTGGAGTCTGTAGTTTTGAGTCTATAGAAATTAGAAACCAACCTGCAGAGTCTGTAGTTCCCAGTCTCATAAAAACAAGTCCGTAGAACCTTTACTGCAGAGTCTGTAGAAATGAGTCCATAGTTTTCAAGCCTGCAGAGTCCATAGAACTGAGTCCGTAGAAATGAGTCCATAGAAATGGGCCTAAAAAGTCCATATAAATGAGCTTATAGAGTTTGTATATTTCTCTATCTACAGAGTCTGTAGTTTCCTACCTGCAGAGTCCATAGTTTCCTTCTTGTAGAGTCTATAAAAATAAGCCTGTGAAGTCTGTAGAATTGTATCTACAGAGTTACTTAGCTGAAAAAGTTTGAAAAATAGAGAATTTGAAGGATCATAACAATTTTTGAGAAGGGAAGAGATAATTTTTGGCTTGTAAGACCAAAAATAGTTCATGTGTTGTCCCAAAAATAAGTGACAGACTTTGGGAACAATAAATATGATGGTCCTACTAAAGATGAATCGATCTTCATGGCTAAGAAAGGAAGTTGTTCAAATCAAAAGGAGTCTACTTGGAATGATTCAAATGATGATGAAGATGAGGTGGATGTGAGACTTAATTGATGAATGCCCTTAAAGAACTGAAGATTGAGAAGAAGATTAACAAGAAGATGGAGTCATAAATGGAGAACTATGAGGATCAATTCCATGTGTATGAAGCAATAATGAATGAATACACCAAGGAATATGAATATATAGTTAAACATATTAGTTGTCAATCAGAAATCCTATCTACAAGCCTAAAAGCTAAAGAAGATGAATGTTCAAGGTATGTTTATGAAAATGAGTCTTTTAAATCTAAGTTAGAGAAGACATCTAGTCAGGTGAAGTCATTTATGGGATTTAAAAAGAGCTCAAGTGATCTAGACAATATTATGAATGATCAAATTCATGAAAGTGATAGAACTAGTCTTGGATACAAAGAAGACCCATAGAATGTAACTCAAGATAAGATGAAGATTAATGTGAAAAAGAATAATCTAACTTTGAAGACAAATCATCAGATAAGGAATGAACATGCTGGTAGACTAAAGATAAATTAGATCAAACAACCAAATTCCATGAGGTATGCAAGTTTCAATGGTTACTATTACACATGTAATTAGTTTGGGCATAGTTATAGAGAATGCAAGAGACCTATTAGAAATGAGTTTGCATGGAACTATGATGGGGGCCATTACTCAAAAGGTGTGAATAGAGTTAAGTGCTTCAACTATCTTGATGAGGGACACTTTACTAAGAATTATACAAATAAGGTAAGACAAGGAAATTCTTCTTCAAAAATAATAATTTGTTTCAATTGTAATGACATTGGACACATTGATAGTTTTTGTCTGAACAATTAAGACAAGATGAGTTTTCATAAAGGATTATTGTTTGCTACAATTGTGAGAATATTGGTCACATTGATAGTTTTTGTAATCAAAGACCATTAAGTCAAAATGAGTTTAATAAAGCTCCAAGAGTAAGATATAAGGTAAGTTAACTCATATAATCCAAAGGTGAGAAGTGTGAGTCATGATGAGTCTATAGGTCTAAGTAATTTATTTGTTATGGTGGAGAATGCTACAGAAGTTGAAGTGTGCCAAGGGGTCTCATTGTTTGCTCATGTTGAGAATGAGGAGACCAATCTCACGGAGAAGACTAAGGTGTTGGTTGAGGCTAGTTTTGAGTTGTGTATGGATCCAAATAAACATCTTAATATTGTTGAGTAAGTTTCATGCAAAGAACATCAATTGTCTGTGCTTAGTGATGAGGTTCCTAACTACAAAGTGGATTCTTCAGATGAAAAGATATGTCATGAATCTATGTTGTCTCCATGTATTATCAATTTAATCCTAAAGAAAAGGAGAATATTATAGTGGATGAGCATGTTGCTTTTGTTAAGCCTAAGAATAATAACAACAACTATAAGTATCAGATGACCAAAGAGGATAAGGAATATGAGAAGTTATGGGCAACTCCTAGTTTCACATTATTCTAGGACATTATGAAGTAGGGTGTCTTTGCCTATGCTTCTTAGGAGACATATTTCTTGTGGAGAAGTAATTTTGTGTGCTCAAGATCATAATTCCAATTAGAGAAGGTCATTGGTCAAGGGAGAGCATCAAGTTCATGAACTTGTTCCAGAGATTTATGAAAGAGCTATAGTATAAGGTTAGAATGGGTGTTTCCAAGTGGTTTAATGAGATTAATGAAGTGTCAAAAAGATTTTGGTTCTTAGAAAGGTCTCTATACTTCTTTGTGATGTGTTCCAAGTGGTTATGTGTCTTGATGATCCTATTTTTGCCTTTTATAAGTTTTTATGTGCTCCTGGGTTTATCTATCTTGTTGCAGGTCAAAATCCATGATATAGGAAGTCAAGGTTCCCAAAGGTGTGGAAACTCAAAACTTGGTACAAAAGTGTGTGATGGATATCTCCAAGTGTGAAAGAAGTTTCAGAGGTGGGCGTTAACTAGAAGGAGGTTTGCTAAGCTTATTTATTTTTGGGATTCTAGGATATTGGGCTCTACTAGAAAAGTGGTTTGCCTTTTGAATTAAATTCTAAGGTTTTTTAAAAGGTTTAATAGGCCAACTGGTTTTCAGATCAAGTTTCATATAGATTTGAAGGTTTTTGATTTTCAAATTATTCATGTTTTTCTCAAGATGGAGGCCTAATGGGCAAGTTGGTCTATGAAGGAAGTATGTTATAGAGGATGAGCTAGGTGATGAAAAATTGTGTGATTGAAGGGGCATATGATAACACTTCAGATATGAAGTTTTAGGTCTTGAAGGTGCATATACTTAAAATTTTGGGCTTTGTAAGTTCTAGGTAAGGCTACAAAGAGTCTAGACAGGCCTAGTGAGAAGAAGTGCTTTGTGTTCAACTTCTATAAAAGATCAAGCTTGAGATAGAAGGTTAGTAATAATGTATGGTGGTTATTCATGGTGTGTGGATATTTTAATATGCTCAAGAGGTGAAATTGCTTAAAAATCTTAGGGGGAGTCCCTTTCAGATGTTGGATTATTACAAGAGGAAGTTATCAAGGAAAGAAGAGGTAGGATCAAGGCAGGGGGGAGTTTGTAATATCTTTATAAGATGGTATTCTATTTATAGTAGTTTTTTAGGTCCTAAGGATCAATTTTTTTCCACTTTATCATTATGTCAAAGGGGGAGAAAGTTCATATTGAGAGAGTGCTTGAAGAGAGAGAAGGAAGGTGAGGTTTATATTATGTGTTGACATCAATGACAAAGGTAGAGATTGTTGGAGAGTTTTCAATGATGTCATAGTGATGTGATGGAGGTGTCTAGGTGAATGGATAAAGTGTCTTGATATTCTAAGTGATAATGATAAGGTGTTCAATATGTTTATCCTAGTATGCTTGAAGTAAGCTTGGTTGATCTTCAAAGTTTGCATGGTCAAGCATGTTTAAGGATGATTATGGTGATTTGAGAATGTGAAAGAGTTTATATCAAAGGTTAAGGATGATTATATTGTTTTTGTGCATAATTGGAATTCATTTGGTAGTCCATAATTTTCATCTAGACATTTTGGGTCTAGTGCCAGAAACCCTGAGTAGGTAGTTTAATGACATCATAATTGCCATGTCTAGATGAGTCAGGGGGAGTAGGTCATATGGTTGTGATAAAATTAGTTCCATGTTTTTATGGTTCAAGTATTAATTCATGTGATGAATCACAACCAAATATATGTGTGTGTAAAGTTGGGCTTCTAGGGAGTTTGACAGTGTTTTCCCATACTTGGCCAAATTTGCATGTGGCAAGAAAATCCAAGTAGGCATTTTGATGTAGTCATGTTTTACACATGTCATAGTTTTATAACAAGTTGATAATATGGGTTTATTTAGTTTTAGTCTTAGTTACTATGTGCTAAGTTTCAAGTCATGAAATGAAACACATAAAAAGATATGCATGTGTAAAGTTAGCCTTCTAGGCAGTTCTATGCATAATTAATTATGTGGTAGAAAAATATGAGTGAGAAAATTAATGGAATTATATATTACACAAAATTTTTTTATAGGATTATATTTATATATGGTTGGATTCACCTATGTGAGGAGATCATATGGTCTAAATTTTAGATCATGCATCTAAGCATAACAAAAGTCATTGAGGTCCAAAGTTGGCCTTCCAGGTAGATTGCAATGGTTCCCATACTTAGTAAATTTTTCATGAGATAAATATAAGGACCAAATTAAGATCCAATGCTTCATGGGTGATCATAAAAATTTATTTAATGGTGCATATCGAGTCAAAATCGTTAAATTGATAGTTTCTTAACGATAGGTATAGGTAAAGACTGAGCTACTTCTAAGATCTAATAGTGCATGGTTATTCATACTATTCAAGATAAATGATGCATATTGAGTGAAATGAGTTAAAATTATCCAATTTTTAAACATATATAAATGTTGAGTTCCTTACAATAAGATCAATTGTGCGTATGTGGTTAAGATTACAAGATTGCACGAGATGAGGTTAACTGTTTGAAGTTTAACATTTGGATAGTGGTGCACCATGAGTTAAAGATTGAATAAGATAAATATTATGTGATTAATATAATATTTGAGGGAACATGATGCATTTTAAGTGACTGAAGTTTAACTAGGATCATTTGGATTTAAATATTCAAAATTTTGAAGGAAAAACTAATGCTTAGTTTTTGTGCTATATCTTCTAATTTATGCAAAATTTGCTCATGGTGTAAAAAGAGAATTTGTAGAGGAATCCAAGGTTCATATAGAAATATATATTTTAATATTTTAAAGTTTGTATATTCGAATATATTTAGGTTTAAATTTGACTATGTGTTCATGCATGTTCTACAAGTAACCCAAGAAGGGTATTTGAGCTGCGCTTGTTGGTATCTTTATGTTTATAGGTGAACTAGATATTGGAGTATGTTATAGACTCCATGAGGACAATATGTGTGTATTATTAAGGTTTTAACAATCATATGAAGTATGAAAAAAGGGTTATAAGTCAACTTTGTTTTCATTCATAATGACTATGTGTACAAAGAGGTATTTGAGCTAATGAGGGGTTTGTAGAAGAGTACTATGGTGGATGTTGGAACTTAAAGGGGACCTATAGATAATGTGGCATGGGTCCATGAGTTGGAAAGTTTTATTGTGTTTTTATTTTTCTTGATGAATTTTTAAGTGGGTGAATAGGTATCCATGACACCTATAAGTGCTATAAAGGCCTAATTGAAAGGCATAGCTACTTAAGGGTGACCCATAGATGCTATGGATAACCTATGAATATTGTTTTGAGCCATGTATTGATGTGAAATATGACTTAAGGGTTAAGGTATGCATAATTTACAACTAAAATGTTGATAATCATGAAGGATCTATAAATACTGAAACTAAATGGGATGGTTTCTAGGTGTGTGCAAGGTTTTTTGGGTAAAGTGAGTGTTGAAATGAAGAATGATAGGTAGTGTGCTTGTTGGATGAGTTGATGAGCATAATAATTTACTAACTATATTTATGTACTATAAGTCATATTTATGATGTTATAATAGTGCTCTTTTAGTTTGAGGATATACAAAGAGGTCTAAGTGTACATATGAGGATAGTTTGAGTGAAGAATGAGAGAGATTGTGGCATGCCTATGTGATAGGCCTGTATTAGATAGAGAGAAAGTTTTTGCATGGGTTATAAAATTAGAGATCCATCATTAGGTGTTAAAGACATCAATTTTAAGGTGGAGATGTTATTTTCATAAGAGGGTCTAAAGGACTTGATCTTCTTTAGGGGCAGTTGCTCCTTATGGAACAGGTGTTTCACTAAATCTTAGTCAAAAGGACTTGATTAGTATTTGGTTTGTAATAATTTATAGGATAATTAGTCCAAGTTTTTTCAAGCTTGAGAGTGTATTTTATTCCCCAATAAGGTTTCCCATGTAGATCTTGTGTTGTGTGTGTGATCTTGTATTATCTTCATTGTTCATTGATATAAACATCTTATATGCTCAATAAATGATTGTATTGAAAGATTAAGTGTTTGAAGGGTTTGGAAATTTAATTGTATTTTTTTCACCATTGATTCACCCCCTCTCTCAGTGGCTTTCACCTCTAAAAAAAATTTGGTCAAGGACGAAGATGAGTTCCATCAGGCTAGTACTCTATTTTGATGCAACATAGGAGGGAAGTACCTAAGATGGATGTCAAAAGTACCTTATTACATGAATATATATAATAATAAATATTTATTTACAAACCTATCAAGTAAGTCAATAGTGAGAACTCCAATTATGTGTGTTGATTGAATAATTCCTTGTATAGTTTGAAATTGGTTTCTTGAGCTTGGTATGAAAAGATAGATATGTTTCTAATCAAATCTAGATTTACATGGAATCCCTACAAACCTGAAATATACAAAATTAAATTAGATATGAAACTTAATTTTGGCCCTCTATGTTGATTACTTAATTATTATAGGGAGTTCCACCAAATAGAATCATGATGTGAAAGCACAGTTAATGAAGTATTTGAGATGATCAATTTAGGATTTCTATGCTATTTACTAGGTCTGCATATTTCATAATGTGATAATTTAATTTTTGAAAACCAATCAAAGTATGTTCAAGACATACTCCACCACTTCAATATGAAAGACTACAAGTTTACATGATTCATTTTTAATCCAATGTCACACTTTTCACTAAGGGTTTTTCTCCTTCGATTGATGTTACACTCTATAGGAATTTGGTTATAAATATTATATATTTGATAAATAATTGTTTGATATTTATTTTACTATATAATTAGTGTCATGATAATATAAATAGCCAATTATATCAATTGAAAAGATTAAAAGTTAATTATAAGGTATCTTTATGGTACTATTAATTATGAGATTGAGTATATGTTAGGATGAAAAAATCCTCAATTGTTGGCTACACTTTTGGTGGAAAAATAGTGGTTGTAGGTTACATAGATAATGATTAGGTAGGAGATATAGATGATCACAAGATGACCACAAGATACATATATCATCTTGGGGGATGTCCCATGACTTAGTCTTGATAAAAAAAATACTATTACTTTGTAGATAATGGAGGCTACGTATAATGGATAAATCACTTTTGGCCATGAACCATTTTGGATTTAATGATTTATTTCTATGTTTGGGTTTCTGTATGCCCAACCTAAAATATTTTGTTATGATAATTAGAGTTTTATGCACACATATCATAATATATTGGAGTACCAATGTATAAATCATATTGAGATACACAAGTATTATATTTGGAATTTAATACATGATGAGGTCATTGATATTAAACATTTACAAATAAAAAATTAGGTTATAGACAAATTCACAAATCCTAAGCTTGAGGCTTGATTTTTTCAACTTAGGCAAATTTTAGGAGTGAATGAAGGTGTCAACAATGAAGGATAGCTCAATGATTTCTCCATCCTCCCATTTATTAAAGTACATATGAAGAAGAGTGTTAGTGTACTTAATAATGCATACACTTATATTTTGGTTTAGGATCTACTTGTATTATTCATTTATAATATAATTTTTGGATAAACACTAACTACTTCACACTTATCCATAAACCTTTATTATAGAATATTATAAATTACATATTTATTTAATTGAATCTACTAATAATAGATAAGTTTTATCTCTAAGAAGACTTTTTATATAGGTAACTACTCTCTAAAATCTATATAGTGGATGAGGCACATTGTGGAAAATATTACTATTGCAATACTAATGAATTTGGGATAGAGTTATTAATCTAAATATGTAGTAATTATACTTGGATACAAACACATTTTCTTGATTTAATCTTTTTTAGATTCATATATTACATACATTGTGGGTATTTATCTTAAGGTAGCTACAATGATTTTAGAACTAGTCCAATGATTTAATACATCTCACATCTTAAAAAAAGGGGCATACACTCCATTTATTTAATCCATAATCTAAACTCAAAGCATCCATCATAACTCTCACTCCTATATAAGGGGTATTTCAAAATTTACTTACTACTAGATGTACCTAGGATGCAACACCTATTTCCACCACATAATATATTTAGGATATGGTTTAGCCTTATTTTTTAGTACTTACATTATTTATATAGCCTTGATTTTTAGTCACTAAAAGTTGTAGTAAAAAATGTATGTAAAATTTATCATAGATTAGAAGGCATATGATCTCATAGGGACATCCTAACATCAAAAAAATGTGTATCAGTTTTTGATTTTATTTCTATATTTTAAAAAATTATTATTATTGACACTTATATATGTAAGTATTCTTATAGGATTCATAGGTATATTAGAGTTTACTTCAAGAACTTTAGAGGCAGAAATATTGTGTCCACATTATCTGTTATATTTTGATATAAATGCACACACATAAAAGTGGGGCATTATGTAGACATAAAAATTTCCACCATACATTTATTAATCATAAAATTTCATTCTTCTAGGGTACACATGTATTTGTAAGTTATTGGTCTAAATTAGGCAATATTGACATGTTTTTGGTAATCTTTTATCATGTCCTTATTTATCTCTCTCGCCTTCCTCTCCCTTTCCTCCTCTAATGTAGTAACATCCTTGGATTAAGCAAATATTTCATTATCAAAGATATCTAAGTCTATGTTTACAATAAATTTCCAATATGGTGTACATAACATATGGATTTGAATAGGTGGGTCAAAGCATAATATTGAGTAGCACTAGGTGTCCATAAATTTAAAAAAATGGAGTAATAATTAAATCCTAAAAAAGAATTAATAAACTTTAAACTTTTTTGAAAAATACAAATGCATTACGTCTTTATATATATAAGCTAATAAAAATATGCATATGTTCATTTTAGACATCTAGATTAAATTTTTTCTAGTGCTTAAATATTTTATTTATGTATACAAATACAAAATGTCAAAATTTGGAACAAACTATTATGCTATCACCCAAGTGTTTTGGTTAGAGGATTGTATAGAAGGTTGGATTTGGCTGGGGTAGTTCAGTAAGTTCTTGAGAGATAAGGCATGTTTTCAAAAGAATTTTTGTAAGGGGTTATTATGTGTAGACATCACAACCTGAAGATGAAAAAATGAAATGAGTAACCACCTCATTACATAGTGCACATAGAATTTGATTGAATAGGAATCATGGTGGTATATGTAAATGAATATTGATATGCTTAGAAAACCAAAATAAAGGCAATAGAAAAATAATGAGGGTGATAAATAGTCACATAGGAAAAATGATGAAAACATAATAAAATAAGGATGACATCCAAATGGATAAATTTTTGCAAGGCTTCATAGTTCAAACATTGAGGTTAACCATTGAATCGTAAATCCTTATAGATGGAATAACAAAAAATGTGGCATGTATCAAATCTTGAGTAAAAATCAACCAACTTTCTCAAGGATGCGTAGTGGTTTGCATCGATCTGAAGTGAAACATATCACTTTAGAAAACATATAAGAAGGTGTGTTGGGTAAAAAATAAGTGTTGTTGGGAATATAGAGAAGATTATTATGAAGGCATAAATCAAAGGTTGTCTTATTCATCTAACCCTCTAGTAGAGAGTAGGAGAGTGAGGCAATGAGGTACAAGTAGACTCCATTGTAATAGTTAAGATAATATTTCATCTCAAACTTGTAGTAGAGTACAACCTATAGATTTCACAGTAGGAAAATTTTATAATTTATTAATTAAAATTAATATACATAATCCATTTATGATTTTTATCAATGTGTTTATTTAATCGTAGGGTTAATGATTTACCTCATTAGAAACCCTATCAAAGAGTTATTGCACCAATTGGTATGAAAACAAGGTTAGTTTCCTTGTAAAGAGTGTGAAGAGGCCACCTAAAAATAATTGTGATATGATATATCATAACAATAGGGATTAAGTGATTAGATATGACTCCAAAAAAAGTGGTTGATAGAGGTAGAGTTTGAGTAGCAAATGTGGTGGGAGACTAGATGAATTCTTGGATGCGTTGAGAGTCATGAAAATGAGATTATACCTTGTAGAAGAAGATATAAGAATGGGTTTTACCCCAAAGATATGACTAAATTAATGATGAAGGAGAAAAACCAAGAGTTAAAGGCAAATAAGATGTTGAAGACAAGTAAATACACATGGATATAGGTGAAGCTATATTCCTTAAATCTATCTCAAGGATTGGTATAGAGACAAAGGTAAATGCCCCATGTTTTTCATGCAATTTAAACTTTGAATAACTTATATATTAGCTCACAGGAATTGAGGAATATTTTGAGTTTAATGATATAAGTGACCCAAAGAATGTGAAGGTTTCACAAACCAAGTTGAAGGGAATAAAACTCTTTGGTGGAAGGAAGTTCAGATGAAAAGAGGAAGGAGATGAAAGGAAAATATCTACAAATGGGAAATAATGGCCACCAATATGAAAGGTACATTACTACTTGGATAATACCAAATAGAGATAGTAAACATATTTTAGAACTTGAGGTAAAAGGATCTCAACATCAATGATTATATCAGGGAGTTTTATAAGATCACCTTAAGATCTAGCCATGGTGAAAAAGGTAAAGAGAAAGTGTAGAGGTATTTAAATGGATTAAGGATTGGTATCTAAGAAGAGTTGATCATGTGAGAATAAAAATTGTGGAAGAAACTTATCACTTTTCACTAAAATTCAAGGAGAAGTTCTCCTGTAGATAACTGAAGAAGAGGAAGAGTTGGGTGTGGAGGGGGTGAATTTTGAAAGAATAAATTAGCAAAGTAACATGTAAATTATCATTGTGTGAAACCAAGAAAAAACATATGAGTAGAGATAGGTGCATGGAGGCGAGAAAAGTCATGCACATGAATGAGCATTGATGTAGGGGAATCCAAGTTGATTTGTAATCCTACGTCAACAAAAAACATTTAGTTTCAAAAATAATCTGAGCTCTATTGTGTACAAGTATTATTGCATGTAAGCTCAATTTGTGTTGATTTTTACAAATTTTATGCACACATGTTATTCTTCTATGTATCTATGTTGATGAGTGGAACTTGTTGTCACTTATGAAACATTGCACAAGTATTTATTAAGTCTCATGAAAATTATAAGGACTATAATATTGTAATGCCAAAGGGTGTTATTACAATTTTTTTAGTTTTAATCTCATAATACCATATGAAGGACATTGGTGTGTAGTAGTGAAAATATGGGGGTCACTTCTCAATGAGTATTTTGTGTATATTTTGTTTGTAAATCATTACAAATTTGAATTACAAAGTTGTGAACTTGTATATCTTATTTTAGGTGCACATGATTTTACAATGTATTATAGATAAATATTCATTACACATCCTATCCATTTACATTTAATTCCTTGAATCATGGAAAGTTCTTGTGGTTTTAATTAATGTCACTTTGTTATGTGGTTCACCATGATGATTTATATAATAATTTGTTATGTGGTTTGGGATTACATTGAAGATGTAATGTTTGTGGCACATGATGATTTGGTAAAAATTTTTAATGCTTGTAGTGGGATATTGAAAGCATTAGTGCAAGTAGGTGGGTCTTGTGCACATGTTAACATGCCCTTATGTTATTTGATTTATCTAGTCAATGAACACACACACACACACACACACACACACACACACACACACACACACACACACACACACACACACACACACACACACACACACACACACACACACACACACACACACACACACACACACACACACACACACACACACACACACACACACACACACACACACACACACACACACTCACTCACTTACAAAGACCATGAGTTATAAAGTATTGATATGAGGATATAATGTAGCACATATAATTTGAAATTTTTGTGTGGTTGTTATTTCATGTGCGATTTGTTTTTCCTATTATTAAAATCAAATAAATAACCAAGTTTGTTGTTATTACATTGATTTCATTATATTGTTGTGTAAATATGAAGGATGCATGGTCTAAGCAATCTCTTCATTGATACCCATAATTTAAAATACATCATTTGGTCTCAAATCAAAATGTTTCATCCTTGTAGGTGATAATGTGGATAAAAATTTGTTTTTTGCATTTGAAAGTGTGGGTAGAAATGGTGCAAACATATTATAGAAAGTGATAGGTAGAAGGTGTGGTTATTTTTATTTACTTTTGAGGAAATGAAACATATATGTTTATTTTAAATATAACCAAAAACACATAGAGTGACAAGAATTATAGAATTGGAAAAGATGATGAGAAAAATGGAAGCCCATTTAGAGGCTTTGGAGATCATACAATGTGAAGGTGTTGTAGTTTATGATGATAGAAAAAGGGAAGCCACATCAAAAAATTCCTATGAATTAAGTCATATACGAAGATGTAGATGAACTTGAAGATATAATCATACACATAGTCACAAGGATGAATAGTGAGATGAAGTTATAAATTCATAGTTATTCAAGGATTTTAATTCCTAAAGAGATCATTAGTTGGATCACTAAATTATAAAAATACTTTGAGTTTGAAATTATGAAGATCTAAAGAAGGTCAAATTTGCATGTAAAAAGTTGAAGGTTCACACCTATTTGTTGTAGAAGCATATGCAGATGGAAAGAGTCTATAGAGGTAAAAATAATATCAAGACATATTATATAATAGTTATGAAGTTGAAGGCTAAATTAATACCTATTGATTACCAATTAACTTTGTTCAAGTATTTATAAAATATATGAAAGTGGAGATGAGTGTAAAATATTACATTAAATATTTTTACAGACTCACCATTAGAGAAATTCACATTGAATATGACAAAAATAATCTTGAGGTACATTAATTAGTTATGCATTTCCATTCTAGAAGACTCTAGTATGGTAGAGTACCAATCTAGTGAAAAACCCTACTAGTGTACACTGAAGGCAGATAAAAATTTGTATCATAGAAATTGGGTGTAGTTTGAGGGAGAGAAAATTTTATGAATATGTGAGGAAAAAGAAACATCACCAAAGTTCATTTTGTGGAAGGAAAAGCCAATGCTTCTTATCAAAATGATACTAGTTCACAAAGATGTAGAGGAAATCCTATTAGAGGTAGAGGATCTTATAAATGAGGGAAATGAAGAGAATTTATGGGTACATATTGAAAATGTGCTGAAACTAGGCATATATAATGCCCATATGTCCACAATGAAGGTACTAAGAGAAGTGATGCAAATGATCATATCACATAAGTGGATGATAAAAGTGTTGAGTTAGTTTATTAAGGTGAATAATAAAAAATGGGAGAAGTGCTCATGATGAAGATGATGCTATTGAAACAAAAAATAATAATTGAATAATCTCACATAAAGGAAGAATATATTCAAAACCATTTTTATATTTTGAGGTAAGTTTTGCATGTTAGTTGTTGATTTTGGTAGTAAAAACAATATTTTCTGTAAGAGATGGTAGAGAAGCTTGGTCTGAAGAGGATTGCACATCCAAACCCCTATATAATGTCTTGGTTGCTAAATGGACATCAGATTATAGTGAATGAGAGATGCCTAATAAATTTATAGATTGGCACATACAAGGATGAAGTCATGTGAAATGTGATGCCCTTAGATTTTTTCCATGTGTTACTTGGAAAGCTTGGAAATTTTATAGGAAACACAACACGAAGGTCATGCAAACAAAAAAACTTTGGTGAAGGATGGAAGTGAATAAATTTTGAATCTTTTGAAGGATAATATCAAGGAAGTGGATAAAGGTCCAAGGGTATTGATTAATTTGTGAAAATAATTATGATATAAGTGAAAGTATGCACATGTTATATGTTGATATAAAAACTTGTGCAAGTTGTAAGTGCATACACAATAGAAGAAAAACTTAAATGCAAAGTGAATGAGATGTTGAGTGAGTTTACAAAGATTGTTTCAAATTATCTACTCAATGGGTTTCATCCCTTGAGGAGTATGATTAATTATATGGATTATATATAGCTACATCCCCATACAAAAGGGGAACTAAGAAGCCAATACAATAATGCTACCATATTATTGATCAAGCTATCCAACCATACCAAAATGATAAAAAAATCAAGATCCAAGCAAGAAAAATCAACATCCTACATCAATAATTCATCTTTCAATCATTTGGATCACATCTACCACGTTAAGGAGGAATAGTTTAATTATAAATTTGAGGTATACTATTTGTTTCTTGTGCTTCATTTATTTTGCATTTGAATGCTTATTCCTTTTACTCAGTCTAAGGTATTTTAGTTAGGACAGGGAGAAGATTTGGATGGAATGTTAGTGGTATATATTGTTGAGGTCAACATATCCCCATTTTTGAAAATGGGGACCCTTGTTTCAAAAAAATTCAAATTGTGCTTTTAAGAGTTCATCCACTTGATATGAATTCTTTATTCGAAGATCATCCATGTATGGTTCTAATCTATCTTAACTGATGCATATTTGTTTGATCCTTATCTTATTTTGCCTAATTTTATTAATATTTGCTTCATGTGTTTTCAAAATTTAGGGTTAATAAAGACCCAAGTATGTGGATAATGTTTAGGGTTTCATACTTTAAATGATAACTCAACCCTTTGATTAATCTTTGTTCTTTAATGGTTTGATTGAATTCATGAGTACACAATGCTAAAACCTAGAGTTTTATACCTTAAATTGTCTTTTAACCTAGGGATTTTTAATTTGAATTGAAATTTATGTGGTTCTTCTTATTTGAAAATTACATGGGAACATTTTATATTTATTTTAAAACTTAGCTTATATTTTATCCTAAGGTCTTATTCATGTTTATTAACACAAATTAAAACCTTATTCTAAAATTTCAATGCTAAAAGTTCTTTATGTCCCAAACCCCCTTTGTTCTTTTTTATCTTTGTAAGGTCTAACTAAACACAGGGTCCCCTTTATTATAATTTAAAACATAGCCTAAAATTTTATCCAAAGATTTTATCATATTTATCAACATGAATAAAACCTTAGTCCAAAACTTTTGCGTAAGTTCTCTATATTTCTTGAGCCTAACTTAGATTATTTTTATTGTCTGTAGGATCAATGATGTGAATTTTATTGGGAAAGGCTGATCTAATGATGTGTGTTAATTTAATATTTCAATATAACCCCAATATAAATGAGAAGGTGATAAGTGTCATAATTTTGGAAATATAATAATGAGCATCCAATATCATTCAATCCTTTGGATTGAGATCTAATAGAGTGTGTTTGATCGGTTGAAGATGATCTGATGGTTTAAAATGAAGGTTGAAAAGTCAAAGACTAGTGGGAAAGAATGGGGATGTCAAGTGTCATGACCATAATGGACATTTAAATCTTAAGCATGTCCTTGAAGATCGATGGTATGCAACTAAGCGTAGACATTCCAATCAATGGTGCATGTTAAATAAAGACTTTAACAAACCTCCAGGATGAGAAAAAAGGTGACAAGTATCACCATTATATGAAACTACACTAGAGATACAATGGTACATAGAGCAAACGAAAAAAACTAGTATTGATCTATGCAAGCATATCCAATGGTGTAAGCCTAGTTGGATTTTCAAAGGTCTAGACCCAATGAGGTATTGACACATGTCCTAGAGGCAATAATCACATTTAAAAAATAAATAAATAGAATTACATGGTAATTCCACATTAGGATACATGTCAAGTCAAAATGTTTTATGGACCTAGAAAGGCAAAAGTATAAATGTACAAATATGAGCAATATTTAAGTCACAAAGCTCATATAATTTAAATAGCTACTACCATTAAAACTATGTAAATACCTTTAGAAAATCCCTAATATAAATATAAGCCCTAATTTGACTATGTGATCATTATGAACGAGTCATGGAGAATCAAATTGTCATCTATGTAAAAATAATTCAATTCAAAACTAAAGAGTAGATCACTAGTGAGTAATTTATTGAAATTCATGGCCATGGTAGATCAAAGAGGTGTTTCCAAAGAGTATGTGGAGTTTTATTTGACCTCAGACATAAAAGGGAGGATTTTCAAGGACACAAATTTTTATTCCATAATTGGTCTAATATTTTCTAGACCATCAAAAAATAACCAACCATTACAAGAGAGGAGGAGAAGAATGTGTCTGAAAGGAGACAATACTATGACATAGTCATTATACAAATGACTGGTCTACACTATGCAATAGCTAAACACGAGGTACTCCACTGCATAGACATTCTTTCTCCCATTTTTAAAGATGATAAAATAGATAAAGGCATGCTAATTAATAGACATAATCAAAATAATATGGCCTAAATTTCTCCCATAACCTTTGAGAAGTACTACAAATTTCCCAGACCATAAATAAACCTAACCTCAATCAACAACTGGGCCAAAGAGAATGATTTAAAGAGCATACTTTCCCTATGGCTATATTATGGGAGCCAAGTGTTTTCAAACTTTAATAACAACATCCCCATTAGTCAATTTAGACCTAAAATAAGGATGATTATGACAATGGTGAATAGGTTGTGTGGGAATTCAACTACTACATATGTAGACAAAATTTGGGTGCCCTTAGTGGGTGAAGTAATTAGCATTAATTTAAGTAGATGAATTTTTTCAATTGTAAAGAGGAAGAAAACCTAATTTTATATGATGTCATACCTTTTGGATGCCCTTCTTGCTACAACCAAGATTCTAAACCTAAGGGAATGGTTATCCCATGGAAAGGGTCAACCCACTAGTTAGGAAATATGTTGAAATTATGGGTGATATCTAGTTATACCCATATTATACAATCATTATAATTGAAGGGAATCAAATCCAACCTCTCAAGATACCCATCCATGTACTTAATAAGCTATTAGAGATGGAGATAGCATATCAATTATTACATGTCATTGATGGCTTGTGTATAATAAAGAAGAAAAATCTCCTCCACATTCCCCCAATAACTATTAGAAGGACTAAATTCAAGTAATGGGAAAACATAGAAGCAACATCTAGACATAAAACATATTTTAAACTGTAAATTAATGAGTTGAGATAGTGGGACCCTTGTCTAAGGGTTAAGGAACATTTTAAAGTTTAAGGGATTAATGTAGCTTATGATCATCAACTAGGTGCTTTTGACCCAATGTACACAAAAGCATCTTCATTCTCTAAAGTCACAAAGAGGTTGAAAGAGCATGACCTTATACCTGAATCCAAGATGTTGAGGGAATAAAAGGGAGATGTTGGATAACATTTGGGCCTAAGACAGTACCATTTTATAAGTGGCACATCTTCTATACCCCCTTAATCTCAACCTCAAATAGAACACAAACCTAAGGCATAGGTTGAATGAAGACTAGAAGAGAAAAAACTAAATAAGATAACACAATATTCAACTTAGGAAAATGAGCAAGGACCACCTATTGAGGAAATCCATATGGCAGCATTAGACCTTGGAGAGATATTTGAAGATTCCCTCAAAATGTTATCACTAACCTATGAGTCAGATGATGAAGAAATGGAAGAAGCTCAAGCTGAGGAGGTAGAAAAAGGAAAGGGAAAGGAAATATCATTAGACCTAGTTCTTATGGATATTCCCAAGAGAAAAGTTGAATTGGTCATTATTTTAGTGAAGGATAATAAACCCAAGATGACTTTTAATCTTGCTTTGAGTGAAGTTAACCTCTTTAGTGAATAAAATTTGATTTATGGGCTAGCCATTCTAGAGTGGTTTGTTTATGGACCCAAATTACAAAAAGTACCCACTACATAACACCCTTGGGCCATGATGAAGGTCATCAATATCCTAGTGTATGAGGAGATAAATCCATGGATATTGGCTCTAAAAAAAGAATAATAAAGATGAATGGATGCTCAAAGAGAGCCATGTGGGAAATAGATGGAGATCCCTACAACACAAGTGACTCAATCACTAGTTGGTGTCAAATTTGATCCCAAGAAAGCTGGATTGCAAAGTGTAATAAAGAAGAAAATCATGGTTGGTGGAGAGGAGATCACCTTCCAAAAAGTAGAACCATTGACTAATTTGACTCTAGTGGAAGGATAAAGGCATGGGGAAAATAAGATATTTGAGGAGAATATGCTTGAATTAGTCCAAGCACAAAAAAAACAAATTCAAGCTACCCTCAAAGGCATGAAACAATAGAAAGAGAATTTAGATAAGCTAACTATCTTATTAATACCAGAGGGCATGATAAATATTTTTAAGGCATATTTTTTTGACATGTTTGATTCTTTAAAGTCAATAAAGTCCAAAAAAAATGTGTTGAATTGATAAGATGTAACAACGAAAAACCTAGTTAACCAATAGCAAAACTCAAGAAGAAAAATAAAGAATTTGATCAATATCTTGATAGAAGATCAAATTCCTAAATTTGAAACCATTAGCTTGGCTCACCTAAATATGGCCATGGAAATTTTGGTAGATAAGGTCAAGGATCTGAGCAAATGGAATAAGGACTTATAAGATCATCATGAAGATGGAAAATAACTAATAGATAAAATAGAACAAATACTTGGGATCATGATCATATATCCCACTACTCTCAACCCTATAGGGATAATCATTGATAAAGAATTTAAGTTGAGATATACTCAAGTTTTAAAGGAAGTGAGAAACCATAGCCAAGGAAGGACTGGGGATGACAACAATAGGGTCTTGGATATGATCTTGAATGCTGAAGAGAGGATATCAATTGCAAGAAGTGTTAAATAAGCCATGGAAATAGATGACAAATATTTTAGAGACTTAACAGATCAATAAGATGGCCTCTTCATGGAGCCTGTGATCATTTTGAAGTTAGTATATTCTCAACATGCCAAGGCAATGAAGATCTTACAATAGCAACAATAGGGCACTTCATCAACATAGGGACTTTAAAGTCAAACTAGTTGATTTGGTAATATCCATTTTGTAACTTAACTTGTATAATATTTTGAAAAAGGAATATTATTTCTTGTTAAGGCATGCACAACTTGTATAGCACACTACCTATAGGTTACTCATTTAGAGTCTTAAAAAATTTCTAGAAACATTGTAAAAGGATAACTATCCTTACTACTTGACATGATTGATTGACATACCTCATGAATTGTCTATATAAAGAGGTATTATCCATTGTAAAAAGAAGGGAGTTTTGAACAATAATACTTGTAAAATTTTTGGAGCAATTTAATATAGATAAGGAATTCTGAAAAAGTTTCTCACTTGTCTGTATGAATTATATCATGGCTTCTCTCTCAATTGTCTAGTTTAAAATTCATATTTGAATGGTTCTTATTGATTCTTGATGTGTATTTCCAAAATACAGAGTTGTTAACTTGTGCTAATGTTAGGTTAGCTGAAGATTCTTAAGTTTATTTCATTATCTTTACCTTTCATGTGAATGTGCTTATGCTATTTATTTGTAGGGTAAATCTTTAAAGTGAACCAAAACTTTATCTACATTCTTCCATTGCCTTAGATGTTTACCTAATGTGTATTAGGATTTGAGCTTATGCTATTTCATGCTATACATTGGTTTAATTGCATATTTGGATGATATTTGAACTTTGTCATGTTATCTTTATTAAAGATCAACAAAATCAACATGTTCCTTCTCTACCTTACCCTTTCTTTTGCTTTTTTTTTGATCATTTCACTTTATATTAGCTTCATTATGAATATTCACTTTAGTTTATATCTTAGATTTAGTTTTTTGAGCATAATTCAATTTACTTAGCAAAGATTAATTTCATTTTCATAAAGATCAACTATCAAACCATGGTTGCTACCAACAACCAAACATTATAAATATTGTGAAAGAGTTCACTTGTTCTACCATTATTACACCACAGATAATATGATTATCACAAATAAAAAATCATGCATTGGATTGTCTAAATTCAGAAATGATTACTATTTATTAAATACTTAGAACCACCTATGATACACTTACATGCATCAATAGAAGAACACATTTGACTGGCACTAAAAGGAGGGCCTTAGTTAGATCTTTGAAAATTTAGGGTACCTTTGCTCATTTTGGTGAATTTTGTTTAAAGATCAATGTATTCTTTGTATATTTGTGTTATTCTTGGTGTAATTGTGTAAAGATCATTGATCTTAATGGTTTCAAATCAGTCTTTGTGCCTATTTAGACAAATATAGATATTCTTTCAAGATGCTTGAGTAATTATGGTAAATATAGCTTAAGATCTATGAATCCAATATGTTTGAGGTTATTAATAGATATATTTTTTCAAAGATTGATAGATTCTTTATAAATTTGAGCTTATTTGAACTTAAACATATAAAGATCATTCATACTGACATGTTTGGACATATCTTTGAGATATTATAGATAAAAATCATTGTCCTTTACTATTATTCATATATATTTATGAAATTTTTTCTTAATTTTCAAGTCTAATCATTATTATTTGCAAAGATAAGGCCTACAAATCGTATCTCAAATAGGGTTCAAAGCTTTCAAGCTAAAATTTCTAAGGATAGGGACTAGGTCACATTCAGAGACAAGGGTCCCCCTTCTTTCATTAGAAGTTCATAGGAGAGATAGGTGAGATAAAGGTAATCATAGAATTTCAAAGTCTTAACCAACTTCACCAATTTAAGGTGTTCCTATGTTCAATCCCTATCAAGGTATGGCTTGGCTAGGTGGGTCCTTAATTAATGTGCCAAGTGTGGTACACGACCTTCCTCATAATCCTAAAAAGTACTTGTCCACTTTTAGTCCTAATGGTGTTATAACCATTGAAGAACACATTAAAAGTTTCAAAGTTGCTTTAAGGATTTTAAATGTTATTCATGAGGATGTAGCATGCAGATTGTTTCCATTTACTTTCAAAGATGCTACATACGAATGGTTTATCAACCTTCTTGAGAATTATATTCCTAGTTGGAATGACTTTAATGACTATTTTATAGATCAGTTTGGAAAAATCTTCAGTCCTTATGTCCTATACCAATAGTTTAACATAGTCAAAAGATATTCAAATAAGCCCATAAGAGCCTTCAATGCTAGATTCCAGAAGATGTTTAGTAGAACCATATCTCCTTATAGACTTGATGAGGCTTTAGATTTGGTTATCTATAAGGATGCCTTAGATCCCATGACTTTTGAGTTTCTCAAGAGATCTTCTCATATCATTAATGCATTGGCCTTAGCTTATGATAAAACTATGATCATTAATGATTAAATGCAACCCCAAGGCCTCATGACATACAATATTCCCAATGTTATTCCCAATTTCCTTATACTAAATGTCATCCCTAATGCTAATCAAAATATCCCTACTCTAAATTAGCTTCTAGTTTTGAACCAATTGACCTTGGGTCATGCACACATACGTTAAAACTTAGGATTCTTGAATAATCCTGTAAGTGGATCTCATCCACAAGACCAAATAGATCTAATGCCCATAGATAGTAGTAATACCCAAGTACATAATTTAGAGGCCCCAAAAAATTAGAATGAATCCATACTTAAGATGGTTTAAAAACTAATTACTGATTTCCTTCAATTGTAGAAGCAAGTAGGCAATACTTGGGAAAGCTCCAATATGAATTATTCATATCATAGGTTCAATAGGCCTAACAACCAATTCATAATGGTAACACTGAAACTAACAATAAAAATGAGTCATCATCAAGTAAGAATAGCCTTGAGATTAATATTTGTGATGTTTATCTAACTGAATATTATAGGGTTCACAATACTTCAAACATGGTGAGTTAGATTGCATTGAATTATATAATGCTTTTGAATTGTTTCAAGATGAGTTGAATACATCTAAAATTGGACCTAATAGAGATAAATTTGTAGGTACAGATGGATCTTCCAAGTCACCCAAATCTATAGACATAACCCTGATGGTGGAGACATTTTACTTCCCATTCTAAGAAGAGAATGAGCCTAAGGATACTCTTGAAGTGGTGCATGCCTTCCAAAAGTATTTGAAGAAGACTATCCTCTAAGTAATAGAGATTATAATTAGACTTTAACCACTTCAACTCTACCAAATAATTTTGACATTCCTTCAGATCTTACAACTAACATCAATCTTGAGCCTCCAAAGGGAATTACTCTTAAGCCTAATGTTGATTCAAATAATACTTCTATTAGGGTTGGGTACAATATAGTTGAGGACATGAAGAAGATTAAGGATAACATCCCACTTCATGAAATGAATCCAATAACTGAGCAGAGGGATTTTTTACTTGAATCTCTATCTAATAAGCCTAGTAGGACATCCAATACTATAAATTCTAAAGCTACTATGTACAATAATAAGGCAGATGTTCCACCTTTCTTACTTATAGTCAAGATTTTTGGTAAGAATTTACATAATTATTTATTAAACTCAGGTGATTCTACTAACATCATGCCTAAAGGTATTTGTGAGAAACTTTGTTTGAATCTAATTAAATTTGATATGGTTGTTACTCAATTAGATAAATCTAAGGTGAAAGTAATTAGATAATTATTGAATGTTCACATGCAAATTATAGCTAAAGAGGATTCAATAATTTATAGACATTCAAGTGGTGGATATAATTGATGCTTGTAGAATGCTGCTCAGTAGATATTGGACTAGATATTTGAATGGCTATATGTCAACTGATTGTTCACACATGTGGCTTCCTTGGAAGGGAGTTCCCAATCATATCAGGATAGAGAGGGATCCCAAGACAAAACACATGATTACTAAATACAATGTTATAAACGAAAGGGTCAACATGGTCAATTCTAAATTAGGAATTTATAATCTTAAAACCTCTAAGGTATGTGACTCTAAAGATACTCATGTTATGCCTAGGATATGGAAATCAATTTTTGATGGTGCTATATGTAAGTTTGGATTAGGGGTAGGAATTGTCTTGATCAATCCTGCTGAAAAAGAATTCAATATTTATTACAGAATTTAGTTCTCAAGCACTACTAACTTGGTAGAGTATGAGGTTCTAATCTTAGGTTTAAAATTTTCCATCAAGCATAAGGTCAAAGAACTGCTGGTTCATGGTGATTCAAAACTAGTAGTTAATCAAGTAAGAAGTAGGTACAAGTGCAAATTGTCTTACCTTAAGAAATATATGTTTAGGTTTTGGGACATAATAAAGTATTTTGATGCTTTTAACATTGTCTTAATTATTCAACATGGAAAAATAGATAAGAGACATCCCCGTCGAGCTCAAAGATTACGAGAATAACCTTCAGGAACTCATCAAGGAGAACATAACGAAGATGGAGGAAGTTACGTCCAACATATGTACTGTAGCTGTTAATATTGGAAAAAGAGCTAACGAGGAGACCAAATCCTTGGAGGGACCTAGCAAAAGGATGAGACAAAGCTCAAAAAAGAAGGCTACACAAGAGGGAGCCAAATCGGTGGCTACTACAACTCAGGATACTGTTGTGAAAGGTAAAGAAATAGTGAAAATGATTTTAGAATTGGAAGAATAGTCTGGTTCTTCTTGTTGGTTATGTTATCTAGTCCTGTTCATTGGTTTCTTTTTGTAACCTTCTGTCTATGGTGTAGCCAGATCTATGTTAAATCTGGGTATTGACCTGTGGTCTTTCTGGTGGTTTCAGGTCCATATAAAACCTATTTTTGCTACTTCTCTGTAGTAGTTTTTAGGTTATGCCTGAGGTCGTTGATGCTTTATCTTTCTTTCCTTGTATTTGGGTTTTGGGGTCCCTTCAAAACCTATTTTTACCTTAATCTAAAACATTGTCTTAATTATTAGGGAATAAAAAAAGCTTTCTAATGAGCTAGCCTCAATTGAAGCTAATCTTATGCTAAAATAAAAATCTAAGCTAAGAAACCTCAGTGTTGACTTGATCCCTTATCCCTTAGTCCTTGATAATATCAACCACCTACATGTTTTCAGTGATGATGAATAGATGATAGACTTCATGACTAGCTCAAGAATATTTGAGGCTCACATCATTGATGAATTCAATGAAAATACCTTTGAGGAAGATGAAAAAATCGAAGGCAAGCTTGATGATATGGTCATTTAATTAAGTGACAATAAAATTCCCAAGGGCATGATTTCATTAGAAAGATTATTTGACATAGATAAACTAGTTGAAAATGTCAAGGTTCCCAAGATGAATGGGAAGGATTGCAAATTAGTTAACCTAGGATCACAAGGTTAACCCCAATTAATCAATATTGGTACAACCTATACTAATAAAGAGTTGAGAAAAGCTAAATATCTATTGACCAAATATAAAGATGTTTTATCATGGTCATATGAGGACTTAAAGATATTTGATCCTAGAGTTATCACTCATACCATACATTTAAAAGAAGCTTTCAAGCCTTTTAGACATAAATAGAGACCTGCCAACCCTGTCTTGGAGCCATTAATATACAAGGAGGTCAAGAAGATATTGGATGCAAAGATAGTATTCCCCATTAGACACTCCACTTGGGTAGCTAACTTAGTGCCAGTTAGGAAGAAAAATGGGGAAATCAGATTATGTGTAGACTTAAAATTTTTGAATAGATATTCTAAAAAGGATAACTATCCTTTACCTTATCTTGATCAAGTTATTTAAATTATCAGTGGTTTAACAATGATGTTTTTTCTTGATGGTTTTTAAGATATCACCAAGTATTTGTCAATAAGGAAAATAGTTTAAAGACTACATTCACTACTAAGTGGGGCATTTTTGCCTATGAAAAGATTCCCTTTAGAATAATACATGAAGGTGCAACTTTCCAAAGAGTAATGGACCATGTTTTCTAAGGGTTGATAGGTAAGTGCATTATCATTTACATGGATGATCTTACTATTTTTAAAAAAAATAGGGAGGATCACTTCATGCACTTATAATAAGTATTTTAAAGGTGTATAAGGTATGGAATTTTTCTCAATCTTAAGAAGAACATATTTTGTGTCATTAATGAAAAAATATTAGGACATATTATAAATAAAGAGGGGATATTTATAGACCCTGATAGAGTGGATGCTATATTAAAAATAGTACCCCCAATAGTAGAAAATAGCTTAAATATTTCTTTGGGAAAATCAACTTTGTATGAAAGTTTCTTTTTGGTTTTATAGAGATAATGAGACCATTGAACGTCATGTTGAAGAAACAAGCCAAGATCACATGGAATGAAGAAACTAGAAAGGCCTTTAAGGACATAAAGGAAACAATAATGTAGGGACTAGTACTAATAAGTCCTAATTTTTTAAAAGATTTTTATCTTTTTTCTTTTGCTTCTAACCACATAATTGCAGCTATCCTAACTCAAAAGATAGATGGATGTGATCATATTGTTGCATTTATGAGTACTAATTTTGAAAATGCTAAGTTAAACTATTCCCTGATAGACAAATAGGCATGTACTTTATTCAAGGTAGTGAAGAAATTTTAGAATTATATCCTTAGAAATAAGGTGCATGTAATTCTACCAGACCTTACCACTAATCTCATGCTTATCCAATACGAGTTAGGAGAAATGAGGGGTAAGTGGATGCCAGTG
Organism: Torreya grandis; assembly: GCA_037957365.1. NCBI lineage: Eukaryota > Viridiplantae > Streptophyta > Pinopsida > Cupressales > Taxaceae > Torreya > Torreya grandis. The sequence goes on along the minus strand of JARHVA010003406.1, from coordinate 220,594 downwards.
CTTCAAGAGTATGATCTAGAAATTAAAATTGATAAATTGGTAAGGTACCAAGGGTTAATTCAATTAATTGCCAATACTAATCCCAAGTTAAGTATCATATAGGTAGATTAACAAAGTTTTCAATCCAATGATTTGTATGATTCAATCATTCATTTACTAATCAATGGAACATATCTTGCAAGGTTAATTAGGGAGCAAAGGATAGCTTTAAGGCTCAAGGTAGCTGATTTCTTGATCAAAGATGGAGTACTTTTTAGGAAGAATTATGAAGGGATTTAATTGAGATGTGTCTCCAAGAAATAAGCTAATGAAATCTTGAGTAATTTCCATGAGAATCTTGGAAGTGGATAGGTATCAGGTAGGACAACAATCCACAATATTCTTATGGTTGCTTGCTAATGGCCTACTATCTTCAAATATGCTCACAAGTATGTGAGAGAATACCATTCATGCTAGATATTCAACACTAAATAACCTAAGGAAGCCATGCCATTAAAACCAGTGATGATTGATAAACCCTTCACTTAATGAGGACTAGATTTTGTGGGAGTCATTAACCCCAATTATTTAAGAAGGTCATAAATATCTACTCATTTATACTAACTATTACATTAGATGAAAAGAAGTAGTAACAACCAAATAATACCAAACTGAAGATGTGATAAATGTTTATATATATATATATATATATATATATATATATATATATATATATATATATATATAAGATTTGAAACACTAGTGTCTCTATTTTTTGATAATGGATTTGATTTCATATCCATTGAGATGATAGAGTGGGCATATAACAACAACACTATTCTCAAGTTTTCATCAAACCATTACCCTCAAGGTAATGGGGTTTCTGAGTCAACCAATAAAAATTTGATGAAAGCCATCAAGAATTATGCTACTAACAAATCAATAACTTGGCACAAGTTACTCAAGTATGCACTTTGGGCTGATAGAACAAGAGTCAAGTAAGCTTTAAAGGCATCACCATTTTTTCTTGTATATGGTCAAGAACTTGTATTCCCCATCACACTTAAGCTTCTAACCTACAATTTTATGCAAGAGTGCATGGAAGGGGAAGATACATAGTTTTAAAGTTTGAGATTACTTGAAATTATTCAAATGGAAGATGCAAGGGAGGAATCTTTTGCCAATTTTACCATATCAAACCATAGTGAAAATATGGTTTGGTAAACATTCTAAAATTAAGGTGTTTAGGCAAGGAGACCTAATTTTTATTTTGGACAAAGCATATAAACCTAAGGGAAAGAATGGAAAATTCACTCCTTTATGGATTGGATCCTATTATATTGCTGAAATACTAGGAGACAACACCTTCAAGCTCAACGGCTTGCAAGGAACAAAGTTCACATTGCCAACAAATGGGCAATATCTAAAGCACTACTTCTATACTATTTCACCTAAAGTCTACATAGAGTAATCTTTAAGACTAGTTAGAGTTAGTATAGGTATGCTTAGATTAGTTTCTTTCCTTCTTATTCCTTGTTTGTGCATAATACATGTAAATATTTGTTTTCTATTTGCTTGTTGGTTTGCATGTTATGTGTTTCCTTTCCCTTTATGTTCCCTACTTTCAATAAGAATTTTCAATATAGTCCTCAAGCTCCAATACATGTAATTGATCAAAGTTCAACAAATTAGAAATGTAAATATGAACCTTAAATAATGGTTGATCATGGATCTTAAAATGTGAGCTTGATGTTATAATTTTGAGAGGTTGGTAAGGGCTGGTATTTAGGAGGGTTATTCTTAAAATCTTAAACATGGTTCTTGATCTAAATCTGATTTTGATAAATATTGATTATGCAGGATGAAAGTTTGAATTATTAAGAAAAATTCATGTTTGCACTTAAAAAACATTAGTTATATGGTACAATGTTTATAGCTAAGGGTGATTGTTTGAAGATCAAACATTTGACCAACTACCAAAACCTAGCTACTATAATTTCCAAACTTTGTTAGAAAGAAAAAACGCATCTAAAAACACAAAAATAAGAGCTTTTTTTATGAAATTCAAAATCTTTCTAAGCAAAGGTGTTTTGATAAACTCCATTGGGGCTATGGATCCTTGGTTGGTAGTGGAATAAGGCTTTGAGCAGAGCCAAAGGTATCTCTATTGGGGCTATGGATGCCTAGATGAAAGCATAGTAATGCCCAAGCATTCCCTAAGATAAAACATGATTTGTAATGAACATATAAATATGATATAAGTCAATGTTAATAATCAAGGTCATGAATATGGAAGTTGTTCTTTAAATTCCTTAGTAATCAGTAAGTGGAATCAAATCACACACACAACATGGATATGTTTTGATGTTTGATATTAATTCTACATGTGTGAGACTTGTATTAATTATGGATTGATCTTAACTATGGTACCTAATCATGTAGAACAAATGGCCTAGTTATTAGCCTAAAATAGAGTCTCTGAATTCTAACATATTGCTATGTTTCCCCTATAAGCTACCATTTATTGAGGTCAACATACCCCTACTTTTTAAAATGGGGACCCTTGTTTCAAAATTTTGTAAATTATGCTTTAAAGAGCTCATCCACTTGATCGGAATTATTTATTCAAAGATCATCCATGCATAGTTATCATCTAGCTTAACTAATGCATTTCTATTTGATCCTTATTTTATTCTACCTAATTTTACTAATAGTTGCTTCATATGTTTTCAAGATGTAGGTTTAATAAAGACCCAAGTGTGTGGACAATGTTCAGGGTTTCATACTTCAAATGATAACTCACCCCTTTGATTAATCTTTGGTCTTTAATGGTTCGATTGAATTCATGAGTAAACAATGCTAAAACCTAGGGTTTTATACCTTAGAGTGTTTTCTAAACTAAGACCTTTTAATTTGAATTCAAATTTATGCATGTTTTATTATTTAAAAATTATGTTGGAACATTTTATATTTGTTTTAAAACTTAGATTATATTTTATCCTAAGGTCTTATTCGTGTTTATTAACACAAATAAAATCTTAGTCAAAAAATTCATTGCTAAAAGTTCTTTATGTCTCAAACCCCCTTTGTTCCTTTTTATCTTTGCAAGGCCTAACTAAATGTAGGGTTCCCTTTGTTATGATTTAAAACCTAACCTAAAGTTTTATCATAAGATTTTATCATGTTTATCAACACAAATAAAACCTTATTCCAAAACTTTAGTCTAAGTTTATTATATTTCCCAAGCTTGACTTAGATTATTTTTATTATCCATAAGATTGAAGATGCGTATTTGCTTAGACAAGGTTGATCTAATGGTGTGTGTTAAGTAAATATTTCAACAAAACCCTAATATAAGTGAGAAGGTGACAAGTGTCATAATTTCAGCAATAGAACAATGAGCATCCAATAGCATTTAATCCTTCGAATTAAGATTTGATAGAGCATGTTTGACCGACTAAAGATGATCTAATGATGTAAAATAAAGGTTGAAAAGTCAAAGGCTACTGGGAAAGCATGGGGATGCCAAGTGTCATGATTTTAATGGATAATTAAAGCTCAATCATGTCCCTGAATATTGATGGTACATGATTAAGCATAAACATTCCAATTGATGATACATGTTAAGTCAAGACTTCAATGAAACTCTGGGATGAGCAAAAAGGTGATAAGTGTCATCATCATAAGAACCCTAATAGAGATATAATGGTACATAGAGTGAAGGATAGGACTTAATGAACAAAGATCAATGGAGCATAATTGATCCATGTAATCGAGATCAATGGTGCAGGATCAACATTGACATTTTAACAATCTCATAATGAATACAAAAGTGAAAAGTGTCTTAACCACATGGAATATTTTAAAGAAACAAATGGAATTCAACCTTCTAGATCAAGATAAATGAACCACATTGATATGTGAAATCATATCTAATGGTGTGAGCCTAGGTGGAATTTTTAAAGTTTTAGACCCAATGAGGTGTTGACACATGTCCTAGAGGCAATGATAAAATTTCAAAAATTAATAAATAGAATGACATGGAAATTCCACATTGGCATACACATTATGTTAAAAGATTTTATGGACCTAGAAAGGTAAAGGTATAAATGTACAAATATGAGAAAAATATAAGTCACAAAGCTCATGTAATTCGAATAGCTACCACCATTAAAGCTCTGTAAATACCTTTAGAAAATACCTAGCTTAAATAAAAGCCCTAATTTGATCTTGTGATCATGGAAATGAGCCAAGGAGAATAAAATTGTCATCTATGCAAAAATAATTCAATTTATAACTAAGGATTAGATAACTAGCAAGCAATTTAATGAAATTCATAGCTATGGTAAATCAAAGAGGTATTTTCAAAGAGGATGTAGAGCTTTATTTGACCTTAGATGCAGAAGGGAGGATTTTCAAGGATATAGAGTTTGATGTCATAGTTTAAATACAAGGGACAATAATTGGTCTAAACTCTTTTGGACCATCAAAGAACAACTAACCATTATAAGAGAGGAGGAGAACATGTCTATAAGGAGAATATACTATGACATAGTTGCTATATAAATGACTAGTCTACACTATGCAGTGGTTAAACCTAAGGTACTCCACTGTATAGACATTCTTGATCCCATTTTTAAAGATGATAAAATAGATATAGGCATGCTAATTAATGGACATACTCAAAATAATATGGCCTACATTTCTCTTATAGCCCATGCGAACTAGCACAAATTGCCCAAACCACAAATAAACCTAACCTCAATCAATAATTAGGCTCAAGAGAATGATTTAAAAAAACATCCTTAACTATGGATATATTATGGGAGTCAAGTGTTTTTAGACTTCAATAACAACATCCCTATTAGTCAATTCAGACCTAGAATAAGGATGATTATTAAAATGATGAATAGGTTATGTGGGAATTCAACCACTACATACGTAGATAAAATTTGGGCACCCTTAGTCTATTTCATGATTGAAAAATAAATCACCCCCCTCTAGGTGAAGTAATTAGCATTTATTTAAGTAGACATACATTTTTAATTGTAAAGAGGAAGAAAATCTAATTTTATATGATGTCATACCTTATGGATGCCCTTCTTGCTACAACCAAGATTCCCAACCTAAGGGAATGTCACCAAGTGGAACTTAGATAGTTTCAAAATATTACTCTAAGTTACACATTTTTAAGTACATAGATCATATTCAATTCATTTATGATTATGTTTATTTGATACTTAGTGAGGTTATAACTGGTCATCCCATGGAAAGGTTTAACCCACTAGTTAGGAAATATGTTGAAAATATGGGTGATATCTGGTTATACCTAGATTTTACAATCATTATAATTGAAGGGACTCATATCCAACCTCTCAGGCTACCCATCCATATACCCAATAAGCTAGTAGAGTAGGAGTTAACATATCAATTATTTCATGGCATTGATGGCTTGTATATAATCAAGAAGAAAGGGCTCCTCCACAACCTAACCTCCCAATAACTATTAGAAGGACTACATTTAAACAATGGGTATATATAGAAGTAACATCTAGACATAGAACATAGTTTAAACTACAAATTAATGAGCTGAGATAGTGGGACCCTTATCTAAGGGTTAAACAACATTTGAAATTTAAAGGGATTAATGTACCTTATGATCATCTACTAGGTGATTTTGACCCTTTGTACACAAAAGTATCTTCATTATCTAAGGTCATAAAGAGGTTAAAAGAGCATAACCTTATACCTAAATCTAGGATGCTAAGGGAACAAAAGGGAGATGATGAATGCTAATTGGGGACAAGGCAGTACCATTTTATAAGTGGTACATCTTCTAGACCCCCTTTATCTCAACCTTAAACATAACATAAACCTGAGGCATAGGTTGATTGAAGACCAAAATAAAAAAGACTAGATGAGATAACATCATATTTAACCCAAGTAGATAAGCAAGGATCACCTATTGAGGAAATACATATTGTAGCATTAGACCCTAGTGAGATATTTGACTATGCCATCAAAATGTTATCACTAGCCTATGAGTCAGATGATGAAGAAATGGAAGAAGCTCAAAATGAGGAGGCAAAGAAAGAAAAGGGAAAGGAAATATCATTGGACCTAGTTCCTGTGGATATTCCCAAAAGAAAAGTTGAATTGGTCATTATTCTAGTGAAGACCAAGAAACCCAAGGTGAATTTCTCTCCTCCATTGAGTTAAGTTAACCTCTTTAGTGAAAAAAATTTGATTTATGGGCCAACCATTCTAGAGTGATTTGTTTATATACCTAAATTATAAAAAGTACCCACTGCACAACACCCTTGGGCCATGATGAAGGCCATTAATATTCTAGTGCATGAGGAGATCAAGCCATGGATCATGGCTCTATAAAATGAAGATGAAATAAGAATGGTGCTCCAGGAGAGCCAAGTGGGACATTGATGGAGATACCAACACCAAACGTTACTCAATCATCAGTTGGTGACAAATTTGACCCCAAAATAGTTGGATTGCAAAGAGCAATAGAGGAGAAAATCATGGTTGGTGGAGAGGATATCACCTTCCAAAAAGTAGAACCATTGACTAATTTGACTCCAATGGAAGGACAGAGGCCTAGAGAAAATAAGATATTTGAGGAGAACATGCTTAAATTAGCCCAAACACAAGTAGAATAATTGTAAGCTTCCCTCAAAGGCATGCAATAACAAAAAGAGAATTTAGAAAAGCTGGCTATCTTATCAGTACCAGAGGGCATGATAAATATGTTTAAAGCATCATTATTTAACATGTTTGATTCTTTAAAGTCAATAAAGTCTAGGTAGAATGTATTAATCCAACAAGATGCAATAACCAAGAACCTAGTTAACCAATGGCATAACTCAAGAAGAAAAATAAAGGATTTGATCAATATATTGATAGAAGATCAAATTCCTAACTTTGAAACCATTAGCTTGGCTCACCTAAATATGGCCCTGGTAATTTTGGTAGATAAGGTCAAGGGTCTGAGCAAATGGACCAAGGACTTATAAGACCTTCATGAAGATGTCAAGTAGCTGATAGACATAATGGAATAAATACTTGAGAGCATGATCATGGATCCCACTACTCTCATCCCCACAAGGCTAATCATTGATGAAGAATTTAAGTTAAGATGTACTCAAGTTTTGTAGGAAGTGAGAAACTATAGCCAAGGAAGGATTGGGGCTGATAAAAATAGGGTATCGAATATGATCTTGAATGCTAAAGAGAGGATATAAAATAAAAGAAGTGTTAAAGAAGCCATATAAAGAGATGACAAATATTTCAAAGACCTAGTAGATCAAGAAGATGGCCTCTTCATGGAGCCTATGATCAATTTAAAGTTAATATATGCTCAACATGCCAAGGCAATGAAGATCTTACAACAATAAGGCACTTCATCAGCACATGGACCTTAGGGTCAAAGTAGTTGATTTGGGAATATCCCTTTTGTAACTTAACTTGTATACTATTTTGAAAAAGGAATATTCTTCCTTGTAAAGGCATGTGCAACTTGTATAGCATAGTGCCTATAGGTTAGTCATTTAGTGTCTTAAAAAAGTTCTAGAAACATATTAAAAGGACAACTATCCTTAGTAATTGATATGAATGATCGACATACCTCATGAATTGTCTATATAAAGAGGTATTGTCCATTGTAAAAAGAGAGGGAGTTTTGAGAAAGAATAGTTGTGTAAATTTTGGAGCAATTTAATACATATAGGGAATTTTGAAAAAGTTTGTCTCATTTATTTGTGTGAATTGTATCATGGATTCTCTCTTAATTTTTTGGTTTGCAATTCAGATTTGAATGGTTCTTATTGATTCTTGATGTGTATTTCCCAAATGTAGAGTTGTTAACTTGTGCTAATGCTAGGTTAGTTGAAGATTATTAATTTCATTTTGTTATCTTTTCCTTTCATGTGAATGTGCTTATGCTATTTATTTTCAAGGTAAATATTTAAAATGAACCAATAGTTTATCTGCATTCTTCCATTTCCTTAGATATTTTCCTAATGTGTAGTAAGATTTGAGCTTATGCTGTTTCATGATATACATTGATTTTAAGTGCATATTTAGATGATATTTGAACTATGTCATGATATATGTATTAAAGATTAGTAAAATCAACATGTTCCTTCTCTACCTTACCCTTCCTTTTGATTTTTTTTGATCATTTCACTTTAGATTAGTTTCATTTTGAATATTCGCTTTAGATTAGATCTTAGATTTAGTTTTTGGAGCATAATTCACTTTACTTATCATAGATTACTTTCAATTTAATAAATATCAACTATCAGGCCATGGTTGCTCCCAAAAAACAAACACTATAAATATTGTGAGATAGTTCACTTGTTATGCCATTATTCCACCACAGATAACATGATTATCATAACATGCAACTCATGCATTAGATTCTCTAAACTCAAAAATGAGTAGTGTTTCTTAAACACTCAGAACCACTTATGATACACTTACATGCATCAACATGTACTAACCCCTATAATACTAAATTAAGCTTACAAGTAGCCAATGTTGGAATTTATATATTTTTGTAAAGTAATACGAGTATATTGTGATGTGATTGGTGTAACAATAAGAGAGGTGATAATTATAGAAGGTAGGCCTATAGATTAACTTAGTGATAAGCTATGTTATTCACTTAACCTAAAATATGTCTATGGATATGTGAGGCTGACCAATGACCTACATAATATTTTATCTTATCTTATCACATTTCTCTATACTATCATTTTGTTAGTAGGATTAGCCTATGGAATAACCATAGCCTAATTAGGATATATATATATGAGGTAGTGGTTAGTTCTTAATCAACCCATTAGGAATTATATTTTCATTTACATGATCGTGGATGTTTCCTCCTTGAAGTGGCTCAGTCTTATCTATCAAGTATTCTACTCTGCTATTAATTATTAGTGTGGATTTGCTTACTCTAATCTTATTATTGCTATATATTATTATTGATATGATCATTTACATTTAATATTTCTAAGTGATTTTGATATATATAAGTAATTTAATTAAAAGTGGTATCAAAACTCTTTTGAAGGCATTAGGTTATTTCCCAAATCTACCATTTTTTTCATCTTTCACTAATTTTAAAACTAACAAAAAATTATGGTTATAGAATACGAGGTTATTATATTTCTATGATTCCATGAAGTGAGGGGACATGCTCTAATAAATAAGCCGTTAGATAATTTTCTATATAGACTTGTTCTTTCATGTACCTTTGGGTATATAGAAAATGTCCCTAGTTTTTTTGAAGCTTAGCCATAGGAAACCTTCAATCACCTATTAATTGTGCACTAGTAAGAGGTTAGCCCTAGAAAGATACTCATAACAGACCTTAGAGTTGAGATGGTGGACTATGGGTATGGTTAACATCCATGGTTAGTGCTCTAAAATATTGAGCTAACACTATTTACAAAGGTTAAGTTTGAATGTGAGCTCACAACTTAGACACACTCTTTAACATTCTTTCCCATTTTTTTCCCCAATGTGTTCTTTTTGAGATCTAGTGTAGTGAATATTTTTTAAGTTGGGGAATTGAAAAAATAGATCCCGATCTGAGAAGAATCTAAAGTTTCTGTCATTGCAGTATTACTTGGTTTTTTTAAAAAGTGATTTTTTTGCACTCTCATTTAAATTAGAAGTCACTGGATTCATCTTGGTGAGTTGATCACAATGATGTAAGTATTTATTAGTTTTTTTAACCCATAAACCTTAAAACATAAATTATTTAACCCTACACCCTCGATTTTGTGCATGGTAGATTGATACACCCAAGGCTATGAAAAAGGTCAATATACTCTAGGAAAAATGATAAACATGGAAGAAATAGAGTTAAAAACTTCTAAATCAGGGGTTTTTGATAAGGTTAACCAATTAAATGCTATTGTACAAGGTATGCCTAAAAAATAAGATTTGAATGATCTCAAAGATGAAGTGCACTTAATTAAAGGATAGTTGGACGAACTCATGTATTAGTGGAAAACATTTCTACATTCCTGATTAGTAACACACAACACCACCATATAATAAATATCCATATGGCCACTTAGGTTATCCAAAATAAAATAATCAAATATCAAATACTAGTTCAAAAAACATGCTAAAAAATTATAGTGCACAAGTTTGATAGTAAGAATCTAGTCACTTGGATCAACCAAATGGAAAATTTATTTTATCTGCATTTGACCTTATGTGAATAAAAGGTGGTCATGTCATATCTATAATTTAGAACTATATTATCTAATTTGGTATATATGGTACTACCACCAATAATATAAAATGATCATGCCATTCAATTTCTCACATGGAGTCAACCACCAAACATTAGACCATATTGGTGCCCATATGTACAAAAGAGTGAGATTGAAAAGATGGTAGAATAGATGTTAGAGGTGGGTGTTATTGGACATATCCAATGCACATATTAATTACATATGGTCTTGTTTCATATAAAGGATGATACTTAGTGGTTGTGCTCAAATTTTATACAACTCAACAAGTATAACATTAAAGATAAGTTCCTTATCCCAATAATTAATGATTTTATAGATGAGATATATGGTGTATATTTTACAAAATTGGATCTTTGTTTGGGATACCATCAAATTCAAATAAAATATGAGGATATCCATAAGAAAACTCTCATATCTCATGAAAGAATTATATATTTTTGGTAATGCCTTTTGGTCTCACAAATATACCTTCTACATTTCAGAGTTTGATGAACACCATGTAAAGGCCTTTTTTTCAAAAAATTATATTGGTATTTTTTTGATGACCTCCTAATATATAATATTACGTGGGAAGAACCCCTATATAATGTGAATTAAATACTAATAATTCTCAAACAAAATTATATTTATGCAAAGCATTTAAAATGTGCTTTTGGAGTACAAGAGGTGGAATACTTAGGTCACATTGTTTCACATGAATGTGTCAAAGTAGACCACCATGATATTAAAGCCATGATAGAATGGAAAGTGACAAAAACCCTCAAAAGTCTTTGAGTTTTATTTGGTCTTATAGGTTACTATTGTTAGTTTGTGAAAAATTTTAGCAGTATAACAATGCCACTCAAAACTTTGTTGAAGAAATATTCCTTCCACTAGAACAAAACTACCACCAAGGCTTTTGAGAAGCTAAAAAATTTAATGTCTCAAAGTTATATGGTGACTAGTAGGTCTATGTGAATGGACTTATTCTTGAGCATGACCATAATTTGTAGAGGCTTGATGGTGATGATATGAATGTGTATGATCTTAAATTTTTGTAATGCAGTGTCTGATCATGGTATAAGGATATATGAGATGGGTATGAGGTGTTGAGATTAGTGAAAGAGGTTTCAAGGTATATTCAAGGTCTAAAGTGTGACTAGCAGTTCAAGACCTAACATGTAAGGAAAACTAGTGTGGCCTAATGAGGGGTCAAAGTCAGTTTACAAGGTGATAGAGATCACTTGAGTTTTGATAGAGGTTTAAGAGTTTGTTTTAAGAGTTATGAATTTTTAGGCCCTGAGTTAAAGGAGAAAGCAAGAAAATAAGTTTTAAGGTCTCTTATGTATGCAAAATGAAGAGTTACAGACTTGAGAAGAAACTTTTGATATTTGTTGGCATGTGTGACTATTGCATGGGAAGCTGAGCTCTTGGGGAGAGATGAAAAATGGTACTAAAAATATTTTCTAAGCATTATGATGTTGTTTTAGGGACAAATATATATGAACAAACATTAAGAATGGAAACCATCCAAAAACCTTGCTAAAACCCTCATAATAACCCAATGGTGAATATTTTATTTTTGAGTGCCCAAAATAATTTGGTAAATAAATTTTGATGGTTGGATATGTAGAGGACTCATCCATATACTTACAGGTGGCATTGGGTATTCAAGATAGTGAGTGGAACCTACATAAAAACCCTTGTTTCTTAGAAATTTGGTATAATAGGAAGGGTTGACCATGTCAAAGAATGAAAATAAATGGAGGTTGAAGCTTGAGACTTGTGTTTTATGTCCATGGTTTTATTTTTTAAATTTATACCTTTTATGTCAACTATTTTTTGTCACTCATGTTGACCTATTGTGAATTGGGTTAATGGTGAAACTAATGAGAAAAACTAGTCAGAGTGAGAATGTGATTAGGGATTAGTTACAGATGATTAGGGATGGATAAAAATGCATGAGGTAATTTTAAATACATATAAATCATATTAAATTTGTTTATAAGTTTTGATGATGCTCATATATAAGCAAAAAGGTGCTCTCAAGGTGACCTATCTTAACACATTAAGGTCTATGTAGGGTGAAGACATGAGATTGGTATATAAGACCAATATTGATATTGAATATTATAATATATTTGTTTAAAGTTGATCTAAGTATGGTGGATGATCATATATATGTATTATAAGTTCATGTAAATGATTTTATAGGTGCCCTAAGTCATGTTCACCATGATTGGTTCTTAAGACAGATTGACAAGTTTGGGTATGCAAGATGAAGTGAAGAGTTTAAGACTCTATGATAGGATTTAATGAATATAGTGAACACATTGATGTTATTTAAAATGTATATTAACTATACATTATTGATATAATTTTGAAATATATTTTAAGGAGTCATAATATGGAAGCCAAATTGACATATCTGGCTGAGCAAGAACTGTGAAAGAGGACAATAAATTGGTCTGCAAGACCCATGGTTGATATTAGAACCAATGATATCTATTATATGATGTTATAGATATCAAAAAGTAAATATGAATGTGCATGAGATTATTTTAAGTGTCCTTATAGGAGTTATAAATAGAATTCATCATGACTATGTTGATAGGCTTGTTGGCAATTCTATGTAGTAATCTACCAGAGATGAGTTTGAGGTGTTTTTACCAGGGTTAAAGAATAAATTACATGTGAAAATTTTATAAAGTTATAAAATATTAATTTAAATGAATTATTATTAATGATAATTCCCTATCCAAGTATGGCGAGTCAATTATTTATGAGTAGGTTTTGGACCAATCAGACATTTCTGAGTGGTCATGTTGTAAGAGTGTGTTTGAGGTCTTTTTCCCTATTTAGTTATGTAAAAGAGACGTGGTGATGACCATAAGGTAATTAAGGTTTTTTTAATATTATTTAACGACATGTTTTTGTGTAATATTTGGTTTTATGCTTCAAATATTCAATGCAGACTTTTTCTATGTAAAAAGGGCTAATGTGAGTAGGCCTAATGACATAGTTTAAGGAGTCAAATTAGATAAATGGTGTTAGGGACACAATGTGAGATTATAATGGGTATAATTAAAACATATTTAAAGTTTTAAATCTATTAGATTAATCTCATGATTTTCCAAGGTGGCTAAGTGTAACGTGTTGCTTGAGAAAACCTAATTACATTAGGTCTCTATCAGGCCTAATGGGGTTTTGGTCCCTATGAGTGGTCACCAACCTATGTAGTGGTGTTTAACTTGTCAAACGTGTGTATTTAAATATTTAAAGGGTGATATAAGTATGGATATATGTTTTTCTAACCAAGAAGGGTGCAATCAAGAGTCAAGTATAAGTACAAGGCATAATAAGCCTATTTGGGCTTGTAGAAGGAATATGAGTGCAAACAAAGAAAAGAGATCTTAGAGGAGAAAAATTAAGTCATGTAAAAAATAAAATGGGAGTATAGGATTATTCATGAACATATTTTATAACCTTTGAGAATGATGAGCAAGGTCAGTTGACCTAAGAAGCCTAGTGAGAGGCATGTTTGAGCGAAGAAGTTTAAAGGCTATTTTGAGAGGGTTAGAAGGTTGAGAAGAGATGAATGAGTTGATTTTATGTTGAGAGAAAATAATATATTAATCAGATATGTGATCCTAATTTATGATATATATTGTAATATAAATAAATAAGATAAAGATATAAATAAGAGATCACCATCTATTGATTGAATAACAAGGTGTTATGAAGGTGATCAAGTTTGTCTTGGCTGAGTTGGTGCTTAGTAAAGAGGGAATGGGAGATGAATTTAAAGTTGGATATTGAATAATTTTATTTTAAGTGGATGTATTTGTGCCAATTACCTTAGGGGTTTGGTTCCTCCTTGCAAATTAGAGCTTGTTAAAGGACTAGTTGAGTTGGTGCCTGACTAGTGACAGGTTGGTACTCCTTGTGGGGTTGGTGCCTCACTACATGTTGATTCATTTATTATAGTATATATTAAAAGTGGTGTGATATTGGGTTTTATCCACCATGTGGGTTTACCACATACCTTTTGTGTTCATGTGTTATGTTCTTGCTTCATGCTTATATGAATGATCGATTGTGCATTGCTATATCTCTAGAGTAGTTTGAATGTTTGATGAATGATAAGAGGAAGTGAAAGAAAATTTGTACACTGATTCACCCCACTTCTCAATGGATATGATTCAAATAATTGGTATCAGAGCTAGTCCTTTGGATGAATCCTAATATCCTATAGGTGATTTTAAGAGGCACAATATTGATGACAATGTTTATCATGTTTGTAATGATGGTCTATCAAAGAAAGATAATACTAACATAGTTGAATAAGGAGAAGAAAGATTACAAGATGAGTCTTAATCAATACTTAAACTAAGGTGAGTTATGTTTTGTTATAAGACATTAGTCAAAGTTGAAAGAATGTCAAATGTGCCATTTGTTAGCTCAAAAGGATTATGTATAATCTAAGTCAAAGATAAAACCTAAGTTGACATTATTAAAGGACTCTAAAGACATGTTGAGAGTAATGAACATGTCAAGGCATAAATTTATCTTGTAGAACCTTGTTTTGGGCCTTGTAAGAATGTTTGTGTAGGTATCTTGGTGAAGCAAGTAAATAAAGGTTCATGAGAGTTGTTAATTGGTCTATAAAACCAATGACATTATTGGTAGAGGTTTTTTCCATAGGATTAAAGGATTGGAGATGATCTAAAGAGTATGTTTGTCCTTGTGTCTCCATAAAAACTCTATGAAGTGATCTATATCAATGATGAAACATCACAAAGAGATCTATAAGTGAATATTGAGTTGATCATCAAGCTAAAGGAGTTGAGTTGACTCTATGAAGTTGTCATAGATGAGAATAGGTTTTTTAGATGCCTAAGTATGTTGATAAGGCCATGATTAGGTGATACAATGCTGAGGAAGGGAAAAGAGTAGAAATGAGAAGATGATTGAATGCTTTAGGTCTCAACTAGACCTAAAAAGAGAAGGTGGTTGACTATGCAAGATTGTGAATCTTTATGTATGCATGCAAAGGTAATTAATAGTCTTTGTCATGAATGTTTTGAAAAAGGTCTATAATAGAGAATGAGGTTTCACATAACTATCTAGTAGTTTTCCATCTATAAGTTGTTCTAAGCTATTTTGAGCCATGATGGATTGAGAAACATAAAGAGTAATTTAGATTAATCATGAGTTCCAAGAAAGTATATGAGTCATAGATTGGTCTAGAAGACCAATGAGATTATAAAGACCTCTTGAAGTTTGATTAACAAGGTTGGAAGTGTTTTTGAAAGACAAGGGAAGTTTCTTCAATAGATTTCAAGACGAGGTGTCTCAGTGAGTATTCTAAGTGTAATCAATTGATTTCAGTCATTTCAAGGACAAGGTGAGAAATTATGTATTATAAGTTCATCTTAAATTGGTATGAATGATCTTAGGGGGAGCATACATCTAAGATTATTATTAGTTTCCTTGTTCTTGTGTGTTGAATTTATGGTTTTTGAATATAGCTGAGCTACTTCTATAAATTGAGCTCATGTTTAGTTGATTAGATGGTAGTTTTGGATTGGGGAATTCATAAGATCTTGTGTTTTATTTATAAGTCAGTAATAGTTGTTAGAATCATATGAGAAGGGTTAATAACTTTTGGAGAAGGCCATGTGGGCCCTAGGAGGACAATTATTGCATAAAATTTATTCTTCATCATTGATAGCCTATGTATGGGTGAAGTTAACTTAATTTAAGTTATGGTGTTGTTATGAGATATGCATTTATTATAAATAATTTTTTATGGTTTCAATTGACATGATCTAGGTAGAGCATGGAGTTAGGGGGGAGCTATCTTAGGTCTCTTGAGAAGCTTGAAGAGAAGTATGTATGGACAAAGGGTGAGTTTGATGGTTCTGTGAGTAGTCAGGTCCAAGGATAAGTGGACTATGTGTGGATGATCTTGTGAGAGTATATATGACCCTTTGTCATTAATGTCAAAGAGGGAGAAAGACTTGTTTGGGAGAAAGACTTACTTGAGGAGATGTGCGAGTGATCTACTATGTTAGAATGTTTTTCCATCAATGAAAAAAGGGGAGATTATTAAGGTACATTATTTTTGTTTTTGATTGAGGTATTAATGTTGTCATCAATTTCAAAGGTTTTTGAGTATAATTTATGTCTTAAATATGTTCTTATGATGTTGTATGACAAGTGTTCATGATGACATTGAGCCTACTAGTGTGATCTTTTTGTAATCCATTAGAGTGTCTTGTGATGCACAGTGAGGTATGGTGAAATGAGTGAATACAGGCATGTGGATTTGTCTAAGGTAGTAAAATTTTCATATCTTTTGTGAAGATATTTATATCTTCATGAGAGAGAGAGAGAGATTATCTTCGTAGCTTGTGTGTTTAAAGAAGGCTAGTTTAGTCTTGGGTAGTGACCTATATGGGATAAGGAGTCTTGGTCAAAGGAAAATGATGAGATATGATGTATAACCTATATCCAATGTATGGAGGTGATTTGTGAGCTGTATTAGGTGTTTTAAAGGTCTAAAAGTGGTATGGTGCCTAGTAGGTCTATGTGAATGGACTTGTTCTTGAGCATGACCATAGCTTGTAGAGACATGATGGTGGTGATATGAATGTGTATGATATTGAAGTTTTGAAATGAATATGAGAATGGTAAAATGATATTTTAAATTTTTATGAGGTGTTTAGATAATTTAAATAGGTTTTAAAGTATATTTAAGGTTTAAAGTGTGACTGATAGTTTAAGACCTAACGTGTAAAGAGATCTAATTTGGCCTAATGAGGGGTCAAATTCAATTTCCAAGGTGATATATCTCATTTTAGTTTTTATGTAGTTTTAATAGGTTTTTTAAAGAGTTATCATGAAGTTTCAAGTCTTTATTTTAAGGAGGAAGCAAGAAAACAAGTTTGAAGGTCTCATGTGTATGCAAAATGAAGAGTTGCAGATCTAAAAAGGAAATTTTGATATTTGTTGGAACTTGTGAATATTTCATGGGAATATAAGATCTTAAGGAGATATTTAAAATGGTACTAGAAATGTTTTACAAGCATTATGAGGTGGTTTTATGGACAAAGGTGTATGAACAAATGTTAAGAATGGAAACCATCTAAAACCCTGCTAAAACCCTCATAGTTACCTGATGGTGAAGATTTTGTTTTTGAGTTCCCAAAATTATTTGGTAAAGATATATTTATGATTGGATAATTTATATTAATCCTATAGGTAATTCCATGTGGCATTAAGTGTTTAAGATAGTGAATGAAACATAGATAAAAACCCTTGTTTCTAAAAAAATTAGTATAGCAAGAAGGGTTAACCAGGTCAAAGAATACAAATAAATAGAGGTTAAATATTGAGACTTAAATTTTATGTCCATGGTGTTATTTTTGAAATTTATAGTCTCTATTTCAAATATTTTTGTCACTGATATTGACCTATCGCTAAACTAGGCTAATGGCGAAACCAATGAGAATAACCAGTCAGAGTGAGAATGTGATTAGGGATTGGTTTTAAAGGATTAGGGATGGATAAAAATGTATGGGGTAATTTTTAAATACATATACCTAATATTAAATTTTTTATAAGTTTTTATGATGCTCATAAATAATTAAAAATGTGTTCTCAAAGTGATTTGTCTAAACATAGTAAGGTCTGTGTAGGGTGAAGATGTGAGACTGGTCTATAAGACCAATATTGATATTGAATATTATAATATATATGTTTAAAGTTTATATGAGTATGGTTAAGGATCATATAAATTCATTATAAGTTCATTAAATTTATTTTATATGTGCTCTAAGTCATGTTCACCATGATTAGTTCTTAAGACAGATTGATAAGTCTGGGTATGCAAGATAAAGTGAAGAGTTTGAGACTCTATGATAGGATTTAGAGAATATAGTGAACATATTTATGTTTTTTTAAATGTATATGACCTATAAATTATTTATATAATGTGGAAATATATTTTAATGAGTTGTAATATGGAATCCAAAAATGACATATTTGGCTGAGCAAGAACTATGAAAGAGAAGGACAAGAAATTGGTATGTAAAACCAATGGTTGATACATGAACCGATGATATATATATTGTATGATATTATAGAGATAAAAAAAATAATTATTGTTGTGAATTATATTCTTTTAAGTTTCCTTATAGGAGTTATAAATAACATTCATCATGACTGTGTTGATAGGCTTGTTGATAGTTCTGTGTAGTCACCTATAAGAGATGAGTTTGGGGTGTTTTGCCCAAAGTTAAATAATAAATTGAATATTAATATTTTATGGAGGTATAAAAGGTTCATTTGAATGTATTATTTATTATTCATGATAAGTACTTATGCAAATATGGAGATTTAATTGTTTATGACTGGATTTTGAAGCAGTCAAACAGTTCTGAGTGGTCATGTTGTAAGAGTGTGTTTGAGGTCTTTTGACCTCTTTGGTGATGTCCAATAGACATGATGATTACAATAAAGTTATGAAGGTTAAATTAATATTATTTAAGGACATGGTTGTGTGGAATATTTGGTTGTATGCTTCATATATTCAAATCAGTCTTTTTTTGTGTGAAAAGGGCTAATTGTGAGCAAGCCTACTTACATGGTTCAAGGAGTCAAATTAGCTAAATGGTGTTGGGCACACAATGTGAGATTATCAGGGGTATAAATTAATCATATGTAAAGTTTTTAATCCATTACAGGAAGCTCATAATGTTCTAAGGTGGCTAAGTGTAACATGTTATTTGAGAAGGCCTAATTGCATTAGGTCTCTATTAGGCCTAATGGGGTTTTAGTCCATATGAGTGGTGACTGACATATGTACTGAGTGTTTAACTTATGAAACATGTGTATTGGAATATTTTAATGGTGATATAATTATGTAGAGTTTTTTGGCTGATAAATAAGGGTGAAAGAAAGAGTCAACTAAGTGTGGAGAGATTTTTGGCCAATAAATAAGGGTAAAAGAAAGAGCCAAGTATAAGAAAAAGGAATAGTAAGAATATTCCACCCTCTAAACCTTTCACCTATCCTAAAAATCCTCTTAAGTGGTAATCATGAAGCCATGATCAACCTTCATCATCAAGAGTACACCAGTGCTTTGAAAAAATGATAGGTAGTGCAAGCATAGAAAAGAGATATTAGAGGATCATAATTAGGTCATCAAGACCATAAAAGGGGAGCATAGTATTAGTAATGAACATCCATTATAGGATTTGAGTATGATGAGCAATGTAAGTTGACCTAATAAGCCTATTAAGAGTCATGTTTGAGTAAAGAAGCTTAAAGTCTATTTTGAGAGGGGTAGAAGGTTGAAAAGATCTAAATGAGTTTATTTTTTGTTGAGATACCGTAATATATTAATTAGAGATGTGATATTTATTTATAATAGATATTGGAATCTAGATAAATAAGGTAAAGATCTAAAGAAGAGATCACCATCTGTTGATTCAGAAACAAGGTGTTGTGAAGGCGATCAAGCTTGTCTTGGCTGAGTTAGTGATTATTCAAGAGGGAGTGGGTGCTACCTTGTAGGTTGGAGCTTGCATAAATTTCCTCTAAGTGTCTAGGTTGGTTCCAAGTCACTTAGAGGGTTGGTACCTCCTTGAAATTTGGAGCTTGCTAAAGGACTAGTTGAGTTGGTATTTAACTAGTAAAGGGTTGGTGCTCCTTATGGGGTTGGTGCCTCACTAAATGTTGATTCATTACTTATAGGACTATATTATAAGTGGAATGTCAGTGGGTTTTGTCACTTTTGAGGGTTTTCAACATATCTCTTTTGTTCATGTGTTAAGTTCTTGCTTCATGCTTATATGAATGGTTGATTATGCATTGCTATATCTCTAAAGAAGTTTGAATGTTTGATGAATGATAAAAGGAAGTTAAAGAAAATTTTGTACACTGATTCACTCCCCCTCTTAGTGCATGTGCTTCCAAAAATGTTGTGATATATCTTGAAAATAATATATAATAAAGGAAAAGATAATTTAGTATCATATTATCAATCAAAAAGGGTTGAATCCATACATGCATTGTTATGTACAATTTCAAATTAGTAGGTAGATTGGTTAAATGAGGGAAGATAAAAATATGAGAATGATAATGATACATAGGTTTTGATTAAAAATTTATAGAAATATTCTAGTTCCTTAGACAAATTTGAGTGGAAAGGGAATGCCTTATAGTATAAAGATAGGTTTTACCTATGTAAAAATCCTGCTCTTGAGCACAAGATCCTAACACAACTTCATGCATATCCAGTAGGGATGCATTTAGGATTTTTTAAAACTTATAATATAATCAAAAATTTCTTTTGGAAATGGATAATTGTGAATGTCTATAAATGTGTGGTTGAATGCATGTTGTGTCAGTAAAATAAGGATGAGGCAAATGAGATTCCATGTCTTTTGTAACCCTTTGATTCCTAGCCAAAGTTTGGGGGAGCTATCCATGGATTTCATAACATGGTTGTTGAGGTAAGAAGATAAAAATGTTATCATGGTGATAGTGGAAATATTCACAAAATATGCCCATTTTGAATCTTTGTCATAACTATTTCTAGGTAATAAATTAGCTACTATTTTTTTGGATGTATTTCAAAATTTACATGAAACTCCCAATATCATAGTAAGTGACTATGATATTATATTCATCAATATTTCTATATGGATTTATTATCATTTTTAGATACTCATTTGGATCATATACCATCCTATAATCCTCTATTTTATGAGACATATAGGTGGTGAATAAATTCTTAGAGGGTTATATTCATTGTTTTGTATTGGATAAACAAGAAAGGTCAGTTCATTGGATGCCATTATTAAAATGGTGGTATAATTGTCCTTTCATACCTCTTACAAAAGTTTTCCATTTTTGGCACTATATGGGTACCATCCTACATCCATCACCTCATACTTGTGGGTATAACCAATGGTTAAAATTATGGAATAACATATTCAACACTACTATAAGGTACTATCTAGTCTAAGAGATAGTTTAACAATGGCATAAAATGAATGAAACAACAAGAATATCAACATTGTAGTGATGGGAATTTTGTAGTGGGTGATTGGGTATTTGTATGATTATAACCATATGATCAAATTTTCCTGAAGAAACAAAATAATGATAAATTTTTTATCCTAAGTATTAAAAACCTTAATAGATCCTACAAAAAAATGGTAGTGTTACATAAAAGATAAATCTACCCTATTCTACTTGTATACATCCAGTATTTCATATTTATTTATTAAAGAGGTAATTAGATAAAGTGTTTTTCCCATATTGAGCTACCAAAACTATATTATGAAGGTGTAAAAATTTTATAACCAAAACAAATCCTTCAAATACACACTAAAAATCTATGCATCAGAGCGGTTAAGGAATCTTTGATCAAGTGGAAGAATATAGCCAATGAGGATGCAACATGCAAAGATGAATCATTATTGATGTAGAATATAAATTTGTTTAATGTTGTTTTTAATGGGAGGGGCATGCTTTTCCCTTAACCTATATCATGTCTAGGGATATACATGGTAGACTTGTGGCCTACATAACCTTTTATATTATCTTGTCACATTTATCTATGCTATCATTTTTTTAATAGGGTTGGTATATAGAGTAATCATAGCTTAAGTAGGGTATATATATATATTGGCCTACATAACCTTTTATATTATCTTGTCACATTTATCTATGCTATCATTTTGTTAATAGGGTTGGTATATGGAGTAATCATAGCTTAAGTAGGGTATATATATATATATATATCTTGATCATCATATATAAATATATATATATATATATATATACCCTACTAATATATATTTTGATCATCATATATATATATATATATATACCATACTAATATATATATATATATATATATATATATATATATATATATATATATATATATATATATATATATATATATATATATATATATATATAAAAGATGATCAAGAAATAACCACTACCTCATATATATGGTTTCACTTATTGAGCACTTGAACTATGGTATAGAACTCTTGATTATATACTAAATATTTTTTATTTACATCATACAATTTGTAATTAATTAATTTAGATATATCAAATTACTTCAAAAAAATAAATGTAAATGAGCATATCAACAATAATATATATCAAAAATAAACACAAAGTAAGAAAATCCACACCAAAAGTAAAATACTTGATAGATAGAACTGAGCCACTTTGAGGGAAAACCTCCAAAAACATGCATATGAGAACATAATTATTAATATGATGATCAACAAATAACCACTACCTCATATATATATATATATATATATATATGAGGTAGTGGTTATTTGTTGATCATCATATTAATAATTATGTTCTCATATGCATGTTTTTGGAGGTTTTCCCTCAAAGTGGCTCAGTTCTATCTATCAAGTATTTTACTTTTGGTGTGGATTTTCTTAGTTTGTGTTTATTTTTGATATATATTATTGTTGATATGCTCATTTACATTTATTTTTTTGAAGTAATTTGATATATCTAAATAAATTAATTACAAATTGTATGAAGTAAATAAGAAATATTTAGTATATAATCAAGAGTTCTATACCAT
This sequence comes from Torreya grandis, assembly GCA_037957365.1. Taxonomy (NCBI): domain Eukaryota; kingdom Viridiplantae; phylum Streptophyta; class Pinopsida; order Cupressales; family Taxaceae; genus Torreya; species Torreya grandis. Next base: position 197,704 of record JARHVA010003406.1, on the reverse strand, counting down.
AGTTCAACTGCTCAATAAGTGAAACCATTATTTATTGTCTAAGGATTTTTTTAAGATAGACCATCAAGTACTGAAAATCATAAATAATAAAAGAAAATCAAAACAAAGACATATTAAGTGGGTTGAATTCCTATAGAGTTACTCATTTATGTTGAAACATAAGAGTGGTAAGTCAAATAAAGTTGTAGATATGCTGAGAATATTATATTTATTGTTGCACAAGATGTGAGTGAAAGTCATAAGATTTAATTCTATGAAATAAAAGTATAAATGAGATGAATATTTTAGACATGCATGGAAATAATGAATTTTTTAGTGAGTGGAAACAAAATGCTACATTTGTATTATTTCATGTAAGAAGGATTGTTATTCCAAGGAACACAATTATATATATCTAGAGGTTAAATGTGCCAAAATTTTATGAATGAGAAAAAAATGAAGGTTTTTCAGGTCATTTTAGTTTTGACCAAATATATGCATAGTTGAATGAGAATTAATTTTTGAAATAAATGAGTGTAGATGTGTGAAAAAATGTTTAAGAGTGTAGAGTTTTCCAGTCGGTAAAATGTAGAGGTAAAATTAAAGTTTATATCAACCATTTCATATTCTAGAGTAACCATGGGAATATATCACAATGGATTTTATTTTAAGATATTCTAGAACAAATAGAGGACATGATTCCATATTTGTGATTGTGGATATATTTTAAAATATGACACATTTTTTTTGTTTAAATAAGGTTAGAAATGTGACACACATTACTAACTTGTTTTTAGAGAAGTTATATGTTTGCATGGATTTCCATGCAACATAGTATCGGTTAAGGATGTGAAATTTATTATAATTTTATGGAGGAGGTTTAGGAAAATTATGAATACTAAGCTAAAATACAACTCAACATATCATATTGATATTGATGGATACATGGAGGTATTCAACATAAGTCTTGGTAACCTATTATGATGTTTAATTGAAGGTAATCCAAGAACATGGGATTAGATTATGTCACAAGTTGAGTGTGCTTAGAATAATTGATTAAATAGAAGTACTAGAAAGCCACCATTTTATATTATGTATGGGTCAATTCAAAGAGGTGTTTTATAGTTGTGTGACATCATAAATGAGCCAACAAAGAGTAGTGAAGGCAAATGTTTTGGTGAGTATATGTATAACTCACATCAATAAGGGAAAAAATAGTAAAAAAGAAGCACTATGTAGCACATGCAACATGTATATGTCAATATAAGAGAAGCGTAATATCAGATGGGAGTGATGAGGCATCAAAATAGACCTCATATTAATACTTAATGTTTCCTAAAATACCTCTTTATTTTGATATCCACACTCTAAGTAGTGAAACTAACTGAGACTTCACCTGGAACATTAATTTAAAACATTAAACTATATGGCCCATGAAATCATTGAAAAACATGAAACTAACAATGGGAATCATGAGAGGAGAGATTAAACACAATCTAGAATCAAATCTAGCAACTCAATTGTACAACCCAGTTTAAACAAGAGAAAAAACTATAGGGTGTGGGAAATAATAGGTAGAAAACATACTCAACTTGTTAGAGATGGTTCATAAAGGATAGGAAACAATTATTTTCAATACAAGAATTAAATTGAAGCTAACCAAGTTTACTATCAACTCCCAAAGGAATTTGATCTGAAAGTCTTCCTACTAGTCATACCAACTAAAAACCCATTGACTAATTTCATGTGCATGGTGGAGTGATGGATAATTAGAATATTTTTTTACTATTTTTCACACTTCCAAAGCATGTAAATCATGTAAATGAGTCTGATGAAGCTGAAGAGCCATACCAAAATATTCTCCCACATGCCATTCTCATAGGCCATACACCTCTTAAAATTCCTTGTTTTGTAGTTATTTTCTTAGTTTTCAATTATAACCTACAAGTTTTTGGTTATAATATGACATGTATGATAGGGAATGACATATTGGATGTTGGAAGGAGTTTTGAAACACATATATACCTTAAAAACCACATCACTTACATTTAATACTCTAAAATGACCCCTAGGTGACTCAAAATGACATAAGGACTAATAAGACCATGACCAGGGCTAAAATGACATCAAATCACATATAATTGACTATGAAACACCCTATGGAATTATACTAGACCCATATATAAGTTTTTGACTATGGTGGGTTGACCCATTTTTGACTTGTGGTAAAAATGGTCAACATTCTTAGTGATTTCTTGAGGGTGGTATGCTCGCTATGCCATGACCTGCCATCATTTATTATTATTAATTTTAGAATTTTTCCTCTTTATCATAGGGTAGAAATGGTGAAAACACCTCCAATTTATGAAAAATCTTGTAGGAGTATGCTTATGGATCATGTTATCACTAGGCCTTACCATTTTGTTAGGTACCCTGACCCCTATAGCTTGCTTATCCTAAGATGCATGTGACCCTTATTCAACCTTATATAAACCCCACCCCTCCCTTAGTAGAGTCCATATTAGATCCATTTTTTTCTCCCATTATTTCTTATTCTATTCCTTCTCATGATCTCATTACTCCTTCCATTGAGGCTAGTCTAGTCCCTTCCTCACTATCACCTTCTCTCGATGATGGTTTGCTTCCTTTACCTTAAATGGCTCTATTTCCCACCACATGGGTTGATGAGTTTTACAAAAATTCTTCCACTTCTATTACACCTCTTCCTATGATTACCTCTAATAAGCCTACTCACAAGTATATCAGTTACTTCCACAATATAGATAATCATTCATTCATGCATTATCACAAGCTACAATAATATACTAATACTTTGCATCCTTCTACCCCTTAGCCTTCCAAAAAAGTCATACCTCCCCTAAAGGTGTTACCTAAATATATTCTTAAGTATTGAGAGGTGTATTATCTTTAGCACTAATGTGGCACCCATCACACTGATTGTTACCACATCCTTTCGTAACATGTTAAAGATCACCTTAGAGCTATTCACAAACCTTCTACCATTCCTCCAACATGTCATTCCCATAAGAAGGCTCCCCCATATTCTTCCATGGTTCCACCTTTAGTGGTTCCATCCCCTCATATGGTCCCTTTTTTACCTTCTCTTCCTCCACTCATGAATTTTTCACTCATGGACCTTCCCTCACTTGTGGATCCTTCTCTACTTGTGAGTCGCTCACCTATGGATCCTTCCCCACTGGTTATTCTTGCATCTTCCATAGAGTCCAATCCCATGCATCCTTCTAAGCATCCCTTGACTTATATCCCTCCTCAGCATGATCCATCCATCATTCCTACTTTTTCTATTAAGGAGATTAGATGATAAGTATTTTCTTAGTTATTGCTAAAGATAAATGAGACATTAGCAACAATTCATGTCCAGCTTCATAGAGACTTATCAGATATTCTAAATATGTGTGTGGAAAAATCTATCAGTATTTATGAACACATGCATGGTGTTCTTACATTTTTAATTTGGATTGGACATGTGCTCCAATCTTATCTTTATCTATTTGTTATATCATTGACATTGTGTCAAATTCTTATTTATCTTACATGGTAACTTTACTTTTTGCACTTTATATATTGATTATTATGTCATTTATGTTTTCTTATGGATGTCTTATTTATCATTGATTTATTTTTCTTCTTGAGTTTATTTCTTAAAAATCCCTTGTTTTTCTTTTCATTATTGTTTGATTTATTATCTCTATTTTTCATAGATAATTGTCATTATGACTTGGTTATACAAACTTGGTACTTTTTAGTTATTCCCTATTTAACATGTGATCAATTATAAAAAATTAATCTCATTATATTCTCCTTTCACCAATCCAATTTGGATCTTCTTTATTTCCTTTATTTCCTTTTCACAAACTAAACATATACATAGTTGAGACTTGAGATAACATGTTGGTTCATTTTTTACCCTAAGTGTTCTAGTAGGTCTTGTATTTGGTTACTTAGCTTCCTTAGCCTAAGCCTACAACTCGTTCGTGTGTATCAATATATCTCTCATTATTGGTCATTCCAAGTCCATATGGAGGAAGAATCTTAAAAATCCTTAAAAACATTCAAAATCCAAAGCATTTAACAAAAGACAATGATATAAAAGAAAAAAACATTTCAAAAATTTAAAAGTAAAATCACACTAAAAGATGTGATTCAAATCACATATCCTTATTCTAGTCAAATTTAAAAGTCCATAGTTGGCCTCATGATAGAGATGAGGTCCATTGGGGTATGCTAGGCTAGTAGATTAGAAAATGAGAATAAAAAAAATCTTTTAGTGCTACCTACTTTCTCATTTAAGTACCCAATATTTTCAATACATTGATGGCTCTACACTGGGTCCTAAGGAATGGGGAACATGTCATGGGAAGGTAGGTCCATTTTAATTTTCTTCTACTGATCTACCTTCATGAGTTGATCTTATTAGCATGCTTATTTACCTACATAGCTTTGTGTCTTTAGCAAATAGGTTTCCTTTGTACATTGATGGTCACTAGTCACTTAGTGTCTTCTCATGTCCTTAGTATGCATCATGTCTCCTAAGGTCCTCTCATAAGATGCCTAAGTTATGTTTTTCAAATTTCATACATTTCTCATATTTACTCTTAAAAAATATTATTTTGTTCATTGATCACTCCCCTAGGGATTCCATTTGTGAGTTGCATTGTAAGACCATGGATAGGACCTGGCCTTCCTCACAAATTACCACAATTTCACATTCCTATTACCAACATCCCTTATTACCAAATTTTCACTTTTATTCCACCTCATTAGTGTTTCCTTTATAAGTTACAGTGTCAGACCATAGATAGGACTTGGGCTTTCTCACAAAATTTTCCAATAATCCAAGTCACAATAAAAATTACATGTGTCAAATATGAGATAAGATGTGATTGATCATGAATTTACATGTCATTGACATGCTTCCCAACTTTATTTAGTATGTTTTATGCTTACTTTGTTTCTTTTTCACTTTTATCTTCTTATTTTTTGATTGCATGTAAGAATCCAACCATTTCTTGCATATTTCATACTTCTTAACTTAGTGTGATAAAGTTAAGACCAATTTTTCTAGTTTTATTTTTCTCTTATACTTCCCAACATGATTTAATATGATTGATTAAACTTAATTGATTTATTTTTATGCCATTTGTCCTTTTAAAGATTTTCCACTTTATCACATTATTTTCATACTTCCCAATGTGAGATTGATTTTACTTGTTTAATTTGGTGCTAATATTTCATTTGGTTTAAAAATAAACTCTTTATTACCATCTTACTTTACCACTTTTTATTTCTTTATACTTAGTCATTTTTTTGTTATTACACATTTCCTAACATGAAATAGTGTGTAGTACATTTTTGATTGGTTATATTTTACCAAGTCCTTTTTGCCTATTTATTTTTAACCATACATGTATCCCAAATAATTCTAGAAAAGAAACCATAACTCATATATTTTCCATAAGATATAAAAAAATAGCTAAATACATGTGTGATGCAGAGCATACACCAAGTTATCACTTAACCTTGTTTCTAAACCCACTTTCTTTGGTAATGACTTCTTAAATCAATTCCTCATACAATGAATATCAAACTTCACCTAGTTATCTTCAGCTTTACAATGCTTTGAATCTTGTAGAATAATATCTTATCAACCCTCTGTTCTCAAGTCATCCACTCTTTCTACACTTTCCAAGTCTTATCTCAACCCTTTCCTCAACTTTGATTGCACTAGACACACTTATTATAACCCTTTTACAGTCTTCCTTGCATGGTATGGGATAAATACTCTCTCTTATAGAAATACAAATATTATTTCTAGTTTTCGATGTCAAAACATACCTACATCTGAAATTTGGAGGTTTATCTCCTTTCTAAGACCCTCTTTCTTGCTACCAGTCCTCTCAATTAGGCCTACTTAAGCTTAAAACACCACTCAATCAATAAAATACATACTAAAGGGTTCATGCACATCTGAAACCATTTTATTCTCCTCAATCACATTGAAAAGGAACATATTATAAAATTTTATGATTTTTGACTAGTTAGATTAGGATTTATTCAACAAATCCTAGTTTAGGGTTTTACCATGCTCTATCTCAACCGAGGGTTAACTAAATTAAAATTTGAGCATTTGGTCAAGTTTCAAAGATCCAAACTAGGTTTTTAAGGTCTTTATTAACCTAAAAAAACTTTAAAAACCATTTGTTTCACACTTTGAATCCATTATCTTATCTTCCCAACTCAAAATACATCCAACTGAATACACAGACTATTAGTTATAGAATTATATCCCTATAAAGGATGAACAAAGCATATTGTAAGGTAAAAAAAGGTTCAAGGTAAGCCTTAAACACATTCCAATAATTTAACTCAATTCCATCAATCACTTTATTACCAATATAAAGACACTTATTTCTATGAACACACACAATACTCATAGTCCTATTGACACTAACTACTACAGGGGAAGGGTTTAGTTTATGTAATATTATAAAAATGAATGTTATATTTAATAATTATTCTTAGTAACCATTAAAAAATAAAAAAAATTGATGAACATGTATCCTTTACAACCCCAACATCCTTTGAACTTTTAACAACTAACATAGTCTGTAAGCCAAAATCCATTCTCAATAGAAACCTACTTATGAATGAATCTGATCACCAAATGTCCTTCATAATATTTATTTTAAAATTTTAATCACCAATAGAGACAAAAACCTATCTATTATCTTTAAAACATGCTAGGATTAATTACACATTCATTCTTCATTAACAAAACACATACAATTACTAAATATCATATTTCTCAGCCCAACAGGGGCCTATATGGGAAATCTACAAATAGGGTTCTTCCTTTCTTAATCCTTCAAATAATATTCTTCAATATCACATTAATTATCCTAAAAAATTACTTTAAAACACTTCAAACTCATTATTTTCATTAACAAACACTTTTAGTTAACATTCAAGACCTCAAAACAAGGTTTGTGCAAATTCTTCATTCAAAACAGGGGTTTCAAAGCATCAAGCTCCCCTTTTTAAAAAAATGTCCATCCTCTTTCTTACTCTTTGAATGGAATGTTCATATCACATTACAAAACTAACTCCAATATCCTTATAATATTCATAACTATTTCTTTGCCAAATTTTCCACGTACAGGGTTTTTTTAATACATAACATTATTCTTGATTTTTACATAATATGACATGTAGAATCATATTATAGGCTATGAACATATAGGGGTATTTATGTATTTTATAAAACCTATAGACATGTTAACACATATACCAAATTCATCAATTGCACCAATGCCCTTATACATTGCTTGACAATTATTAAAAAATTCAAATAATGCTTTTGGTGGGAAACACTAGAATTTGAATTCTATGCACATATAGACTACCAAGACTCCAAAAATGAACTATTTATGACATATGACACTGTAAGAAACCTATAGACAAATATAAGACAAAATATAGCAACTTTTGGAGTCTTTATAGGATGCCCCTACATCATATTACCAAGTTGAGAAATTTTTGCCATAGGTTCTTGAGTGATCCACATGGCATATGCTATTGCTTGAATGCAATTAACCTCCTCATTGAAGGTATCTAAGTCCACTTGCCTATAATATATGTGAACATGATATTGGGTCCCAAATTTAGGCCTTCTTTACTTCATATCCTTTAATAACATACATGTTCATAAAACCAACTTGTTAAGCAAAACATAGCTACTGCCATCTCCTTCCTTCTTGGTAGGTGTATAACACTCTTTCTCTCCTATAAAATGATTCTCCTTCTCCTTAACTCCATATTCAACCACTGTTGCAAGTATACAATCTTCTTTCTTCACCCATACTTCTTGTGCTACCCATTCCACTTCATATACAACTTGTTCTTCATCCTTGCATGTCTCATACTTATGTAAACTCTTGCTTGGATTTTATTCAACACCTTCATGACTTATTTCAATCCCCTACATATCCAAGGGATACATATTTATCTTCCATATCTCATCTTCTTGATGTGTCACTCCTACATATTCTTCTTTTTCATGGGCATACTACATATTGCCCATCTCATTGACATATTTCTCTTGTGTAAGACTTTCTTTCAAACATGCAAGTTCATCTACCACCATTTCTTAGGCTGATTTCTCCTTACCTACACTTTGTTCACAAATCAATTCATTAGACAAAATTTTTTGAGCATTTATGGTCTCTCTTAGGCTGATTACTTGTACATTTCAGTCTCCAACCTCTTCACTTATTTGGTATTCATCCCAAACCACTATTCATCCATCTTAGCTGAAATCTCTTCTATTATTCTATTTTTTCCTCTTTCATGGACTTGGCTGCCATGCTTGTTTTGACAATCCTCTTCTTTGAGTACTCTCTTGGGTGATATGTCTTCTTCCTTATTTTGAAAATTATTTGCTGCCACCTTACATGCTGTTTCATTCTCTCTCATGTCCATCTTTGTGGACTCACCAATCCTCATATCAACCAACTCAAAACAATTCACCTTCTTTTCTTCCTTTGGTTCTTTGACCAAACCCAAACTTTCCATTGGTTGAATCCAATATTACATCATCATTATCCTTTCATCCCTTCTTTCTTCTTCACATTTCAATGGAACATGTATCTACACCTCTCCACATTTCTTGATGGTATAAGTGTTTTCTTGACCATCATGTATGGCATGCCTATCAAACTACCATGGTCTCCATAACAACAAGTGACAAATGTCTATGGGCATAATATCACACAATACTTCATCTATATATATTCCTATCTTGAATTCAACCCATCTTTGCTTACTTACCAGGAGTTGATGTCCATTATGAACCCATGCAACCTTATATGGTTTTGGATGTGTCATCCTCTTCAATCCCAACATCTACACCATCTCTACAGAAACAATGCTATTAGTATTACCTCCATCAATGACTAAATTGCAAACTTTACCTCTTACTTTACATCCGATCTTGAATAGGATTCTCCTTTGGGATGGTTCTTTTACTTGACTCTACTATAATAGTATCCTCCTCATGAGTAAAGACTTATTCCTATCATGAATTCTATCATCATTCACCTCTCTCTACTACTGCATACTTTTGCTCATATTCCTTGGACACTCTACTACCCTGTGTCACTCTTTATGGCAATTCCAACATTGACCCTAAAATATTTGTCTTGGTTCACTCCTCATTGAACTTTCATCTCTGATTATTATTCCATCTACAATTGGTCTGATTTTCATGCATGGTGCTATCCCATGCCTTCTTGCACTACTATTGCATTCACTTGTGGTCTTTATTGACCCACCTCTCCATTTCCTCTCTCTTCCATCCTTGCTTGAAAAGGGACTAAATGAATTTGATACATATCATTTCATACTTCTCTTTCTCTTTTTGCTCTTTGTTCTTTCCATTTGAGAGTATCCTCAATATCCTCCATCCTCATAACCAATGGGGCAATAAGTATTATCATTATCTTTACCAAATCTTCATCTTCTCTGTTAGCTCTCTCCATGAAGCATTGTCCTAGATTAACTATCTCACATTGCACTTCAAAACACATATTGTCATATTTTCCACAATATTTAAGAATCTTTCACTTTCTCTAATACCAAAATGATGTAGAGCATATACCAAGTTATCACTTAACCTTGTTTCTAAACCCACTATCTTTAACAATGACTTCTTAAATCAATTCCTTATGAAATGAATATCAAACTTCACCTAGTTATCTTCAGCTTTACAATGCTTTGAATCTTATCTAATAATGTCTTATCAACCATTTGTTTTTAGTCATCCACTCTTTCTACACTTTCTAAGTCTTATCTCAACCCTTTCCTCAACTTTGATTACACTAGACACACTTTTTGTATCCATTTTATAGTCCTCCTTGCATGGTACAAAATAAATAATCTCTCTTCTAGAAATCCAAATTTTATTTATAGTTTTTGATGTCAAAACATGTCTATAGATGAAATTTGGAGGTCTATCTCTTTTTTAAGACCCTCTTTCCTACTACTAGTCCTCTCAATTAGGCCTACTAAAGCTTAAAACACCACTTAGTCACTAAAATCCATACTAAATGATTCATAAACATATGAAACCATGTTATTATTCTCAATCACATTGAAAAGGATCATATTACAAAATTTTATGAGTTTTGACCAGTTAGATTAGGAGTGATTTAACAAACCCTAGTTTAGGGTTTTACCATGCTCTATCTTAGTTGAGGGTTAACTAAATTTAAATATGAGAATTTGGTCAAGATTAAAAGATAAAAAATAGGTTATAAGGTATATATTGACCTCAAGCAACTTTCCAAACCATTAGTTTCACTTTTTGAATCCGTTGTCTTAGCTTCCAAACTCTAAATGCATCTAACTAAACACATAGACTTTTAGTTAGAGAACTATATCCCTATAAAGGATGAACAAAACATATTATAAGGTAAAAAAAGGCTCAAGGTAAAAATTAAACACATTTAAATATTTTACCTCAATTTAATCAAGCATTTTATCACCAATATAAACACACTTCTTTCCATGAACACACACAATACTCACAGTCTTATCAACACTGACTGCTATAGGTACAAGGTTTAGTTTGTGTAGTATTATAACAATTAATGTTATATTTAATAATTAAGGTTAATAAACATAAAAATAATGAAATAAATTTATGAACTTGTAGTGTTTACAACCCCAATACCCTTTGAACTTTTAACAACTAACATAGTCTATAAGTAAAAATCCATTCTTAACATAAACATGATTATGAATGAATCTGATCACCAGATGTCCTTACTAATATTTATTTTAAACTTGTAATCAAATTTTATATAAAAATAACTATCTTTTATCTTTAAAACATGATATTATGAATTACACATTCATTATTTATTAACAAAACACATATAATTACTAAATAACATATTTATTAGTCCAACAAGGGCCTGTATGGGAAATCTGCAAATAGGGTTCTTCCTTTCTTAATAATTCAAAGAATGTTATTAAATATCACATGAATTATCCTAAAAATTAATTTAAAATACTTCAAATTCATTCTTTTCATTAACAAACACTTTTAGTCAACATTCAAGACCTCAAAACAAGGTTTGTGCAAATTCTTCATTCAAAACACGGGTTTCAAAGCATCAAGATCCCATTTTTTACAAACTTTTCCATCATATTTCATAATAATCAATTGTAATATCCACATAACATCACAAAATTGACTCCAATATCCTTATAATATGCATAACAATTTCTTGGCCAACTTTTCCACACAGAGTTTTTTTAATACATAACATTGTTCTTAATTTTTACATAATATGACATGTAGAATCATAATATAGGATAATGAAAATATAATGGTATTTATATATTTTATAAAACCCTTATACATGTTAACACATCTTCCACCTTCACCAATTTAACCAAAGTCCTTATACATGGCTTCACAATCATTTAAAAATTTAAATAATGCTTTTGGCAGGAAACACTAGAATTTGAATTATATGCACTTATGGACTACCAAGACTCCAAAAATGAACTAATTATGACCTATAACACTGTAACACACCTATATACCAATATAAGACAAAATTTAGAAACTTTTTGGGTCCTTATAAGATGCTCCTACATCAATGTGCTAGAAATAAATATATCTAAGCATCAACAACCACAACCATAATGCAAACACATACAATCAACATCCAAATAACAAAATGAGATATCTATATATATATATCATGAGTTTTAAATAAAATAATATAACCATATAAAAATATTTAATTCTATGGTGAGGCCCCATCATGCTTATCTCATGGCCTAGCCATGCTACTTGTAGATGCCTCGATTTGACCCCTTTGAATAAAATATAGTAAAAAGGTTATCCAAGATCTCAATATTGATTCCTAACCTTATAAATGATCTACCTTAGCCTACACTTATGCAAAATAGCCAAATTTCACTAGATGTGGCACCCTCTCTTGCTCCTATACCTATGTCATATGGGTCAGGGTCATTACATGTGTTGCTCCTTTTTGGGCCTATTCCTATCTGATCTATGTCACATGATGCACAACTATTTTCTTAGCTAGGGCCTACCATGCCTATGCCTCTCCTACACTAACCTCTATTTGTAGCTTTATCCCCTCTCTATACACTCATAATTACCTTGTAGCCTCTACAACTAATTTGAACTAACTCACTTGAGCTAGGGCAGATGGGACCCTGGGATGCTCTAGTGTGGCTGGGTCATATGGAATTAATGATTCATATAGAATATCATGGAGTGTTACCCTCACTAGGGACCCCCATATGGTCTCCTCATCCTTTATCACACCTATGAAAACCAAATCATATAGATATTAGATCATTGATAAATCTAAATATCTATCTATCTCTAGTTTATCTCAAAATAACTTAAAGCAAAATTTAACCATATTTTATTACCTATCTATATCTTAACCACTACTATCTCACCATTTATGCAATCAACAAGCAAAATATCCCCATTTACATGAACTCTAAGATCCTCATCTATAAGTCATCTCCTAAAAATAAATCCTAAAGTCACAACTTATGCCCATCTCAGCCTACACCTGTATGGTCTCTCTATTATCTAACTCTACTCTAGCTCGCTTGTTGGGTCATCTGAGATGGAGATAGTCTTTAGTCTCTCCTTCTCTTTCTACCTCTATCAACATCATGTCCATAGTGTTTTCTACTCCTCCTACTATGGATCTAGTGGTGGTATCTTTGGTACTCCTACCTTTGCGTCCATCTCCTCCCACTCTATTTCTTGTCATGCTCAACCAATCCATGGTCTCTCATAATGTGGTCTAAGTGATGACCTAGAAACTAATGTCCCTATTCCTCCCCTCCCTATGACTGTTGTAAATAATAGGCCCACAATTTGGGCATCACTATAGGTTCCACTAGGTGAGGCAATCCCATTTATCCTGGTAATCATGCCATTAGATGCGGATCCATCCACTAGGTATAATGCCTTATCACCTCTATCTATGTTAAAGTTGGTGCAACTATCTCTCAACTAGGCCATATCATAGCAATGTTCCCATACAATTTCCATATAATATCCACCCCTACCACCATATATAACATTGGCACATGGGGCATGTCCCATGCTACTTGGTCCTATCTCCATCTCTTAACTTGAGGTAACCTATCATCAATTAGATAGGGAAAACTAGTTGGTTGATACATAGGGAACCTATTATATATCCATGCCATCAACAATATAATTGGTCCCATAAATTTATACCCTCTAGATAGTAATCTATACATGTCATGCATGAGTTATACCTAGATGATAAATCCCAAGTCATATAACACCTTCTACTCTAATATCATCTAGCTCAAGGCTATCATAAATAGTGGTACCTTACCATTAGACTTATGACACAACACCTATGCTATCATAATTCCTATCACAACCTTCTAGATATATTAAATATATGACATTTATACATTGAACATATTCACTCTCAATCTAGGGTGTATCATCTTTGAGCCCATTGCCCATCTGGCTAAGGCTCTCTTCTCCTCCTTGCTATCAGGTTATCCTATGACTATGGGTGTCCATATTATGGAGAGTCCTAGGTTAACATGCACATCCTTCAAATTGATACCTACCTCTATGGTATCCCCTTCCATCTCCCACTTGAAGGTGTTAGTCAATCATTCCTAGGCTCCCAAGAACATGACTAATAAATCTAAACTAAATGGTAACCTACACATTTCTACTATGCCTCTTAGGCCTAATGTGATCAATCTAGCTCTATCCTCTGTAGACAAGCACTCCAATAAGTATGAAAACCATGATGCATCCACCAAATTCTAGAATCTATGACACCCCTATAACCAAAAAACAATAAAAGATGTATTAGATTCTCCATGTCATTTATAATCAAAATACATTCTTTTTTAAATTTTAATAAAAACCAAGCTTAATTATTTTAATTTATTCATTTTTAATCAACTGGACCTAATTTTAGCCTACCAGGTCCATTTATCCCTCACTTGGTCATTCTAGGACTTTCTAACACTCTTTTAGCCTATTGCATGCATTTTTGTACTATTTTGGTCCTTTGGTCAAACACTAGTTTGACCAAAATTTCCCTATTTTGACCTAGTCAACTTAAAAATCTAAGTTAACCCCTCTATTTTTCCCATCTTAGTGCTGAGATGTCACAGTGAATTTTTATACTAGGTTGACAACAATGTACTAGGTCGACAGTCTGGAAAATAAACTACATCAACACATACCTACTAGGTCGACAGTGTGGATTTTGACAATTTTTAGCCTACTACGTCAACTGGGTCTACCTAGTTTTTTTTCCCTATCGACCCCTTACATTTTACAAAATAAATGACTTTAGGTAGTTATTTCCCTAAACCCTTATAACCCATTTCCCAAAATGGTTTTTTCTAACCTTAGCATCTAATTTGGGTTCATTCTAATTTCTCAAAATCCTTTAAACTACAAAAATATAAAAAACACTTAAAAACACTAAAATATTCAAAAACTAGCTTAGGATTCTTAGTTGCCTACCTGTAGTTCACTCGCTACCACTGCTAGGGGTTCCTCTCATCTAACCTATCATCATCTCAATATGTTAGATCATTTTGTCTATCAGATATCTTTTTCTCTCCTTCATAAGTCAAAAATAAAAAATGACTTTCATTTTAACCTATTTAAAATCACTTTTCAAAAATCTTAATCTTTCAAATATTTTTTGTCATATTCCTTGTTTTACCTATATCTTTATTTCTACTAATACATTTTTTGAACCATAAAATATTTTGAAATTGAGATGAAATAGAGAATATTTTACATTACCATATGCCTATCTTCTAATTTTTTTGATTTTTGGCTATTTTTTGCTCTAACTTTTACAGGTTTGCCTAATGTTCTTCACATTTAGATGCCTTCACTTCTCTTGCAGTCTACTTATTTATCTACATCACTAAGGTAAGTAAAGGTATGTGTTTTTCAATTTTGTCCTTTCATTTATATTATTTTATCCTTATTACATCTTACTTAGCATCAACATTGTGTTATCATGTTCTATTCCCAAAGCACCATCTTATGTTGCACTCACATGACACATGATGAACTTTGAGTGGGGCATATATATACACATAATATTTTCAAAGTTAGATCACTTAATGACACTTTATATCTTATAGAAACATGTTGATTCTCAATCTCTCTGAGTGCACACTTTAAGGGGTGCATCAAGAAAGGGGTGGACAGACCATTAGTGCTTCACAAGATTATTATCCCGTTTTCCACTTGTTATCTACACACTTGTCTCCTAAAAACCATTATACCTAAGCTTGTTATTCTCTGTTGTACCCACTCCAGTCATTTTATACATTTTATCCTCCTTTTGCTCACCTTAATCCCATTTTTTTAGTTGACTATATTAGGTGACCCTGTACATTTTTGGGTAATATTCACTTAGGATCTAATTTGGCCTTTGGTCGACCTAGCTCATGACCTAGTAAATAATTATTTGAAATTATGCTAGGTCGATTGGGTAGACCCTATTGGCTAAGATTTTTGGAAGGGTTAAGGGTAAAATCCACCTATATATACAAGTTCATTCCACCATTATTTAGAGAAGATAAGAAGAAGTAAGAGCAAATGTGTATAAAATTATCCACCATACTACTTGAGAAGCAAGCTTATGGTTTCATACTTTATTTAAAGATATGGATCTTGTTTTATGGAGAAGTCTTTTGGATGCATTATAGGTTGTATAGCCTAGAGATGATTTATCCTTTTCATCCTTACATACCATAATAAACTCTTACAAAACACCTTGGCCAAGGGAGAGATTGAGGCTTGATGGGTTCATCTTCAAAGGTAAGTATTCCTAACTTTGTTCCTCCTTTTTAAGATTAGATAGATATGAATTTCTAATTATCTTCTATGAATTAGGATTTCATATACATTAACATGAGTATGTGTCTCTTATGCATTTTTACTTTTATTGTTTCTAACCCCTACTTTGTGCCAGAAGCTTTGGTGAGAACTAGATTAGATATACTTTACTTTTTATTAGTTTAGTGAAATATCAAAACTCTAGACCCCCTTAGGGTTATTGAGTGATTATTTTAGACTATAGGATTTGGAACCCTCCTTAGCATAGTGTATTATGATAAGATATCCCCTAATTGGGTCTAGCAGATCCCCATATTGGTCATGTTATAACTTAACAAATATGTCCCCAATTAGAAGTGTATGGTATGATATATCTTCTACAAGTTATGATTATTTATAAATATGATGCATTTATGATTTCATATAGTTAGTGCCTATAATTATATGGGATATTTCTCTATGTAACCCCCTGAATGATCTTCCTAGATCAATATGTGTGAGACATGATGATGATTTTTATCTCATGTCTAAATATCTCTAAAGAGACCAAAAGTTGGTCATTTAGAGGCATATATTATGAATCACTATCACAATCAATGAACTATCTACATGGATGCATATATATGGATGTATTTATGCTATAACATCCACCCTCTACTCTCTATCAAGTTTTGGGACCAAAATTTGTAGTTGGATATATGAATATCTTAAGAGAAGTTTCTCATCCCTTAGTGGGAAAACAAACTGAATTTACACTATGTATTTTAGGAGATATATAGGGAGTAAATATGATCTATCATTACCTTTAGTTTAATGGTGAGTCCTTTGAGCACACCTTGATGATTCTCCATAGCTTGGTATGCATGATAAATGCTAACACAATTCTTATGGCAGCCAAATATCTCTTAAAAGACTAAAATATGGTCAGTGGGAGGTGTATATTATGACTTGCTAGCCCAATATATGAACCATGTCTACATATGAATCCAAATGGGCATATCAATTATGGAATGGTCACCTTCCATTCTTCATCAAGCCTCAAGATTAAAATTTATCATCATTTGGAGGCATCTATAAAGAGAAGCTTCTCATTCCTAAGTGGGAAAGTAAACTAAACTCATGCCATGTATTATAAGAGAGCTGTGAGAGGTAGAAATGAGCTTTTATGTCCTGTATTTTCAAGAAAAAATATATGATCACCCGTAAATGATTCTTTCTATCTCAGGACAAATGAGAAATAATAACATTATTTTATTTAACAACTAAATAGCTCTTATGAAACCAAATGTTAGGTAGTGGGAGGCATATATTATGAATCACTAGCCTAATCAATGAAAAATCTTTGTCAAACTATACATATGGGAGTATATATTCTATAATGATCACCCTTTGCTCTCTTTCATGACATATGGTTAAATTTTGTATTCATTTATAGGTATTCATGAAGAGAAGCTTATCATTCTTGAGTGGGAAAATAGACTAAAATTCAACCATGCATTGTAGGATAACATTGAGGGTTTGAGATGAGCTATAAGTTCTTAAAATTTCATGTATAATTTATCTAAGAACACCCTAAAGGATTATATGCCACTCGAGATGAGTGAGACATGGTAATAAGTTTTATCTTATAGCTAAATGTATCTTAAGAGACCAAAATTTGGTCAGTGGGTCACATATATTTTGACTCACTATCCAAATTAACAAACCATATTCATCGACACATATAAGTTGGAGTATAAATTTTGTAATGTCCACCCTCTACTCTTTGTCTAGTCTTGGGTCAAAATTTGTAGTTTTTTGGAGGTTTCCCTAAAGAGAATCTTCTCATCCCTGAGTGGGAAAATGGATTGAACTTATATTACATGTTGTAGGAGAACTATAAGGGGTAGAGACGAGCCTTAAATTATTATAGTTTCATGTATGAGTCCTATAATAATAAATTATATGATTATGTGCCACTCAGGATGAGGTAGACATAGAAATGCATTTTCTCTCATGGTCAAATGTCTCTTAAGAGACTAAGTCAATGTGTTGTGTATCTTTTGACTCACTAGCCCAATTGACAAACCATATTTTGTAGTTACATATATGGATGTAAACACATTTGAATGGCCACCATTAATTATCATCCATCCCCAATGTCAAATGTTTTAGTCATTTGTAGGCATCCTTGAAGAGAAGTTTTGTATCCCTAAGTGGGAAAATAGGTCGAACTTTCACCATGCATTGTGTAATAAATGTGAGGGGTAGAGACAAGTTATCAAAATTATAATTATAAATATGAGTCCTATAAATGCCTCCTATAGGATTCCATGCCAATCAAGATGATCTAGACATGGAAACAACTATTCTCTCATGTCTAAATGCCTTTTAAGATACCAAAAGTTGGTCAATGAGTCACGTATATTTTGACTCACTAGCCCAATTAATGAACTATATTTACAAATGAATATGGATGGATGTATTAATACTATAATTTCCAACCTAAATTATTTTTCAAAACCCAAGTTTGAAAGTTTTAGTCATTTGGAGGTATCCATAAAGAGAAGTTTCTCGTCCTTGAGTGAGAAAACAAAATGAAATTCCACTACACATTGTAAGAGAACTATGAGGGATAGAGATGAGTTGTTAGTGACTATAATTAAATGTATGATTAGTAAAATAACCCCTCAAAGTATTAAAATCCACTTAGGATGAGTGAGACATACAATAAGTTTTCTCTTGCGGCTAAATGTCTCTTAAGAGATCAAAAGTTGGTCAGTGGGTCATGTATTTTTTGATTTGCTATCCCAATTAATGAATCATATTTATAGATTCATCTGTATGGGTGAATAAATATTTAAATTTCCACCATCCACTCTATGATGAGGATTGAGGTTAAAATTTTTAGTCAATTAGAGGCATCTTTATATAAAATATTCTTGTTTATAAGTGGGAAAATAAAATGAACTTTCACCCCACATTGTAGGAAAACCATGAGGGGTAGAGATGAGATTTTAGTGCCTAAAATTGCATGGAAAAGTCATATAAACACCCCATGGAGGATTTATACCACTTATGATGAGAAATACATGGTAATTATTTTTATCTCTTGGCCAAATATCTCTTAAGAGACCAAAAGTTGGTTAGTGGATTTCGTATCTTTTTACTTGCTAGCCCAATCGACAAACTGCCTTCACCGATACATCTATATGAGAGTATAAAAAGTAGAATGACCACCCTCTATTTTTTATTGGGACTTATATTTTGAAGTTTCAATCATTTGGAGCATCCTTAAAGAGAAGCTTCTGATCCTTGAGTGGGAAATGGATCAAAATTATGTTGTGCATTACAGGAAAACCATGAGGGATAGATGTAAGCCTTCAAAGCCTATAGTTGTATGTGTGATTCACATAATCAATAATTAAAGTATTTTATACCACTAAAAATGAGAAATAAATGATAATGAGTTTTTCATGGTGAAATATTCTCTTAAGATACCAAAATTTGGTTAGTGGGGTGTGCATATTTTTACTCTCTATCCCAATCAATGAACCATATTCACTAATGCATTTGGATGGGCGTATAAATATTGTAAACTCCAACCTCTACTCTCTATAAATCCCCAAGGTTGAAAGTTGTGATTTTTTGGAGGAATCCCTAAAGAGAATATTATTGTCCCTAAGAGGAAAAATGTATTGAACATCTATTGTATGTTGTAGGAGAACCATTAGGGGTAGAGATAAGTTGTCAACATCTATAGTTGTAAGAATGAATCCTATAAGCACTTAAAAAAATATTACATGCCACTTGGGATGAGTCATACACATAATTGATTTTTATCATGTGTCCAAATGTCTCCTAAGAGATCAAAAATTGGTTAATGGGTTGTGTATCTTTTGATTTGATAGGCCAATTAACGAACTATCTTTACCGACATGTCTTGATGTGTAAAGACAAACTATCAACTCCTATAATTATATGAGAAATTACTTTAAACCCCCCAAAATATTATCTATCACTCAATATGAGGAAGAAAAGTATCTACTCAATATGTATTATTTTTAGGCTTATTTTTTTCCAAGAAGATAATCTTCTCTACTCATGTCACTAACCATGTGTGTAGACACTAGAAAATTGTGCACTCAGTTCTAGTCATTAAAGTGCCTTGATAATCCCTTTTACACTTAAAGCATAAAAATGACCTATTTTTATCTAATCCATTAATCCAACTTATACCAACTCACCTTGAGTCCAAGTTAGCTAAACTTAGCCAACTAAACTCACTTTTTTTTATCTAACACCCTCTATCAACCCTTTGACCCTCTTCAAACCCACTTCTGCTCAGCACCTCAATCACTGATGATTAGGGGTAACCATCGATGGTTACCCTAACTATCAATGGTTAGGTCCTCAAGCTAGTGACACATCATCAATTATTCCCAAGGCAATTAGGAATAAAATTTAATACTTTTCTCCACCTCATTCTCTAACACATCACAATGCCTCGTTACTCATCATCCTTATCCTTCTTACTCCATCACCTTTTATTATGAAAGGAAGTGGGAAAGAGGAGAAATGGATCCACAAATAAATATCTAAATTCTAAATTCAATCTATCTTCATATAGGTACTCAAGTCTTCTAGGAATTCAAAGATTCTTCACATAGGTTTTTCTAGTAGCCACCAACTTGAACCTCTAGTAAATTTATTCTATCTCTCCTTTACATACTATTATGCTACCAAAATCATTTCAAATTAGGTAAGCTATTAATTTATCTTTATTCATTCTACTTGGATATTCCCATCTAGATCTTATGTCCTTACACCCTTCCCATCTCATTCTTATTAGTTTGTACCCTTTAGCTTTTCATCCTATCATTACTAAATCTTGAATAGACCTTCTGCATTGTATTGAGTTTGATCTCCCCCCTCTGCCCATACAAATTTCTAATATTCCCAATCCCATTAGGTAATAACTAACAACTACCCTTAATTGGTGACAATTACCCCTAACTAATGATGGTTACCTATAACCACTGATAGTTAGTTCTTTGTGCCCAAGACTCTCATCTTTCTACCATTTAACCACACCCTTGACCAGACCTTATTTTCCCTTTTTTTGTACCAAGATAGACTATAACATAACAAAACATTCATTTAATAAATTAGCATCTCTTTTATTAATTTATTATATCTTTAAATTACATTTTCAAAGTATTCATTTCAGTTACTTTCATGTATGAAACTTTACTTTCTTTCATTTTAGCATTAACTTGTATCAGAGAGTAGATTGACAACCTCCATAGATAGCTCACACTTTTTTGGATCTAACACTAGCTAGGAAATCTACCCTTCCGCCTTGTCTAACAAACAAGCTTGTTTTGAGTGATTTCTTATGAAGGTCATCCTCCCCTAGCCAAATAAGAGTTCTCCAATTTATCTAGTTCATGTGCACATTTCTACCAAGTTTTTATATCATATCTCTTTTACCCTTTTTGTATCTTTTATCTCTTTATTTCTTCTTAGTCATAAAATTGAAAATTCTAACATAAACATTTTGGCATGATCGGTGGGAACCTAGTTCCCTTTTTTATTGTTTTGGGGCTTAGTTCCCTTTCTTCTTTATTTTATGCTCATCAAGTGAAATATAAAAATTTATTTTAGGTATAAAATAAATCTCCGCATCCATTGGTTTGCTTGTCTTAATTAACTCACATATTTTAATTAAAGGTAACATAATTGAACATTAGATCACTTATGTTGCACAAACCAAACCACATCACAATCTAAACATCATAAAATACTTGAGACAAGGCACAAATAGGATTTCATCACTTAATGGATCACCTTACCCTTTTTGGTGATCCTACTTGGAGGTCATTACCAAGAGGATGACCAACTCAATTCTCTAGTTAAGTATAAAATCCAAAAATGATAAATTGGTTAAGCACCTTGACTCAGCTTTAGGTACATAAAGTGAGGGAAGAAAGCCCCAATACCAAGCCATGTACTTTTTTTTAGTACATATTTTATTTGAGAACCATAACAAACCTAAAACCAACCTTAGACTTCTCTTCTGGTACCCGCTCTATAAGCCAAGTCTTATGACACTCTTTCACAACTTAAGGCATAAGCCAAAAGTGAGATTAAAATGAATCCTAAGTTTAAATGCACTTTTAGTATATGATTTGATTTTTTTAATTTCTTCTTGTCTTCTCTTTGTGTGATTTATAAGAAACAAACTTTTCATTATCTTATCTTTATCTATCTTGTCTCCATTTACTTTGTTCAATGGAAAACCTTCTTATCTTCTCTCATGGAGATCCTAAATTTGATAGGGTCATGGAGAACAATCAACTCACCTTAGTGTGATATATTTCATCATGAGCCACTTATGATCTTGATCTTACCTATGACTAACTCCATCTCACTTTTCAACAACCATCTAACCATTACCTCTACCAACACACAACTCATCAACACTTTCAACCCCAATCACTTGACCCTTATTATAGCCAAACCCAACCTCAACTATTTCAACATAACCCATTTTTGGGTTACTCATTTCAACCCACATCTCAACCCCCTCAACCTCATCAAACCTTTGAGTACCCTACTCCCCCTTTACTCTAATCCCCTAACACCACTTTATGGGGACCTTTTGCACTTCAAAATTAGGATCATGTTGGTCACTTCACCAATAACTCCCAATCCTATCTTACCCATAACCAATCCAATTATATCAATTACCCATCAAATCTCACCCCCAACCAACCAAAAAAATTTCAAATACCACTAATCTAGTTACAATGTTATGGAGCCAAATTAACAAAATGGAATCAACCATTTTTGGTACCCATGACCCATCGAATCTCACCTATCATCAATCAAACTTCAACTAAAACCTTTAAACCACTCATCAACAACCATTTTAACCTCCTCATATTCAATCAACAACCCCTCAACACTAATTCTATAATTATCCTAACCAAACCTAACTTTATACTATTCAACCCCATCACCCATTAAGACACATACCCAAACCATCATGTTAAACACCCCAACCCATTTTAGATAATCTTTCTTTGTCTCAACCTCAATACTTGGGATATATTATTTACTCTCAACTTGATCTCTCCATTTAATAAAACCCCTCAACTCAATTAAATATATTCAACCAATCTACCCTCTCAACCCAATCAACCCAACCCAACTCATCATTCCAACCCAATTTATTCAACTAATCAATTTCATCAAACCAACCAACTCTTCACTTCAAGAGTCATTGGTGCACCCTACTTATAAGCAATACACTTCATTGAGGGAATCATATTCCTCCATCCTTGATAAAATCTTGGAGGCTTCTACCATCAATCTCCCTCCAATCAAGCCCATCAAAAGTTCTCCTTCAAAGCCAATTTGGTTTAGAGAGAATGATTTTTTCCCCTATCATCACACCAACGGACATAACATTGATAAATGTGGGTCCTTTTGGAGGATCATCCAAAACCTCATCAATCACAAGGAGGTCTCAAAGGGCATTCTCCACATTCCTCCTATCTAGCCTTGGATATATTCAAGCAATAAATCATTCAGCCTCTTCCTTCACTCTTTGTTGAGGAAACCTATGATCAAAGTCCTCAACATGATGAGGTCCTTCTACTAGATTTGGTTCTTAGTTCATCCATAACTAAATAGTCCATAGTTCAACCTTCAACCCAACCACTTACCAACCAAGTGGAAACTTCTCCACTTTCCTCTAAAATCACTTACATGAAACCAACCAACCTATCTTTTTCACCCACCTACATCAAACCAACCGATCAACCCTTTTCTTTCACTCATGTGAAATCCACTAACCAATCTTATTCTCCATTTCATGGGGAATATTCCTTACCAATATTTAACCCAACCTTATCAACCATTGACATAACCAAACTTCTCATCCTTCTAACCTTACCTATCATCATACATCTAACATCATCTCTCAAATTAACCCAATCAATAAAATAACTAAATAATTTCTATTACCTCTTTCAACCGATCAAACCAACTAATCAACCACTTCTCCTCACTTATGGGGACCCAATCAACCAATCTATCTCTCTCACTTATGGGGAAACAACCAACCAATATTTTTCACTCACTTATGAATAACCTACCTTAACAAGCATCAAACCTATCTCCCCTAACATCAACCTAATATTATCAACTATTAACCAAGCCAAACTTTTTATTGATCATACTTTACCCATAATCATTTTCTCCACCTTACCTTACTCAACATTACATTTCAAACCAACCTAACCAACACACCTCATGAACTATTTATTTTACCTCTTCCAACCTATCAAACCAACCCTTAAGCCCAATCAATTAATCCTCATCTACATACCTTTTAACTCAACCATAACCAACCTACCTAATAACCAATACCAATTTTTAACCCATCAAACCTACCCTTACCTACCTAGGCCTAATCCAACTTCATTTTCCTAACCTTGGAGTAATAGAGGAAATTTCACCTGAACTGCCACCCTTAAATTGAACTAATTAACCACTAACAACTAACCACTAACACCCCATTTTGGAGATGGAGGAAGTCATCCTCACCCCTCCTCAACCTTTTTATTAACCCACACTTCCTCTTCAACATAGTTTTTCCATATTTAACCACCCATAGAAGGAGAAAACTAGGGGGAAATTTCCCTCCATAGGGCTTGGACCATTTATCAATTAGCTAACCATACCTTAACCAATTAACCCAACCTATTAACTAAACCTAATAATCAACTGACCTTCGACCATTTGGAGTTCCTTTCTCCTTTACCCTACCAAATTGAACCATTTGGGGGATTTACTTTCCCCTCTTTTTTTAGATTTCCTTTCTCCTTCACCCTACCAAACTAAACTATTTGGGGGGATTTACTTTACCCTCTTTTTTTTTTTGGATTTCTTTTCTCTTTTACCCTACCAAATCGAACCATTTGGGGGATTTACTTTCCCCTCCTTTTTTTTAGAGTTCCTCTCTTCTTTACCCTACCAAACCAAACCATTTGGGGGTTTTACTTTCCCCTCCTTTTTTAGAGTTCCTTTCTCCTTCACCCTACCAAACCAAACCCATTTTGGGGAATTACTTTCCCCACCTTCGATTCAAGGGAGTTACTTTTCCTACCAACTTGGGAGTCACCCTCTCCCTACCATTTAGAGATTACTTTTATCCTTCTCTATCAAACTATTTAGAGGGTCACCTTTCCCTGCTTCATATACCCATTTAGAGGTAACATTTTTCCTTCCTTTTCACCATTTGGTACATAAAATTAGGGCAAACCATTTTGACACCATTAAACTAACTAGTAGGAGTCATTTTATCCTCAACTTTTGAAAATCAATCTCTTCACCAAGCTATTGCCAATCCAACTTCACCTCTTTTTCCCATCTCAATCCCTTCCATGCTTCACTAAGTGTCAAAAATTAGCTGGGGCATCTACTTTATTGATGGACATTAACCATTTCTACAATCATGGATTTGGGGCATATAGAACCTCAACCTCCCCAAGTGATTTTTCCTTTACATGTTTGTTCTTCAGTTAAATCAAGTTCCTTGTCACTTTGGTGTGTAGCTTAAGCTCATCCCATGTTTCTTATCACCTTCATCCCCATCCCTTTAAGGATAACTAATTAAAATAGGATCATGTGATTATCCATCACATAAATTTTCCTAATCCTAATCATGGATACCATGGCTCTACCCATGGCATGATCTTCAAGGATACTTTTCATCCCTTTTCAGATGGAATCCCATGATCATTGACTCTTAAACCATTTTCACCATTCATCCTTCTTTAAACTCCTTATGTTATGTCTTTTCCTCCATAAATTAAAACATCTAGACCTACATATACTTGTCCATGTCTAAAAACTAGCATTTATACCATTTGCGACACCAAAAAAAAAATTTGGGTCAAAAACTATTTATAACATTCATAAATTAATCCCTTGAAGGATAGTTTCCACATATCTAGATTTATTAAATAATAGACTACTCCTTTGAAGGACAACTATCAAACTTGAGAAAATAATAAACTTAGACCACTCCCTTGAAGGATGGCTAAGTCAAACAAATTAAAAGCAATCATTTGAAGCTTCCCACACCGATCAACTTCACAAACTTCTCAAAATCAAGAGCAAAAAGGCAAAATAGACCCTTTCTCAAAAATCAATACAAGCATTTTAAAGAAATTTGTACTTAGTTTTCCCTCTTTTTTTACAACATTAGTAGACTTTCTGCATCGATTAGTCTGCATCTAACACATGACATAGACTTATCTATCATGGATCTTAGGTCACCTAGAGAAAGGGCAAGCTGTCAACACAATAAGGTCACCCATTACCTATCACCCTCTACTTATCACCCACCAATTTTTATCCATTTATTCTTTTACCCTCCATAAATCAAGGGATTTGAGCTTACTTGACACTATGTGATCAAGATACCTTCTTTAACCATCAAACAAACAAATAAAGAAAAAGCATAATAGTGGTTTTATGGTCATAAACTTGCCCATATTTCCATCATGGTCTTTGTCAATAGGAGCATTTCTTCCTCCTCCTTATAATTTCATGATGACTTAGGAAGTCATGTCTTTCCCCTCTTTAAACATTAGAACTGACCCATCTAATTAACTACTTAGCAAATCTTCCCCCTAAATCCAACATGTGGTATATCCAATTGGGGCAACCTATTCAAAATCTACCCAACTTTCAACCATTTGGAGATACTCATTTTCATAGACCTATTTGGGAGTCACAATCTCCCTAACCATATGGATATTTCACTTTCCCCATCTACCATTAACCATCAACCTTTTAACCCAACACTTTTGGAGGGAGTTAGCTTTACTTCCTCCTTCACCCATCCAATTATGGGAAAATACTCTTTCTCCACCCCTTTTTAAAAAGGCATCATAATTTTTAATTTTTTCTCTATCATGGGTTCATGTAGACATATGTCTCATGATGTTACCACCTTGCATAACATAACCTTCGACCTATCAAATTAAGTAATCAATAAACATTGTCTTAAATATTCCTTTCTCCTTCTTGCCCTCATATTTTGGAGTGTACTTTCTCCACTCCTTTTTACATCACCTTATTTGACCTAACACAATCATTTGACACCACCTCTCTTTGATCCACATTTAATTTCATCCACTAACATTCAACCAAACCCCAAACCAAACAAGACCTCTATCTTGGAGATTCCTTCTCCATCACTTAGTTTTTGGAGAGTATTACTCTCCACCCTTTATCAACTCACTTTCTTCGATTGAAACCAACACTACCTTAAACCAAAACTAAACTATGTGGTATGGAAAATTAGGGAAACTCATTTGGAAACTACCTCAACCTATTTAGGGACTTTCCTTTCCCAAGATTTTTGGAGATTACTCTTCTTCTTCTTCCTTCCTCTTTTAATAATCATCCAATTAGTGCCAAAACTACATACGACCTAAAGTTTTTATTGGATCCTATATCCATGGAACTATGTAGGAAGCATCCAATTTCATAGTGCATGTGGAATCAGATCAGTCACCCCTTTTCTAAACATACCTTTTACCCCACCATTGATCGTTATCTTTCTACCCATCTTTTGTCTATCAACCATTTGGAGATTATCTTTTCTCCACTTTTTTTGACCATTTAGAGATCAATTTTCTCCATATCACTATCCTAGTACCAAAAATAGATTTTAAACATTAATATTGACCATTACCATCTCACCATATACCCCTCAAATATTGACCATTTTGACCCAAACCTTTTGCATCTTTTTGCAATGACCTTCCCATGGTTTTTTTAACCGTATTGATCAACTTGGCCATGTTGAACATTCAAACATTTTGCACTTAGTGCATGACCAAAAAATTGAATTCCTTCATGAGATAAATTTTTATTTTATATACCCACATACAAGATCACTTCTTAATTTGGATACCCCCATGGACACTTATCCCTTTTTTTATAAGTCTAACAAGTATACCCAGTCATCATAATATGGTCACATGGTCCATTAGTCACTTGTCTTCTTAGCACTACGATTATTTTTACCAAAATTGGCATCCTTAGTCCTTACATGATATTGGATATCATATCTTTATTGAATCTTGTGTGCATGTTTGCATTATAAATGCCCAACTTTGAACCACCCTTTAATCACCCACCTTTGTGACTAATCATAAACCATTAATCAAACCCTGACTCGATTTGACTTTTCCTCATCATCTCCTATTTTAAGGGGGAAATCCTCCCATACATGGGGAAAATTAACCTTCAACCAATCTTCAACCGTATGATCTATTTTTATTTTTTAGCTTGCAAATACAAGCTACATAACAAAAAGGGGCAAAATGTAGACACTAAAAAACTGCACACTCGATTCTAGTAGTCAAAGTGCCTTAATCATACCTTTTATACTTAAAGAATCAAAACGACCTATTTTTATATAAACTATTCATCTAAATTATCCCAACTCACCTTGAGTCCAAGTTAGATAAACTTAGCCAACTCAACTCACTTTTTCTAGCTAACACCATTTATCCACCCTTTAACCCTCTTCAAACCCACTTCTACTCAGTACCTCAACCATCGATGATTAGGGGTAACCATTAATAATTACCCTAATCATTGAAAGTTAGGTCCTCGAGTTGGTAACACATCATAAATTATTCTTGAGGTAATCATGAATAAAATTTAATACTTTTCTCTGCCTCATCCTCTAACACATCACAATGCCTCATTACTCATCATCCTTATCCTTCTTACTCCATCACCTTTTTCTTATAAAAGGAAGTGAGCAAGAGGATAAATGGATCCATAAGTCAATATCCAAATTTACATTCAATCTATCTTTATATAGGTACTCAAGTCTTCTAAGCATTCAAATATTCTTCATGTAGATTTTTCTAGTAGCCACCAACCTAAACCTCTGGTGCATTTCTTCTAGCTCTCCTTTACATACTATTATGCTACCAAAATCATTTCAAATCAGTTAAGTTATTCATTTGTCTTTTTTCATTCTACTTGGATATTCCCATCTATATATTACCTCCTCACACCCTTCTCATCTCATTCCTATTAGTTTGGACCCTTTACCTTTTCATCCTATCATTACTAGATCTCGAGCATACCTTCTACATTAGATTGAGCTTGATCTCACCCCTCTACCCATGGACCTTTCTAAGATTCCCAATGTCATTAGATAATAATTGATGATTACCCCTAATTGGTGATGGTTACCCCTAATCAATGATGGTTACCTATAACCGTCGATGGTTAGCTCTTTGTGCCTAAGACCCTCATCTTTCTACCATTTAACCACATGCTTGACTAGACCTTATTTTCCCATTTTTTGTACCAGACCAAACTAGATAGACCAAAAAAAATAGAACATTCATTTCATAAATTAGGATCTCTTTTGTTAATTTATTATATCTTTAGATTACATTTTTTGAAGTACTCATTTTGGTTACTTTCATGTATGCAACTTTCCTTTCTTTCCTTTTAACATTAACTTGTATCAGAGAGTGGATTGACAACCTCCATAGATAACTCATGCTTCCTTGGATCTAACACCAGCTAGGAAATCCACCCTTACTTCTTGTCTAACAAAAAATATTGCTTTAAGTGATTTCTTATGTAGGTCATCTTCCCCTAACCAAAAAAGAGTTCTCCACTTCGTTTGGTTCATGCATGCATTTCTACCAATTTTTCTATCATATCTCTTTTACCCTTTCCACATTTTTTTATCTCTTTATTTCTTCTTAGTCATAAAAGTGAAAATTCTAGCATAAACAATTGAAGGTAGAATCTCATCTAGTACCACTAACCTATACTAAAATTGTTAGTAAAACATTCAAACACAAATTAACACATTGATAAAATAATTCAAAATTAAAATATAGTAAACCAAATAAGTTAACTTTAGTAAGTTGAAATGTGAGACACATTGAATACTAACCTTACCAATTCAATCTAATGTACCTTTAGTATCAGCTTTGATTTTAAGTGTTTCAAGAATCACTTCATTCTCAAATTCATGAAATTTATAAAAAAATTATTTGTGAGGCTTTCCATAATATTTTAACATTTTAATTTTTTTAGTGATAACCAGATTTGAATAATGAAGCACCACCCTATGTGTTTAAAAGTCCTCAAATAATCATTATTATATTATTATATGAAATTATCTATGAATACAAGTTTTGGTAATCACCATAGATATAGTGGAATAAACTAGGTCTTCTCCATCTATGATAGTTGTGATTAATTGCTTTTCCTCTACACAACGAGACAAGTAATAATTTGTTCCCTCATCATAGTCCTCAGTTGAAACTATTGCAAAATTTGTGTCATATATTTAAAATATAATCAAATTTTAAGGACATATAGGAAAAAAGTAAGATATCACTAACAAAACTAAAGTTATATTTAAATTATAAATAAACTATACCTAGTTTCACAAGATCTAATATGAATTCAAAGTCAATTGATGATGTCATTTCATGATCCCCTAATGGTAGGAATGAATCACTAGTATTCATAAGTGATATGGGTCTACAATACCAATCGTTAAACCATTTTTTGACTCACATTCATTCTAATTAAATTCCATACAACCCAAAAAAAGCATGCTATATCTCTAGTATAAATAATCTATGAACTAGAATGTTAGATTCAAATGGAGTGGGAAATAATTGACCTAGGTACTATACTAAAATATTCATACATTATATTATCTTATTTCCTCATTACAAAAGAATCTTTGCACATGATAATAGTTATCTGATCCTTGACAAAAATTACATTACACCAAGTCACGATACTTATAACATAGATCAAATTAGTACCATCTTTGTAATTTAAATAATATTTTTAATGGATTATTTTACACATAAAATTGCAAAATATGGTTCCCCTTTGCCATGCCCAGCTTAAAAGAAGATAAAAAAGTCAAACCCCATATTTCTTATGCATCTTGCTTAACTAGTAAAACATTGAATAATTCTTAAACTATCCTACATAATTGTCTGACTAAATGTAGTGTGTATTAAACATGATTTATCTTTCATTCATATTTATATAAAATATCTCAAAAAAACCTTGGATAAACCCTAGAGAATGAGATCTATCATCGCACATATAAAATTGGTTCTCCCTAGAAATATATATGTTGTCCTTTGCACTATTAGGTGTGTGTTTGAATGTAATATGCATAAAAATTTCAACTTGAATTGAATTATAGTATTGGGATTAAACCTCATTCTGAAGTTATAGTGTGTAGTTTTTAGCAAAGTCCATAACTAAAATAATGGTCCAATTGATAAGTTATCCTTGCATAACTTGAATTGATTATCTAACCATTTTGCCTCATGTGTGCGTCTTGTATATTGATAGATAATATTCTTATTGAATTCAAACATGAAATAAGATATAAATACTTGGGTTGTGACCAACTCACATATTAATAACTCTTTTCCATATTTTAATACATACTTTATAGATTTTTACTTCTTAAAATTAACTAGTTGCTTTCCAAATTCATGTGAAATGTTTTCATGTATATAGCTGGTCAAATGCGACAAACCACCACAAGTGTTACATATTCCATCTAAACATTATTTGAAAAAAAAATTCCATGTATTTGATAGAAAATGCTTGGTATTAACTCTCTTGACATATAGGTGGGGAAGCCATCATACATTTCTACATAATCTCATCAATATGTAAAGTATAATGTATATATTAAAAAATGCTAAAATACATAACAAATTCAACGTGGATCCTACAACAACATGTGATGATCTTGAATTGTGGTTTCAGGTCCCTGTAAAACTTGTTTTTGATTCTACTCAGTAGTAGGTGTTAGGTTTGTTTTCTCCTGTGGACGTTATTATTATATCCTTCTTCCTTTGTTTCAGGGTTTTGGGGCCCCTTCAAAACCTATTTTTACCTTAATCTAAAACATGTGATGCGTGTTTGATTATTTTTTAATGTGGAAATACTTGTGTATCTTAAATTACCTTTGGCTAATTATTAATTGCCCATTGAAATTTAAAATAATTTTTTTTTATAAAATTTTGTTTGGGTCATGTCCAAGATATGTTTTACATGTGTTTGATGGTTTTTTGAAATTTCTTATTTTAACAACGTATTTTACATTATATGAGACCCTTTTGTTTTCATGATACAATTTTAAATCAAATGTCTTATTTATTTAACTAAGAACTTATCTTTTCATGGGAGTTTACCACTAAATACCCAAAAATCTGTGAGTAAAGGGTCATCAAGCCTTGTTTTTCTCTTTATGAAATTTATTAGAGTTTTACTATTCAAGTTCTAGGATGTGTTTATTTGACTAAGAAATCAATCTCTATATGTGGAATTACTCACTATATATTTTGTTATTACTCATCTTGCCACATTACTATCTTTTTTCAAGTTATATTGCTTATTGCATTAAATACATTAAATTTATTCTTTACTATTGCATTATTTCTTCCTTTTGTATCGCTTGTTCTTAACCCTAAATTATGCATCTTATGGTGTACTTTTTTCATTTCATTAATTGAACAAATATTTGACATCATTTTTTATGGATTTTATTCTCAAATGAATAGTCCCATACACATTGAGCATGATGTTTAACTTGTATTTTTGAAATTTTACCTTCCATATGTTCTATTGTTTTTTCATCCAATTAGACCATATACCTTTGTGTTCATCAAATTTTATTTGGATGTGTGGGTTTAGGAGATATATTATGTATTAAATTGGATGGTATTACCACTTGAACTATATAAATTATATTACAGTGTTGGATATGCACATTAAAACTTACATGCAAAGTGAATTCATCTTCATTAAAAGATAGATGAATTGGGGTCATTACATGATGTTGCTTATCATGTTCAAAACATTCATTATGGATAGATGTTTCATTATATTGTGTTCTCTCCATGCGTTACATCAGTCAATGCAAATTTATTAGTTAGATGTTATATATTTTAAATTTCATCATGCAACAAGGATTGCTTAAGTTCTCTTATCTAATTTGAAGACACATCTAAATTAAATTCCATGGAATTGGGCATGCTATTTTCATTTGAAATAACACATGGAGTGGAGGAAATACCTTCACCTTATGTAGAAGATCTCATGGATGTTCTCCTATCTACTTGTCATTTTATTTATTTTTCTATCTTGATTTCAACTTCCTCAATTGTTAGTTATTTAATTGGTCTTTTGCAGTGATGACCCGACCCTATTATTTATCTTCACATAAAAAAGTCCAAGTTTAGAATAAAAATTTAAGAATTTATAGCAATATAGATAATGTAAATGGAAAATTTAGAGAGTGTTAGAAGAGAAAACTAGTTTAAACTTTGTAAAATGCATAATTAATGAGTGAATTTTGTGGGCAAACCAAAGAAATGTGAACTATGAAGGGTGTATGCCCTTATACAAATCATGCACACCCTATTTTTGAGTAGTTCCAAATAGGAAAATGTATTCAATGAGTATTTATGGGATGTTCAAAGGGTGAACACCCTTTAAATAATCAAATCTTGGACTTATCCACTTTCCCTCCAAAAGTGATTTAGGTTTAGGTTTTTGGAGGTCCGAACCTAGCCTAAAATGAGTCATGAAATAACCCATATGATTTTTAGAAAATTTAGGAGTCTTTTTCATCTTTGGCAACACATCTGATTAGATAAATTTTATTATTTTCTAAAAATTTTATATGGGTTTGTAAATGGGAAGGCATAGTTTTTTAATATATAATATTTTTAATGTTAAGCTATTGTGTTTAATTATTACTTAATTTATACACAACATACCTCATTATGGACTATATACATAATGTTACAAATAAATTTAATTTTTTTTGACCATTAAGTGAAAGTTTATAATAATTATACATGACCAACCCAAACATTATTGGCTATGCTATAAAAAAATTCATGAAGTTAAGATCAAAAAGTTTTGTTCTCACACTTGCAGTTCTAAATTTTTAGCTGTCTTGACTTGTAAAATCACTTATATATATATATATATATATATATATATATATGAAAAATAATTAAAAATATTTTGATCTATCTTTGAAATTTTATCTATTGATAAATAAAATTTCATATAACAATACATTAGTTTAATAGAAAAAAGTGTTTCCATGCACAAATAGTCTCCTTATCATTTCACCAAAAAGTATTGATCTATTGTCATAAATATATCAATTTTGCACACTTTTATTATCTAGGTATTGAAAAAAATTATATATTTTGAAACTACATTTAGAATTCCACAATTGATATTCTTATATTCTTGTCAATTGTTTTTCCAAGTGTTTATCAAACTCTCTACAAGTTCAACTATTATTTTTTAATAAAAAAGTGTCACTTTAAGCCCCTCCTTTTGTCCTCATTATCTTGTATCTAGCCATATAAAAATATTAAATTAATTAAAAATAATAGGTCTAATTCATGTTTACATACCTCATGGCATATAGTTTATCTTTAGGGATAATAGGTAGTTGGATATATGGTCCACGAAGACATTGTATGTATCTTTATGCTTGATATTTGTGATAAAAAATCACAAGAAATAGATACAATCTATGTTTTTAGTAATGAAAAATGAGAATATATGGATGCACATACACATAAGATCCTTATACTTAGGAATGTGTATGTGTTTTCATAATCCATTATGTGTGATAGTGTGTATGTTATTTTTCTATGTATAGTTTCAAAAACATGCTTGCATGCTTGAAAATGGCTTGGATTTCAGATCCTAATGCGTGTACTTACAAACATATAGTTGAATTTATGTTTTTGACTAACAAATAAAAATTCTAACTTCCACCATCATAAACAACATGAATATCATTGATACATTTCATTAAAACTATTACTATGATGTCAAGCAAACTCTCCTCTTTCCAAATATATGACTTATTAAAAAACACTATCTCAAGGTTTCCATCTATATTGATTTATAAGTATGTACTTTTTGCAACTATATACCACAACTATACATATATATATTTGTTTATGTATCTTCTTTTTCATTCTTCCAAATGAAAAATAAAAAATAATAAAAATTATATGGTTGCAAACTACTATGCACATTATTAATTTTATTATTATTTCATTTTTTTGAGGTAGTTAGGGGGAGAGGGGCAGGGTGAGGGTGGATGGCTAGATATCCATTTTAAAATAATTTTAGGGTATGTTTACTTTTAAAATTAATAAAAAATAAATATTCATCAATTTTTTGTTAGGAAAATTAGCCTTACATGGATTTGGTTAAGTAAATAAAATATTTAAGTTGTGCATTATTAGTGTTGTGAGTTACAACAATCTCATGTATATAGGTTTATTATTAGAGATAGTTTCTATGAGGTTTCTTGGTGAGTGATTGTAGGGATATGAATTTTCTGAGAAAATAGCAAAGACATTACTATATAATTATACTTTCCAAAATGATATTTGTAATGAATGAAATATCAAATATTGTGTTTAACTATTATCTCAATGAGTTTTATTTATTCATCTCTATCAATTCATTTTATGAGTTGAATATTTACATAAGCTCCTAAAAATCATATTAGTGGTATCAGAGCATGAGATACGTAGGATTGAAATAAGCTTGGGTCAATTTAGAGATGGTTTCATCATGATTTAAAAGATGATAAGTGGGAAATTTTTTTCCTTGGTTTCCTATGGGTGGTAATTTATAGATTTAAGATTAATAACTTGTTTTAATAGTTTAAGAGTTTAGATAATTGTGTTGATAGATTAGTTTTATGATTAATCTTTGATGTCTTTCTCATAGTATTTTGTATATCACTTGTGCTAATAAATTATCAATTATTTTCAAGTGTATATTAAGCAAGGGAAGCTACAAATTTCAGTGGAACATATGGAGAATCACTCAATGATTAAGAAAAAATCATGAGATTGACATTTGTGTTTAGTCATCCCATTATTTTGTAGTTGAGTTGTATTGTGTTAGTAAAGATCCTAACTCTAAAAGAGATAAGTTTGTAAGAAAGGTGCAACCCATTGAATAAATGTGTAGATATTCCAACATATGTTTTACCATTTGAATTTATAAAATTTGATCCATTTATTCCATGCTATATTTCAATATTCATGACCAGTGAGTGAAATAAAAGTGTGAAGATTAAAATAGGTCATTTTGAGTTTGGATCTGGTAATATCATGCCTCGTAGTCCTACACTAACTATCATTTTATTGCATTAAAATAATTTAATTTTTAAAAATTTATTTGGATTAGAGGATTCATACATCTATGTTCAGTGTGATGCAAAATTCAATTATCCCCCAAAATTGTTTCTTATATATCAAATTGGTTGTTGTATCTTCATCCCACATATTATACCTATTGTATTGGCATCCATTCTACAAACTCTCTCTAGATTTGTATGCCAATGACATTTTTATAGTTTATCAAATGCATGATATTTTGATAGTGTTGAGATTGTATTATATATTCATAAGTTTTACACTATCATTCTTTTTTTGATTTCCATGTGTATTTTGGTAGACTTGTGTGCCCTCTGTCAACATGCACTTATGTTGAGTTATACTTGTGAGTATTAAACTCATTCACTTTAACTCAAGGTATAAATCCATGAAGAAAAAGTCAAAATAACATTAAAAGAATAATTATGAGATTTTTTGTAAGGTCTATTTATCGATTTATTGGCCTTTAGTTTAAGTTTCATAAACATATGATTTTATAAGTTGTGGGTCATAATGATTATTTTTCATGTTTGTTTTCCTTGCATTATTGAAGGTCTTAAATATTACATAAGGATTATTATATGCTTAATTTAAAATGTCTAAATAATAATAGTTTATTACCATTCACATCAAAACCAATAGTCTTTTGCACATCAAAAATGAAATTGAATCAATGTATGTTAAAAGATTCAAAGTCAAAAATATATTTTGTATGGATGCATTCTCATTTGAAACCAACATCAACTATGTTTCACATTGAGGGGGGAAGTTAAAAAATAAGAACAATGTGGAAATAATTGTGCTTGAATTTACAATCAACTGAATAAGAAGTGACATGAAGGAAGTTGGAGGCATTGAAGGATGGAGGTTTTCTACACCTCTCATTAACCATTAATGATGGGGTGATTATGCTATAGTGGTGATATTATTTTTCTAGTTTTATATATGTGTATGTGTTAAAAATAAGTGATCAATTTCCTATTTTCCTTTATAATGAAAATGTGGATATATAATCCATAAAAACAAGAGAACGAAGTTTTATTGATATATTTACAAGTTAGGTAGATGTGTTTACATGAGTTGGTTGATGGGTAAAAATTCATGAAATATGTGTTCACATGAATAGGTTGATGGGATATTATTCATGATAGATGTGGTTCCCATAGTCCATATGAGTATCAAGACCATGTGCAAGACCCAAAGTGGAATGATGCTTAGTTATTAAATATTTTTTTCTCCCCATGTAAGTATTAAAGGGGGAATCTTATAAAAATTAACCTTACATGGATTTGGTTGATTAAATAGAATATTTGAGTTCTAATTTACTATTGTTATGAGTTACAAAAAACTCATGTATATAGGTTTATTTCTAGTGATAGATTCTAGAAGGTTGCTTGGTGAGTGATTTTAGGGATTTGTATCTTCCTAGAATATAGTAAAAAAATTATTATATAATTATAATTTCCCTAAAAATGAGTAATGAATGAAATATCAAATAGTGTGCTTGATTATTATCTCCGAGAGTTCTATTTATTCATCTCTATCAATTCATTGTATGAGTTAAATATTTTCATAATCTCCTTAAAATCATATCATTTTTTTAAAATAATAAGTTGAAAACTATATGAGGTTATATAAATTTCCACCCAAGGTTTTCAAAAAACACTAAATGACACTAAAAAAATTAGGAGGCACATAAACAACTATCTATTATATTTTTTCTTTAAAAAAGGAGTTCCTCTTTGAATTTTAGATGTTTGGCCTGCTTATACTTAAAAAATTTCAATTTTTTTTATTAGTTTAGAAACTATACTTGAAATGATACATTCATATTCTTATATAATCTTCAAAAATTTAGTGCAGTTATCTCAAATACTCTATAAAAGTTGAGATTTCTCATTTTTGAGGAAAAAGGTGCACTTAAGAGTCCACTTTGACCCATCATTTCCTTGCACTTACCATAATATCTACCAAATTATGACTATAGTGGAAATCAATCCTATTCCAAGTTAGATGATTCAGTCCTTCATCATTCTCAGTCTCATTTTATATGCACTTGTAAACTTAGTTCATGTTTGTTAGTTTCAGCCTTCTTTTTTTTGTAGATAATCTTATTTAATTCAATTGCACTTTTCGAATTCAATAATTTATTTTCATTTTGATTTTCACAAGTTTAATTATAACATTTAGTTACAATTTATCTAAATTAGGGTCAATCACTAATTAATTAAAATTTTAATAAAAAATATTAGTAAAATAATGAGGGTGTTGAAATTTTGTCTAGTCAAATATACCTTTTACAAACTCTAGGGACCCCAAATACAACATAAATTTATAATAATACTATAATTTAAAATAAATTTAAGGAAAACATCATATAAAATTATTGTGCCAAATCACACAACATACTATTATAATGCAAATATATAGAACAACTATATATACTCTCTCAATACTTACAAAATATGTAGAGATGTTGCATATTATTCCAAATATTTGAATCTTGACATAATACATCATGGTGATAAATATAACTCTCATCAAACAAAA
This sequence comes from Torreya grandis, assembly GCA_037957365.1. Classification (NCBI taxonomy): domain Eukaryota; kingdom Viridiplantae; phylum Streptophyta; class Pinopsida; order Cupressales; family Taxaceae; genus Torreya; species Torreya grandis. The sequence goes on along the minus strand of JARHVA010003406.1, from coordinate 158,881 downwards.
AATCAGATTGTACACGAGCATCTTTCACAAGGGACTCCATACACAAAAGGATTTTGATCCCATTTAGAAGGGACAAAATATTTTCTTCTTCTCATCTCATGTTGTTGTAATTAAAGTGTCATATTTTTTTTTCTTGACATTTATTTCTTATAGATTCAATATGTGAATGGAATAACATGGAAATAAAAATAATTGCATACATCACATGATTTTATAATTAAAACACTTGTATTTTATTTTTAGCTCTTATAATTTCTTCCTACTACCACTGCAATGTTATTGTATTATGTGCACTATTAATGACTTATTTATTTTCTACACAAGTGTATCACTATGGGCCATGATTAAAATAGACTCTTAAATGTATGATAAAATCTTAAAATAATTTTTGGAAGATGCCAAGGTGAATTTGGTCATTGGACCTAGCTCTAAGAGGTTAAACAAGAAATAGTTTGCACTTATATTCTATCATTATGGTTTTGATTGATATGTATCATCTTAGTCATACAAATATGGTCTCCCTAGAAAAGTGTCATATACCTCTAAATGTGTAATGTCACAAGTGATAATTTCTTTCATATACTTGAATTTTAATTGAAATATGAATTATTATTGAGATTGCATACCCTTCCTTCATTGAATTCACCCCAAGGAGTATGGGTTAGAATTAAAAATAGTGGAAATGATTAGGAAGTAGCATGTGTCTTTCAATATTATGTTAATTTGGCTTCCAATATAAATGAATAAAAGAAAAGGCTAATTTTTCTCCCAAAATTTAATTTGGAAGAGGAGTTATTTTTCCTTAGAGGTGTCTATGGTAGTGTACTCCAGTGACAAAAAAAAAAGATATAGATTATTGTCATCCATCTACACAAGGATGGATGTAGACTACACAAGCAAAGATTGTCACATGTAAAATTTTGAGTCATATGGGAGTGTGATAATGCCAATGGAGCCACTTGTCATTAAAAAATTGCTTTTATATAAAGTGGAAAGTAATAGAGCCATCTAGTTTTGTGAAACCTTTTACCTTAGTTACATTTGTGAAAATAATTATGGTTCTATTTAAGAGGATGAGATGAGTATTTTACATCAAAAATATTTTATGCATGAAATTAAAATGAAGAGACAAGAATTTACTTCATCTTTACTTTGTCTTAAATTTTGGTAGTATTGCAACAAGATTTTATAATAGGTAAAAAATATATATCTTCATAGTTATATAAGGTAGAATTATGTTTATTTACTTCATCACCTTATGTTGTTCAATGAAAATCTCCCATATGCATATGGTGTGGTCATGTAAATCGTTGGTGTAGTATTCCAGTTATTTTTCTTGTTTTGGTGTAATTGGTCAAAGTTTATGTATCGATCCTCAAAGTGGAAGACAAGATAGTACTCCTCCTTTAAAAATTTAGTTAGATGGAAAATAAAAATCATCTATATGTTTTAGTGTGTATGTGAATTTGTATTTTAATATCCTCACAACTCTAAATTTATTAGAGAGATACAATGTTCTTGAAATTAATTTGTGGCACACCTATAACTCTTAAAATGTCATAAATCAATATGAAAGGCCTAAACACCCACAACATGAAAATTAAATATCCCAAAATAGATGATACATGTAAATTCTATATTTAAATAACCTTATGTTTTTATTTTTAAAAAAAAATAAATACTAACAAGATTAAATTCTGTAAACTATGTTCTAAATGGTAACTCATATAGCTCTAGAATCAATTTAAGAATAACAAGAGTGGTTCAAATTTATTATTTATATTAAAATAATTGTAAATTATAAGAATATACTTATATTTTTACATTACTAAACATATTTATATTACAAATGTAAAAATGCTATGATATGCACTACAAAAATAGTGTACCTTTTGCACTAGTTAGGGTGCACACCCTTTTCAGTGCATATGGTGTGTGCCCTATGCATGGTTTAGGTCCCTTAAAATTTATTACACCATTTATTAAATTTTTAAAAATTTAGTGTGTTCCCCTCCAAAATATCCATGGTTTTAGGCTTGGAGGACCCAAACGTAACACTTAGACCTACACTAGACCAGCTCACATGATTGATGCTAAATTTATATGTTTTTTACCTTTGTGGACACATATAAATAAATATATATATATATATATATATATATATATATATAAACTATTAAATAATTATTTTTAATTACTAGTTAATTTTTACACAACATACCTCATTACGGTTCATACATATATCATTACAAATAATTTTTTTTAAATTTTATTAGATTTTTTTTTAAATTTATACCTCAAAAATATACACATAATTGGATATGATTTAAAAAACTTATTTTTATAAAGTTAAGATAAAATATTATGTTTGTACACTTGTGGTTTTGATTTTCCAACTTCTTCGACTTTTAAAATTAATTAAATAAATATGTTAGTTGAAAAATTAGGAAAAAATATTCTAAAAAATATTCAAATTTTAGCACATCCGTATATGCAATTTAATACAAAAATACATTCATTTACTCTAAAAAATGTGTCCGTATAGATGAAATTCAATTATTTTTCACAAAAATTACTATCATTTTTAGAAATGCATCAATTTCACATACGTTTCTCATTTGGGTAGTGATTTTTTTATATATATTTAGAAACTAGATTCCAAATGCCACAATTTATTTTATTATGTTACTTAAAATTCTTTGTCCAAGTGTCTCTAAACATCTCTAAACTTTAATATAAATTTGTATTTTTTTAATTTGATAGGGTAAAAAACAAATTTTATAGGGATCCTTAAACCATGAAAGTGAAATACATAAAGCATCAATAGGCCAAGCAAAGGCCGATCAACCAAAACATCAAAAAACCACTATACTAAATTGAAAACAAGGAAAATAAAAACTAGAAACAAATATTAGGAGGGAGGTCCCTCCAATAGGTCTTCAGCATCCTTGTGATTCTTTACTAGGATGTCCTACTTAACCTTGGAAATCTTAGCCCATGTATGGTTCCTAGGTCTTTTAGATACTTCTCTAGGAAATAGAATATGAGGTTGCTTCTATCCTTTGATCTGCAAGGGAGTCTACTTTGTGGAGATCACATTGGGGGAACGTAGTGGGGGGTCCCAAGATCTTGGGTGACTGTATGATAGGGGTTAGGGTTGGTTAAGAATACTAAATGAATGACTGCACTATGGACTCAACCTATCTATGTAAAAAATTCTAATATTATATAAGTTTTGTGAGGGCCATCCCTACCTCTTCCACCTTGGAGTTCAACTTCTCTAGCTATACTTTGTTCCTTTTGATATCCTTTGATAGAATGGATCTACCCTTATGGGCAGTCTCCTCAGAATTACCCACATTGAAGGTGATGGGCTTCGGTTTAGGAATGAACAACTTGAGGGGGAGATCATCGCTAGGGGATTTGGAAAGATTGGCCTCGGGGGTACCCTCGAAGCATCAGTAGGATCCCAAGGTGGGATCCTCCTCTAGGGAGTCCTCCCTGGTGGAGGATCCCTCGAGGGGACCTCTTGACCATGTAGGGTTTGGCCATGTTTGATGAGGAGAAGGATCAACCCTTGGTGTAGGATAGGGTTAGTCTCATTTACTTGATGAAGAAAATTGGTGATTTCAAGATATTTAAGTAGAAACAAAGGAAGAATTAAAGTGATTCAACAATAAGAAGTGGTGGGAAAAGATTAGTGTTTATTTACCTTCAAGGGTCATATAGTGCATAAATTAGAAATAAATTTTAGGCCAGTGATGAGGAAGGTATACCCATGGGAATATTTTATTTTAAGTCTTAATAAAATCATTCATCTGGAAGAATCATTGCAAGATCTCCTATTTCTTTGTTTGGTCTTTAAATGCCTTAGTCACCTCACAGGACATACTAGTCGCTTCCACAATGAATTCCTCTATAACTGTGATTCTTATGTCATGAATGGTCACCTTACATTTATTCTAGGTTGTTATGAATTTGTTGGCCACTTTTACATTATGATCTATGATTCTCTCCATGAACTCAGTGAGGCCCCCACATTTGAGTTTCTTATGGAAAATTTTATAGACACATACTTCCATGCAAGAAATGGGTTCAAGACTTTCCTTATCACCTCCAATCGAAGTAGTGTCCATAGATCCAAGGTGAGCAGGTGGAAAGTTCTGGATGGAGTGATTTTGAATAATGCAAATGGAGTTTGGGAAGCCCATCAGTATCACATTATGGCAATTACATCTCCTCCTATAAACATAATTGTGGATTAACATAATTAAAATCCACCTTTGGATGAAATATTATACATGTGTGGTGACATGATGTTTCTCTCACACAGTGGTACTTTTGACCCATAAGGATTTGAGGACATTATTAGGAACATTTCTTGTATCGTGATAGTTTGTTAAAATATGGTGTTCAACTCTAATGCCAGTGAGAAGGTCCATTACCCCATTGCCTTCATGGTAGGTATGTATAATTTGAAAATGAGTCATGCCCCTCAAGAGATGCTTGGCATCATCGATGATGTATTTAATAGTATGAAAGGGTGTTATTTTCCCTTCCAAAACATTCAGGATATTTAATGAATCACCCTCCATGATGATTCTATTTTGATTAATTCTAGGAGCCAATTGAATGTCATAGATGGCTGTCTTGGCCTCTACAAGGTGATTTTTTTGGGTTCCCATAGGATCCTCATAAGTGGCCAACATCTCCCATTTTGATTTTTTTATAATTCCTCCACCTGTGGGGCCCATGTTACCTTTAGAGGCACTATCAAATTGCATTATAGAATTGTGGGAAAAAGATAAAATTCATTATATATATGTCATATAAATAAAATAGGAAACTACAAATTCACATATGATGCTAAATATTCATATGGAAAACCAAACATATTTATTTTTGGTTTTATGATGATGAAAGTGTAGCATTGTAAAGAAAGTATCATATGGCCAATAATGCACATCCTATGTCCTCCTATCTATGGGACTAAATGCAATAATTTTAATAATGGACATCCTTGTGTATTTGTTTGTATTGTTCATTCTTAGATTTTATACTAGATAAAACATTTTCGTTATATACATTATCTTTGTTTTATGGATGAGAGCCTGAGAGGGATTTATAATAAAAGGTAAAGGGGTAGACTGATGGTGAAGGTTTTTTAACAATGAAGACATATATTTTTCCATCATCTTTAAGTTCTCTATAAAATGTAAAAGACTTATGAAAATTAGTTCTTATAATTTTATGTTGTAAGGCATTAAAGTATTTTTATGCTCTTCTAGCTAGAACAATAGCCCTTTAATTTTTTTTGCTTTACACATTCTTAGGCTTATTCCAATCTCAACCTACAAGTTTTAAATGTATATCTTCTTCACTATATTCAAATAAAACTTTTCCGTAGACTCCAAAACATGGACTTTCCCATTTACTCTTCCATAGAGACATTTTTATGAATAGAGTACATAAGCCACTTCAACATCTCTAGACACTAGTACATAATAATATACTCCATCTAAAATTTCTTCAGCAACTCAAGACACTAGCACTCCTGAGTATATACAATTTGTACTTATTTTAAGACCTAAAAACACTATCATGTTTAAGTATATGCCATCTATAATTACTTTAGCACCTCACGATGCTAGCATGCTAGACTATATGCCATTTGTGCTAGTTCCCTCACCACATCCTATTAGCATACAAATAGTTATGTAGGGAATATCTACTTCACCATATGTATTTGACACACATGTTTAATTTTAATTATAGTTTGTTTTTGTATGTAAAATAATATTAATTTTATAATCTAGTATAAGTTTACTTAATTTACTAAATTTTCATTTCTTGTTGTATATATGATCACCAATATCTTAGGTAACTCAGATGGGTTAGACTCTATTATTGAGTTTGTGATTATCACTACGACATCTTACACTCAAGTTTGGAAAGTTATAAATTACATAATTTTTTTATAATCTTAAAACATAACTTCATACAAATTATTCCCAAATTTTAGTTTTTAGTGATATATTTGTCAAATTATTGCAATTATTTAATTTTATTATTATTTATATCTATGTATATATCACTTTATTTTATAGTATATTTACACACATACATAATTTAAATGAAATTTCTCTACAATTATATAATGATGAAATTAAATCAAATGTAAAATTTAATTCAATGTATTGAGATATTATATTTGATTTGAGATAATGTCATAAGTATAACATATTAAAAAGGTTTGGATCAAGTACCTTGGAAATGTTCAAAAGAGTTATGAGATTAAAGCTTCCAAGAGCCCATCTGTTAATGTTACTAAAGGTTTAGAGGTTAAATATGCTAAGAACCAAGATAACATCAAAAAGCGTTTAAGGAGTGTAGCCAAGGTTACCACTATGCCCATCAATCCATCATCTAAGAATGGTAAAACATGTCAGATGGTGGGCGATTCTATCATAGTTGAAGAAGATAGGTCTGGGCTATAGGATGCTAAAAAACAAAAGGACTTAGGTGGAACTAGTAAGACATTTTAGCCTAATCTTCTTGAGTCTAGAAAAAGAAAGACTAGAGAAGACTCTAAGGACAAATTTGAAACTTCTTATGATAAAAAACATCAAGAGTTAAACAAAAATTTCCATAATTTAGTGAGTTATTTGAAAGGTAAGCAAAACATTGAAAAGATAGTAGAAGAATTAGATCTCCAAAAATCTATCATGCATTGGTTCATGAGGGAAATAATAGACTTTAAAGTCAAGATTAAGAATTTATAATAGAAGTGATAGAATGATGAAAACTAATGTTACCTAGGATGATAACCATCAGATGCAGAGTCTCCAATTTAGGGTTGATTTGATGGAAAATGAGAATGAGAATCTTAAACATAATATTAGCTTCCTAGTGAATTGTAGCAAGGCTACCATGAATGAGGGGATTCAAAATGTTGAGAATCTTAGAGATCACCTGGGGGAGTTGTTTGACACAAAGACCTCTGATAAAGGAAAAGGCAAATAGGTTTAATGCAGTAGTTACCAGATTAATTTCACAAAGAAAAGTTATTTTCACAAACTGATTTGAATCTCAAAAGAATGAAAAGTTTTTGGGATTACGTCTCTATAAATATTCACATGGATTAGGATCTTATTTCTTATTTTGTAGTGTTTTGGATGTTTTAAAGCTATTTTTCGTTGGTTGTCTTTAGCCTTTTTTGAATTTTGTCTTTCCTACAGTCTTTGTTAGTCCTTTGGTTCCTTTTTGTTTGTTCTTATCCTAGGGCTTGGGGACCCTAGTTCAAAAATTGCCCCCATTTAACCTTATTAAAAACATAATATATGTTTGAAATAATGTCATAAGCATAGTATCCTATAGATCTGAAACATTCTCATGTTAGTGTCGCATATTTATGTTTCATTTTTAGTAAGTGTTTCCTTACAATCTTGTAACTCTGTAAGATGTTACATAATATCAACTTAAAATTGTGCATATGTTTCTTTTTTCACTGTCATTTCTATCTCACATTATTCTCTTCATCCAAAACAAATATGAGCCCTAGGTCATGGTGATTTTATAATGATAAAAACATAAAAACTATGATGTCAATAATAATGATAGTCAAAATATTACTAATTACTTAGCCTAAGGTATTAATTACTTAGTCTAAGGTATTAGTTACTAAGTCAAAATATTTTTTTCTTTGGTTTTCTCTAATACTACCTCAAAATCAGAATTCAACTTCCTCATACTTATGGTCATCTCCTTTTTTTTTATATTTGTCCTCAAAACCTTCTTGATTTATCCTCCTCCCTATTCACTTTCTTTTTATTTAGAGAAAGAATAATAGTAATTTTATTTTGTCTCAAATTAGGTTTAGTTTTATTTGAATCATAATTTACCACTCTCAATTATTTGTTTTATAGACAATGAGAGATGCTATGGGTACCTTGCATGGATCAAAACAATGTTTGACTGATGTTGTGATTTCATCCCTAAGATCCACTATCTCCTCAACAATACTTGATTCATAAACATAAACTAGTGAGACCACATAGTAAAATTAATTTTAGCTTCAATTAGTGACACTCTACATCATATTTATATTTGTATATGCATCTAGATATAAAGATATATGTATTCTCAATGGGGTTCTCCATCACATATATATATTTAAGATCACACAACCCAAGACAATCATCTAGGTGGTATGCGGTGAGTCTATAATCACCTTGTTTCAAGATTTTCATCATGGAATCTCTATCATTTTAATGAATTAAAATTTATATTTCATATTTTATGCAGGAAAAAGACTTTTTTAAGGTTGTAGAAGAGACTTTTGGTCCTTCACATGCTAGAAGCAGAGTTTTTATTCATAATGAGTCATGCATCAACCTTAGTTCTACATCTATGGCAAGGAATCACAAATTATTTGGAAATAATGCAAACCATGAGAGTTAGTTGTTTTGCTAGGGGTAGTTTTAGGCACAATCTATTTTTTATGCCTAAATGACCCACATTGTATTCCTATATGGCACATTTTTTATATGTAAATTATGGTCTAGATTGTATGTAGATATGTGTTATTTGTGATGTCATTATGATATCATTTTCATACACATAGATACTATTTGACATATCTAAATGTGAATCATCTTGCTGAAATTTATGTATACATATTTAATTCTTATATGTCATTATTATTTGTTGAACATGTTGTTACATTAATTTTATCCTTCTTGAAAGTATTTATGTGATGATTGTTGATCTATGTGATGTTTTCCTATCATTATCATTGATTTCATTAAAGGAATAAATAAATAACAAAATTATCTTAATGTCCACAAATGATCAAAAGTAAGTAAATGGGACTGAAGGAAACAACCATTAGCAATAGGAAGTTCTAGGAAGAGAGAGCCAAAGAAATAAAGTAGAAAGACATTTTTCTTTTTTATATAATTGGAATAACTTTAATTATGCAATTATTATTATTCCAAGTTTTCTTTGACAAATATTTTTTGATTCTAATTGTATTATTGGAGTCAAATAATAGTTCTTCGAATGTGACTTTTCCATGTTGAAATTCATATTATCTTAATAAAGGTCTCTGTAACTATATTAACCATAATTTTCCTTAATCCTTAAATTGGCTGCATTTCTCTAAATTTGTCTCAAATTATACATCTACACCAATGCTAGAACAAATTTAAAGTCTAATAAAAATAGTTATAAATACATAAAAAAGTATATGTTCTTCTGGTATTCACTATCCATTAGTTTTAACTTTTATACAAACAATCCTTAAAAGCCATAGATTATGAGAAAATCAATCTTTTACAATACATATATTTAGTGTATGCACTAGTATAAGACCTTCATATATTCATCACACTAAATAAAAACAATCTTTATTTTATTTCCCTAGTTGATTTGTCATGATAACTTACTTAGAGGATATCATTATCTTGTAGCTCAAGTTGGTCTAACAACCATAATAATATTAGAACAAAACTAATTTTTCATCTCTACATTGTGATATTATGGAAATATTAGTCTCACTTTTAAACAATTTACAATCATAAGATAAGTACCATATATCATACAATACATATCTTTGATGTATATATTTTAAAAGTATTGAAGTGAAGCTATGCGATGATGTGTCTTCTTTTATAAGACACATTTACCAAACATGTGTTAAAAAATATATAATATTCTTTCATGTGATGAGGAAGATGATATAATTTCTGAAATTTTCTCCTTAGTATAGGGTTATTAAAAACCATTTTATCATATGATAATTCATTTGTACCACTTGGGGAGATCAAAATGAGGAACACTTTGCTAGAAAATAAAGTGTCAAAGATATATTTACTATTGGAGTAGATGGAATAATCTTAAAGGAGGGAGAAGTTGTCTAATATAATTGATGGTTTGATGTTATTATCTATCATCCACTCATTAAAAGTATTGTAACATCTTTATCAAGTTTGTTCATGATAAATTAAAAAATTCATGTTCTAATCTTAGATTAGTATTATCTAATGTAAAAGGTAACTACTTTATTTAACTAGCTAGCAAGGGGAGTCTAAGGTCCAGTTGGTATGAGCTCCATACAAAATGTAAATACTTATATTATAAGATATTTGTGAAGAGTATATATGAGCCATAAATTATTATAGTTTCACATGTGAGTCCTTTGATCATACCCCAGATCATTCTCCCAAGATCGAGACAACTGAGACACGACTGCACATTTTCTCTTGTGGCCAAATGTCTCAGTTACATGTTTTCATAGGTAGTGTATCTTATTACTCACTAGACAAATCGATAAACCATGCATGTATAAATGTATATATGGGTGTCATTATGGCCACATTTCACTCTCTATTAGGCCATATTAATGAAATTTATAGCTAGTTGGATGAATTATTTAAGAGAAACTTCTTATTCCTATGTGGTAAAATGGAGAAATTTTTTAGTGTGCATTATAGGAGAGACATGAGGGGTAGAGACAAGACATAAATTACTAAGGTTTCATGGGTTATTCATTTTATAAACCATCATATTATTCTCCATATATTGGGATTAATGAGACATAGTTGCACATTTTCTCTCATAGCCAAGTATCTCTTAAGAGACCAAAAATTGGTTAGTGGGTTGCATATCTTATGAATTGATATCCCAATCAATGAACCATATTTTCCAACATATCTAGATAGGAATATAAAAAATATAATGGCCACCTTCCAATCTCAATCGGGCCTTAAGAATGAATTTGAAATTGGTTAGATGAATCCTTTAAGAGAAGCTTCTCATCCTTGAGTGGAAAAATGGGTCAAACTTACATTATGCACTGTAAGAGATCTATGAGGGGTAGAGAATATAAATTAGTGAATAAAATTATATGATGAGTCCTTTGATAACCCTTTATATTATTCTCCCCAGCTCATGACAATCAAAAAATAATGATGCATTTTCTTTGGCAGAAAAATGTCTATTAAGATTCTAAACATTGGTTAGTTAGAGGTGTATATAATGAATTTATGGCCCAATTCATGACCCATATACATATAAAAATATATATGGGTGTATAATCACTATAATATCCACCTATTCTATCTATTCAGCCCTAAGATTGAAATTTATAGTTGGCCAAATGAATCCCTTAAGAAAAGCTTCTCATACCTAAGTGGGAAAATGAAATGAAATTATGACATGCAATAAAATATATCTATGAGTAGTAGAGATGATCCATCAACACCTAACGTTACATAGGTGAGTCTTATGATCATCCCCTGGATGATTTTCCCTAGCTCAAAATGTGTGAGACATAGTATTGTGTTTTCTATCACAGCCAAATGTCTCTTAAAAGACTAAAAGTTGGTTAATGTGAGGCATATCTTATCACTCACTATCCCAATTTATGAAATGTATACATGGATACATTTTTATGGATGTATAAATGTTGGAATATCAATCCTCTACTATTTATTAGGACTTGAGACTAAAAGTTGTAGTTGGCTAGATGAATCCCTTAAGAGAAGCTTCTTGTCCTTGAGTGGGAAAATAGACCAAACTTTTAGTGCACATTACATGATAATTATGAGGGGTAGAGATAATTTATCAGTGCCTAAATTTCTTTTGGGATATTTCTCTAAGCACCCCATCAATTATTCTCCCTAACTTAGGATGAGTGAAATATTATGATGATTTTTATCTCACATATAAATATCTCTAAAGAGACCAAAAGTTGATTAATTAGAGGCATATATTATGACTTGATATCCCCATCAATGAATCAACTACATGGATTCATCCAAATGGATGTATTTATGATATAATATCCAACCTCTACTCTTTATTAGGCCTTAAGACCAAAATTTATAGTTGGCGAGATGAATCCCTTAAGAGAAGCTTCTCATCCCTTGGTGGGGAAATGGACTAAATTTTTGCTATGCATTTTAGAAGATATATGAGGGGTAGAGATTATTCATCATTGATTTTAGTTTAATGGTGAGTCCTTTGAGTAACCCCTGATGATTCTCCCTAGATTAAGTTGAGTTATAAATGGTAACATAGTTCTCTAACAACTAAATGTATCTTAAGAGACTAAAAGTTGGTTAGTGGGAGGTGTATATTATGATTTTCTAACCCAATCAAAAAATTGTATCCTCATATAAATCTAGATTAGCATATAAATTATGTAATGGCTACCTTCCACTCTTTTTTGGCCCTTAAGGTTGAAATTTATAGTCATTTGGAGGCATCTATGAAGAGAAGGTTCTCATTCCTAAGCGAGAAAACAAACTGAACTTATGCCATGCATTATAAGAGAGCCATGAAGAGTAGAAATGAGACATTAGGGCCTAAAATTACATGGAAAATTTTATTCACACCTTTATATTATTATTCCTAGCTCAATACAAGTGAGAAATAGTGACACTATTTTCTCTAGCAACCAAATGTCTCTTATGAGACTAAAAGCTAGTCAGTGGGAGGCGTATCTTTTGACTCACTAGCACAATCAATAAATAATATTTGTAAAACTATACATATGGGAGTATATATTATATAATCATCACCCTTATCTCTCTTCCAATCTATGAGATCAAAATTTATAGTTGTTTAGAGGTATCCTTGAAGAGAAGCTTATCATTCCTAATTGGGTAAAATAGATTGAACTTTCACCATGCATTGTAGGATAATATTAAGGGGTAGATACGAGTTGTCAATTCTTAAAATTACATGAATAAGCTATATAATAACACCCTATAGGATTATATTCCACTTAATATGAGTGAGACATGGTAATAAGTTTTCTCTCATAGTCAGATGTCTCTTAAGAGACCAAAATTTGGTCAGTGGGTCACGTATCTTTTGATTCACTATCTCAATTAACAAATTATATTCATCTACACATCTATATTGGAGTATAAGTTTTATAATGTATACCCTCTACTCTTTGTCTAGTCTTAAGTTAAAATTTGTATTCATTTGGAAGTATCCCTAAAGAGAAGCTTCTCATCCCTGAGTGGGAAAATGGACTGAACTTCTACCATGTATTGTAGGAGAATTATAAGGGGTAGAGATGAGCTGTCAATGCTTATAATTTCATGGATGAGTCATATGATAACAATATATAGGATTATTTTCTTCTAAGGATGAGTTAGACACATAAATGACTTTTCACTCATGGTCAAATGTTTATTAAGAGACCAAAATTTGGTTAATGGGTTACATATATTTTGAATTACTAACCCAATCGACAAACCATATTTGTAATTACATCTAGATGGATGTAATTTTTTTTGAATGGACACCCTCCACTCTATATCAACCCTAATTTCAAAATTTTAAGTCATTTAGAGCCATACTTTACGAGAAGTTTTACGTCCTTGAGTGGGGAAATAGATTGAACTTCCACCATGCATTGTAGGAGAACCATGATGGGTAGAGATGAATTGTTAGCACTTATAATTATAAATATGAGTATTATAATCACCTCTTAGAGTATTTCATGACAATCAATATGAGCCTTATATGGTAACAAATATTCTCTCACATCCAAATGTCTCTTAAGAGACCAAAATTTAGTCAATGAGTCATGTATCTTTTGATGTACTAGCCCAATCGATGAATTATATTCCAAAATTGCATATATAAGGGTATATAAATACTATAATGGCTTAAATACATTATTTTTTATGCCCCAATGTTGAAATTTACAATAATTTAAAGGTATCCCTAAAGATAATCTTCTCATCCTTGAGTGGGAAAACAAACTAAAGTTCTACTGCACATTACAAGAGATCCATAATGGGTAGAGATGAGTCATTAGTGTCTAAAGTTACATATATGAGTCCTATAATAACATCCCAAATGATTACATTCCACTCAAGATGAGTATTAAATGATATTGTGGCCAAATGTCTCTTAAGATCCCAAAAGTTGGTCAATGGGTCATGTATATTTTGACTCACTGACCCAATTGATGAATCATCTTTGTATATGTATCTGAATGGGTGCATAAACACATAAATGAACACCATCCACTCTCTATCAAGGCCCATGGTCAAACAATGTATTAAATTGGAGGCATCCCTAAAACAAATATTCTTGTCCCTAAGTGGGAAAATGAATCAAAATTTCACTGTGAGTTATAGAAGAACCATGAGGAGAAGAGATAAGCTGTTAGTGCTTAAAATTATATGGAAAAGGTAAATACTTTCTTGAACTAGTTATCTAAGGGAATATATAGTTTATATGGTATAATATCCATACAAAATTTAACTACTTCTATTAGAGGATATTGTGATTGGTAGAGATGAGCCATTAGCACCTATAGTTACATAGGTGAGTCCTTTTAGCACACCCCACATCATTTTACCAATCTCAAAATGACTGAGACACATATGAAAATTTTATCTTGTAGCCAAATGTATCTTAAGAGACCAGACATTGGTTAATGAGTCATGTATCTTATTAGTCACTAGAAAAATAGATGAACCATTTATTCAAACATATTTATATAGGTGTATAAATATTATAATGGCCACCTTCCACTCTTTATCAGGCCATAAAATTAAAATTTATAGTTGGATGGATGAATCCTTTAAGATAAGCTTCTCATCCCTGAGTAGGAAAATGGAATTTTTTTTTGATGCACATTGAAGGAGAAACATGAGGGGCAGAGATAAGCCATTAGTTCCTACTATTTCATTGGTGAGTCATTTGAGCAAAACCTATATCATTCTCTCTAGATTGGGATGAGAGAGACATGGATGTACATTTTATCTTGTGGTCAAGTGTCTCTTAAGAGACTAAAAATTGGTTATTAAGTCTATATATTATGACTTGTTATCCTAATAAATTAATCATCTTCACCAACATATTTGGATGGGTATATAAGCACTAGATTGGCCACCCTCCACTCTCCATCAATCCCTAGGACCAAAAGTTACAATTGGTTGGATGAATCCTTTAAGAGATTATTCTCATCCATGAGTGGAAAAATGGACCAAAATTCCACTACATGTTGTAGGAGATACATGTTGGGTAGAGAATATCCCTTAGTGACTAAAAATTTATGATGAGTCCTTTAAGCACCCTTTGTATGATTCTACCCAATTTAAGACAAGTAAGAAATGATGACACATTTTCTTTGGAAGCTAGATATCTCTTAAGAGACCAAAAATTAGTCTGTAGAAGGAATATCTTATGAATTCATAACCCAATTGATGACCCATATACATAAACACATTTAGATGGGTATATAATCACTATAATAGTCACCTTATATTATTTATTTGGCCCCAACACTAAAAGTTATAGTTGGCCAGATGAATCCTACAAAATGCTTCTATACCTAAGTCATAAAATAGACCAAAATTATGCCATGAATTTTAATAAAAACCTACTATTACATGGGTGAGCCTCCTGAGCACTCTTTGGATGATTTTCCTTAGCTCAGAATGAGTGAGACATGGTAGTACATTTTCTATCACAAAATAATGTCTCTTAAGAGACCAAAAGATGGTTAGTATGAGGCATATATTATGACTCACTATCCTAATCTATGAAATATATACATAGTTGCATTCATATGGATGTATAAACATTGGAATAGTGACCTTCCACTCTCCATCGGGCCCTAAGACTAAAAGTTGTAGTTGGTTAGATGAATCCTTTAAGAGAAGCTTATTGTCCCTAAGTGGGAAAACAAACTAAACTTTTGGTGCACATTATAGGATAAATATGATGCATATAGATAATATGTTAGTGCCATAATTTTATAGGATATTTATCTAGGAACCCTTTGAATGACTATCCCTAGATCAGGATGAGCGAGACACAATGATGAGTTTTCTCTCACATCTAAATATATCTCAAGAGACCAAACACTCATCAGTGGGAGACATATATTATGAATTTCTATCTAAATAAATGAACCATTTACATGGATGCATCTATATGGATGTATTTATTTTATAATATCCATCTTTTACTCTCCATCAAGCCTTAGAACTAAAAGTTGTAGTTGGCTAGATGAATCCCTTAAGAGAAATTTCTTGTCCCTTAGTGGGAAAATATATTGAATTTTTGTTAGGAATTTTAGGAGATATATGAGGGGTAAAGATTATTTGTCATTAAATTTCGTTTAATGATGAGTCCTTTAATAACCCCCTAATGATTCTCCCCAGTTTAGGACGAGTGATAAATGGCAACATAGTTTCTCTAGCAGCCAAATGTCTCTTAAGAGATTAAAAAATGGTTAGTAAGAGGCATATATTATGAATTAATATCCCAATATATAAAATTTATCTACATATGAATTCATAAAGGCATATAAATTCTGGAATGGTCACCCTCCACTCTTCATTGGGCCTTAAAGTTGAAAGTTATAGTCATTTTGAGGAATTCATGAAGATAAGCTTCTCATTCCTAAGTGGGGAAACAAACTAAACTTATGCCATGCATTACGAGAGAGCCATGAGGGGTATAAATGAGACATTAGAGCCTAAAATTGCATGGATGAGTCTATGATCACCCCTATATCATTATTCTTAGCTCAGGACAAGAGAGAAATGGTGAGACCATTTTCTATGGCAGCTAAATGTTTGTTATAAGACCAAAAACTAGTCAGTGGGAGACATATCTTGTGAATATCTATCCTAATCAATGAACCATATTTATAAAAATGTATATATGGGGGTATATATTCTACAATTATCACTGTCTAGTCTCTTCCAAGCCATGGGGTTAAAATTTATAGTCATTTGGAGGTATCCCTGAAGATAAGCTTATCATTCCTAAGTGGGAAAATACACCAAACTTACACCATGTATTGTAGGAGAAACTTTAGGGATAGAGATGAGATGTTAGTTATTATAATTGAATGAAAAATTTATATAAAAACACCCTATAAGGTTCTATGCCACTCAGGATGAGTGATACATGGTAATAAGTTTTCTCTCATAGCCAAATGTCTCTTAAGAAACCAAAATTTGGTTAGTAGGTCACATATCTTTTGAATCACTAGCCAAATTAATGAATTATCTTCATTGACACATCTAAATTAGAGTATAAATGTTATAATTTCCACACTATACTCTATTCATTGCCTTGGGTTGAAATTTGTATTCATATGGAGGCATTCCTAAAGAAAATCTTCTCATCCCTCCATGGTAAAATGGATTAAACTTCTTCCACACTTTGTAGGAAAACTATAAGGGGTAGATACAAGACGTATATGCTTATATTTTCATAGATGAGTCATATAAGCACACCCTATAGGATTATGTGCTACTCAGGATTAGGTAGACATGGTAATGATTTCTCTCTCATGGTTAAATGTGTTTTAAGAGACCAAACTTTAGATAATGGGTCACATATTTTTTGACCAACTATCCATATCGATGAACCATCTTTGTAGATACATCTATATGGGTGTAAAAAATATTTAATGGACACCCTTCACTCTCCATCAGTCCTAATGTCAAAATTTGTAGTCATTTGGAGGCATCCTTGAAGAGAAGCTTTGTGTCCTTAAGTGGGAAAATAGACTAAACTTCCACCATGCATTGTAAGAGAATCGTGAGGGGTAGAGATGAGTTTTTATCAATTAAAATTTTATAAATGATTCTTATAATCACCTCCTATATTATTCCATGCCACTTAAGATGATCTAACCACAACATAAAGTTGTCTCTCATGTCCAAATGTCTCTTAAGAGATCGAAAGTTGGTCAATGAGTCATGCATCTTTTGATTTGTTATCCTAATCGATGAAATATATTCACATATGCATACAAATGGTTATATAAATACAATAATGGATAATATACATTATTTTTTATGTGCCAATGTTGAAATTTGTAGTCATTTTGAGTTATCCCTAAAGAGAATATTCTCATCCTTGAGTGGGAAAACAAACTAAACTTCCACTGCACATTACAAGAGAATTGTGAAGGGTAGAGATGAGTTGTTAGTTCCTATAGTTGCATATATTAATCCTATAATAAATCCCCATAGGATTACATAACAATTAATATGAGTGAGATATAACAATGAGTTTTATCTTGCAGTCAAATATCTCTTAAGAGATTAAAAATTGGTTAGTGGGTCACGTATCATTCAACTTACTAACCCAATCAATGAACTATCTTTGTAGATGCATCTGGATGGGTGTATAAAAACTTAAATGGCCACCATCCATTTTTTATCAAGCCCTAGGGTTAACAATTATAGTCTTTTGGAGGCATCCCTAAAGAGAATATTCTCATCCCTAAGTGGGAAAATTAATTGAACTTTCACTACACGTTGTAGGAGAATCGTGATGGGTAAAGATGAACCATTAGTGCCTAAAATTGTATGGGCAATTCATATAAACACCCCATGTATGTTTTTTACCACTCAATATGAGAAATTCAAGGTAATTATTTTTATCTCGTGGCCAAATATCTCTTAAGAAACCAATTTTTTTTCAATGGGTCACGTATCTTTTGACTCGCTATCCCAATCAATGAATCATCTTTATTGATACATCTAAATGGGAGTATAAAAACTTGAATGTACACCCTCCACTTTTCATTAGGACTTGGAGTTGGAATTTTTAGTCATTTGGAGGCATCCTTGAAGATAAGCTTCTCATCCTTGAGTGGGAAAATGGACCAAACTTTTGTCAAGCATTGAATGAGAATAATGAGGGGTAAATATAAGCCTTCAAAGCCTATAGTTACATGGATGATTCATATAAGTACTCATCAGAGTATTCCATACCACTCAGAATGAGAAATAAATGATAATGAGTTTTTTTCATGGCCAAATATATCTTAAGAGACTAAAAGTTAGTTATCAGGTCACACATATTTTTACTCTCTAGCCCAATTGATGAACCATTTTCACTGATACATCTAAATGGGTGTATAAACATTTTAATGTCTATGCTCCAATCTCTATCAGGATCCAAGGTTGAAACTTATAGTCATTTATAGGCATCATTAAAGAGAATATTCTCATCCCTAAGAGGAAAAATGGACCAAACATTCGTCACACATTCTAGGAGAACCATAAAGGATAGAGATAAGTTGTCAGCATCTATAATTGTAAGAATGAGTCCTATAAGCACCCACTAGAGTATTCTATGCCACTTTGGATGAGTGATACACATTAATGTGTTTTATCACATGTTCAAATGTATCTTAAGAGACCAAAAGTTGGTCAGTGAGTTATGTATATTTTGACTTGCTAGCCCAATCAATAAACCATCTTTACTAACATGTCTCAATGCATAGAGACAAACTGTCACCTCCTATAGTTGAACGAGAAAGTCCTCTAAGCCACAGAAGATTCATTGTCACTCAATATGAGGAAGAAAAGTATCTACTTAACATTTATTTTTTTGGTTTCTTTTTATTCCAAGATGATAATATTCTCTACTCATGACACTAACCATGTGAAAGTGGAAGCTCATTTGGTACCACTATCCTACATTAAAATTATTAGTAAAAAATTAGAAATAAATTAATACATTAATATAATAATTCAAAATTAAAAAATATTAAACCAAATAAGTTAAATTTAGTAAGTTGAAATTCTATATGAATTTACTAATAACCTTACCAAGTCAATCCAATGTACCTTCAAGATCAGCTCTACTTTTAAGTGTTTTAAGAATCGCTTCATGCTCAGATTCATGAAATTTCTAAATTTTTTTGGTTGTGAGTATTTCCATAATATTTAATCATTTGAATATTTTTATCAGTAACCATATTTGAATAATGAAGCACCACCCTATGTGTTTCAAAGTCATCAAATAACCATTGTTTTAGTTTTATATGAAAGTACATACAATACAATTTCTTGTAACACCACAGATCTAGTGCAATAAACTAGCTATTCTCCATCTGTGACAACTATGGTTAATTTTTTTCTACTACATAATGAGACAAGTAGTATTTTATCCCCTCATCATTTTCCTAAAGTAATTAGTGAAAATATGTGTCATGCATTTAAAGTATAATCAAAATTTAATGACATCTAGGAAATAAGTAAGATATCACTAACATAACTATGGTTACATTTACATTATAAATAAATTATACCTAGTTTCATAAAATATAATATGCATTCAAATTTAAATCAATGATGTCACTTCATGATCCCCTAATGGTAGGAATGAATCTCTATTATTCATAGGTGTTATGGGTCTACAATACCATTTGTCAATCCATTCTTTTGACTCACATTCATTTCAACTAAACATATAGCCCAAACAAAAGCATGCCATATTTATAGTATAAATAATCCATGAATTATAATGTTAGATTTAATTATAATGGGAAATAATCTATCTAGGTACTATACTAAAATATTCATATATTGTATTATCTTATTCCTTCATTATGAAAGAATCTTCGTACACGAGAATATTTATCTGATCTATGAGAATTTTTTTCATTACACCAAGTCACAATAATCATAACATAGATCAAATTAGAACCATACTTTTGATTTCCCTAATATTTTTAAGGGCTATTTTTACACATGCAATTGCATCATCAGGTTTCCCTTTTCCATGCCCAGCCTAAAAGAAACAAAAAAATATTGAATCCCATTCTTTTCATGCATCCTAATTAACTAGTAAAACATTCAAGAATTATTAAATTATCCTACATAATTATCTAACCAAATATAATGTGTATTGAACATGATTTCTCTTGTATTCATATTTAGATAAAATATCTCAAAATAACCTTCGACAAGCTCTGGAGAATGCAATCTTTCATCTCTAATATAAAAGTGGTTCTGCCTCAAAATATTTATGTTGTCCTTTATGCTACCAAGAACATGTATAAATGTAATATGCAAAAAAATTAAAACTTAAATAGAATTATAATATTGGGACTGAACCTCATTCTTTGGTTTTAGTTTATAGTTCTTAACAAAGTCCACAACCAAAATAATGGTCCCAACTGAGAAGTTATCCTTACAAAACTTGAATTGATTATCTAGCCATTTTGCCTAGTGTGTGTGTCTTACACATTGGTAGATAATATTCTTATTGAATTCAAACATGAAATAAAATATAGATACTTGGGTTGTAACCAAATCACATCTTAATATCTATTTTCTATTTTTTAAAACATACTTTACATATTTGTACTTATTAAAATCAACTAGTTCCTTTCCAAATTCATGTGAAATTTCTTCATGTATATAACTGGTCAAAAATGTGACAAACCGACACAAGTGTTACATATTCCATCTAAACATTCTTTGGAAAAATGTCCCTCAAGAATTTTAGAGAAAATACTTGGGATTAACTCTCTTGATATATAGGTTGGGAAGGCACCATACATTCCTACATAATCTCATCAGT